>JBAMJV010002343.1:0-232500 GCA_037951105.1 Echinarachnius parma | reverse complement strand
ATCGCTTTCATGGCCTTTTTGACATTATTATTGTTATTTTCACTAATGCCGACAGTGAAAATAACAATAATGTCAAAAAGGCCATAAAAGCGATAGATTTGTCGGTCTAGTCTCTAGATATATTGATAACTTGAGTTGAGTTGAGTCTTGACTGTGATTGTGAATGTGAGTGCCATGGGCATGGTGATCGCAGTGTGTGACGTGAGTCACACTAAAATAAAGTAAATGGTCCAACCAGTTGGACCATTTACACACAATATACGCTAGTACGCTGGAGATAAACATACCGGCCATTCGTACACTGTACCGTTCAACAGTTGAACGCTGTTTTAGGACGCATCGGTAACGAAAACAGACAGAAAAATAATTGTTTTTCTTTCTACATTTTGCGGTCTTCAAAACAACAGAGACAGTCATTATTTATTATCAAAGTATATGAATTGTGGATCACATAAACAAAAGTTTTGTTTGCATTTGCTTGTAAATGGAGGTATTGAGTATTGACTATTGAAATAATGTAAATGGTCAGTCATGCACGACTGACCATTTACATTATTTCCTATATTTATTACAGTACATGCATGATTCAGTGTTCAAAGTTTATAGTAATCTAATCTACTAATGTACTAGTACTACTGTGACTGTATTTTGGATTTTTGCATGTTCACTTGTTAATTTTTTGTCTGTGAATATATTGGCATGATGATTGGTTTCCAATTCAGTGTCGATGGCAAATCAAATCAAATGCACCAAGTTGCCATAGGCTTAAATATTATAGATTTATGCATGGGTACTTGGTATTCTCTTCGAAGATGTGCCCACGACTTGTTATCCATGACTAAAAGAACTCATGACTCTATGCAATTTGTAAAGCGCATTGGTTCTTTTAGTCATGCATGCCAACTCTTGGGCACGTCTTCGAAGAGACTGCCGGGTACTTCATCAGCAGACAATCAAAAAAAAATTATTTGCCAATCCTATTCCTGGCTCCACAAAATTTGCAAAAGTGGCAGATTACATCACATGTAGTACATTAGATATAGACTAACTGTGATCAGCGCCGTGCGTTAGCACGGCGCTGTGACGATTAGTCGCTCACAATTTTGGGGTAGAAGTGCGACGAGGTGAAAAATCACCTTTAACAAAAACATTGATTGAATTTGTTTCACTCCAAAGTACATTTAGTTATTAAACTTATCGGACATTGAATATAATTTGCTAAAAAAGTAGGATAACTTACCCCAAATTGATGATTTTTACGGTAGTCCGTGCTGATATTCCAACTGATCGCGCTGCAATGATGACCCCAGAAGCTAGTCAGCTATGCATGCTGCATGCATGCATGCTATCCCATCATGCATAGCCGACGAGCTTTCGGCCGGGGTCATCATTGCAGCGATCAAATGGAATGACACGGACTACCGTCAAAAATCATCAATTTGAAGTAAGTTATCCTTCTTTTTAGCCTCAGTCATTTCACCATTTGGAACATTGAAGTCCATGCATAACATATTTTCGTAATATGAACTATGAACCCAGATATATAATTTTAACTAAGGTAATGTTTGTTTTTATTAGTGTGTTTGCCGTTATCCTCACGGTATACACACTTCAGTATGCCAGGCGCCGTGCGAAGGTTAGATATAGACAAATCTATTGTTTTCATGGCCTCTTTTACATTTAATTGCAGTCTTTTACTGAATGGCTGACAGTAAAAGTAAAAATACTGCAATTAAATTTAAAAGAGGCCATGCAAACGATAGATTTTTTGATCTATTAGTATGTATCATGGTAAGTGTTTGGACTACATATATCGGTACTGCTTTTTAAACTGACACCCCAGTGACCCCACGTAATATTTGTGTTTGCGGCTTTGCGCATATCAATTTTTAAAATTTCACAAAGTTTTGAGGAGAAATGATGAGTAGTTGTAGCATATATCCACTATTAAATTTGAGAAATGATGCCTACGTTGCACAAGAAATTTTGAGTTGCGTGCATTGTCAATGGGAGTAGAGCCTGGGGTTCCGGCTTCAATTAACACAGCGATCTCGTGCAACAAAAAAATAATGCACACGTTCGACGGCGATATCTCAAAATATGATATAAATCGCAAAACTGATAATCTGCATTGCATTGGAATCTGCACTGTTTTCTGAGAGTAAAGTTTTAGAAAATGTTGATGACTTTTTAAAAATATATTTGGGTGCCGATATGTAGGTCACCCAATCATACACATTGTTACTCTTTAGGTATGAATGGAAATCTTAAAGACTCAGATTTATGCATTTTAAATAGATTTATAAATCAAATTATAATATGTCATATCTTGTTATTTTCAAAACTAATTTTGTTTTACATATCCTTTTCTCATGAGATATATCAACTATCTCTCATATCAGAGGAGTTCCTTCTTTTTTTACAGAACTTTATGCTATTTTTTGTGTGCATACTATTTTTGTTTATAAATTTTAAATAGTATGACATTATTAGTGGACTGTGCATAAAAAAGAAGGAAAAGAAAATATTAAAACTTCTAGAATTGTTTTTGTCTCCAGATTATGGAATCAACAACTTCTTATACCTGAAGAAACATTTTAAATAGTATCAACTATCATAGAATGCCTCCTTAATAGTGGACTGTGCATTAAAAGTAAGAAGAAAAAGAAAATCTAAACTTCCAAATGATTTTTTTGTCTCCAGATTATGGAATCAACAATCTCCTGTACCAGAGGGGCATCTATCCCGCAGAGACGTTCTCCAGGAGTGAGAAGTACAGTCTTCCGCTGCTGACCACCACAGACGATACACTCAAGCTGTATCTCAACACAGTCATGGAACAACTCAAAGGTGGGAATTTAAGTCGGGTCTGGCAATAGATCTTCATTTTGTCAGGCCTTTCTAAGGTTGTTTTTGTTCTTATTCTGGCATTTACTGCCCCTACATACATGTAGTCACAGATGAAGGGACTCAAGGGAGTGAAATGTATCGTAGGTTATGGCCTTCCCTAGACCGAAAAATCAGTCTACGGTATATCCATTGAGGGTTGTTCCACTGAGACTATGTCTTGTCATAGTATGACATCATAGTATTAAAGGACAACCCAAACCGAGTTGGATTTTGCTGACTAGGCCTTCCCCTACCATGGACCAGAGACGAGAGGCTCAAGCTGTATCTTAACACCGTCATGGAACAACTCGAAGGTGAAAATTTGAAGATCTGAAGATCAATTTTAAATTCTTGCATCGATGTAGACAGCCTTCTCAATGCAGAACACTACATAGACACACTCAAAACGTATCTCAAGTGCTAAGAGTCAAGCCCTGTTTTATTCATGAATTGCTGATTTGTTTAGTAACACCAAATGTTAATGATTTTTTAATATTTGTTATTAATAGATAGGCTGAATCTACAGATTGTAAGGAAGGTGGTAGTTGCAGTGTCCAGTGATAAGATGGATTGAATATAGTCAAACCAGTCTAAATTATTAAAACACTATTTATGGATGTTTGACTAAATCACTATTTATGAGTGTTTTCTGGGTTATGGTATATAGATTGGCTGAACCTGCAGATTGTGAGGAAGGTGGGGGTTGCAGTGTATGTAACAGTGTAGAGATGGATTAAGATTGTGATTAACAAATTATTCATCATTATGGCCACCCCCCCCCCCCCCCCCTCCCCCCCCCCAGCCTTTTAGGGTTAAATCACTATTCATTAATGTTTTCTGGGTTTTGTTAATAGATTGGCTGAACCTGATGGATTGAACATGGTCAAACCAGTCTAAATGATTAAATCACTATTCATTAATGTTTTTGGGGTTTTGTTAAAGGGCCATTCTTGGTCACGTGTGTGACCCAAAACATGACAAATTTTGAAATGGGATGCTTATATTTCAGTAAGTATGAGACTATAATGATTTTTACTTCATATGTGACTTGAATATGTTGTAGTCTTTCAAACTTAACACAAAAGATTTTATAAGGATTACGTAACTCAATGTCAGAGGTCAAATGGCATGGGTCACGTGTGTGACTTCGCACGGAGCGCTTTTTTCATAACTAAATTTCATTTGGAAAATTCTTTAAAATATGAATAGCTATAATGTTCATCTTATTACCAGAGAAGTACTATACATTTGTAAGTACAACAATAGCAATGAATGAGAATTATATCAAACCGTTGTTTTTTATAGTACTTAATTATGTGGCAACGTCTGGTCACGTGTGTGACATGTACAATATGAATGGGAAAATGGGAATTTTATAATATCGGGTTTAGAAAAGAATGAAAGGTTGAATTTTTACAAAGTTGGTATCAACCTGTACAGGAAAGTGAGAAGAATGAGCTTGCTAATTATCCTTTTGATATCTTGATTATTTTCTGAATTATGATTATTAGAAAAATATTGAAATATGTAAATTTATGCAAATGAGTAAAAAAGTTTCATTTTAAACTTCAAATCATGTATTTCATGAAACTTTACACATGGATCATTCCAAAAATGGAACAAAACTACAGAAAAATAAAACTTCAATTTTTCCGAAAAAGTTTCACTTTTCAAAGAATGGCCCTAAAGGGCAATGCAACTCAAGAATAGAGTTTATCCTACTTGATATATCGTAATATGCCTTTTTATAGAGTGGTGAAGTGTGATGTCATAAATGATGTCATAAACTTTTTTTTTAGAATTTTCAAATTTGGACTTCATTTTCAGAAAGAGCATAACAAATAATGTCCAAATACCGAAAATCAAAGGAATAGGTTACGTATTAGCTGAGATATGTCCATCCGAATGATTTTTTTGTCAATGGGCAATCAGTGTTATAGTGCACTGGTTCATAAATTTATGAACCAGTGCACTATAACACTGATTGCCCATTGAAGTAAAATTCACTCGGATGTACTCTATTATATATAACATAACTCCGACTCAGATTTCTGCTTTGGGAGAAATATGTGAAAACTCTATCGGGCTTACCACTATTCATGCGAACACTGGAGGCCGCCATTATTAGGTGTGTGCGGACTTATGGTCAGTGATATGCACTAATGCATTTCAATAGGACCTATTGTTACCATTGTCTGAATACTTGAAGATGCTTTGACGAGTCTGTAAATCAGTGAAAATCTTTTTGTTCGCCCCGTAGCGCACTCGTCATAGTTTGCAAAGCATGTCGGGCAATTACAAGAACATGGCCGCTCCCATCACCTTTTACCGCCGTAAGTATTAGTAAAATGTGGGTATGTTCACGTAAGGATTTCATGGGATCCAGGAGGCCAAAATTGCCAAGTTATGTATCAAATAAAATGTCTGTTCACCCTCTAAACAATAATAATAGCCGAAAGCCATAGTTTCATTGCCCTTTAATAGATTGGCTGAACCTGATGGATTGAACAAGGTCAAACCAGTCTAAATGATTAAATCACTATTCATTAATGTTTTTTGGGTTTTGTTAATAGATTGGCTGAACCTGCAGATTGTGAGGAAGGTGGTGCTTGCAGTGTCCAGTGAGGAGACGGATTGAATAGGATGACTAAATATATTGTAATAGTCCAACCAAAGTCTAAATGATTAAATCACAATTTGTGAATGTTTTCTGGGTTTTGTTATAGATTGGCTGAACCTGCAGATTGTGAGGAAGGTGGTGCTTGCAGTGTCCAGTGAGGAGACGGACGAGGTCTTGGAGAGATGGCAGTTTGACATCGAGTGTGACAAGACCGTCACACACGAGAGGTAAAGTAAATCTAATAATAATAATGTTGTATTAATAATAATGTATTAATAACGCGCATATCATGTCACATATGTTGACCGAACATGGTGGTTTAGCAGTTAGAGTGTCCCCTCATGCACTGGAGGTGCCGGGTTCGGACCCAGACCGGGTTCGGACCCAGACCGGGTCATACCAAAGACTTTTAAAATACAGTGGAACCTCGTTACAAAGAGGTCGGATATAATAAAACCCTCTTATAACAAGGTAATTTTGCTGGTCCCAGCTCTTTATATTTCTTTGTTTTTTTTACCCTGATATAATGAGAAACCTGATATAACAAGGTAATTTGCATGGTCCCAAGGACCTCGTTATAACGAGGTTCCACTGTAGTACCTTTTGCCTTCTAGCCAAGCGCTCAGCAATTATAGAATGGAGAAGGGAAAGTTAATCACACGAGTTACCAGAGGACTGGCCCGCTTCTGTAGCTTTCGCTATACAGACTGTCCCAGAAAAAACAAAACCGGGTTTAATGGCAGAAATTTGATGTTATAATGAATAATTTCCTTGATGATATATGTGACCTTACACTACAAAACGACCGTTATGTCGCCGTGGTAGTTTGTCTTTTATTAGCTGATATAGCCAAATTTTGTTTAAAATATGAAATTCAGGATGTTGGTATTTCCTGAATGAGGGTATCATAATCTACCTTTTGTGAAATTTTGAGCATCAGAAATCATGTTTAAATATGATTTTTAATCAAATAAATATGATCAGATTACAGTGCTTGAATGGACGCCGATCTTTGAAACGGCCCGTTTTCTCCCTAACTTTAAAACTGATTCAGCCATGTTCCAAATCTTGGCTGCTCATTTTGAGAGGGTTCGCTTTTTTCCGACTTATTGGTCGTTTTGTGGTGTAAGGTCACATATATATGTCTGAAAAGCTCTGTGTCTCTTCTTTCATTTGATATATAACTTATGGCACATAGTTCACACATGACTGAATTAGAACGATGGAAAGTGGTGTTACCAAGATTCTATTTGCACGCAGAAATTGCAAGTTTGGGTGAGTTTTAAGGGTAGTAAACGTACTTATTTTGAAAAAGGACAAATACTGCATACAAATTCATAATTTTATCTTTTATATGACACCTCACGATTAAAAAATAAATGATTTATGCCAGAGAACAAGTACAATGAAAACGTGCTTGATTCCAGCCCAAATGACTAACTTTCCTGATATAGCCTGTTTCCCATGTTTTCCCTGATCCCCATGTTTGTGTAAATTCACTCATGCATCAAAGTCCATTGTCAGCTGCTAATTCAGGAAAGCTGAGCGACTTCTTACTCAACTTTCACTCATTTGGGCAGAAATCAGTCATGTTTTCATTGTACTCGTTCTCTGGCATAAATCATTTATTTGTTTAGCATGAGGTGTCATGTAAAAGATAAAAATATGAACTTTTATGTGGAGTTTGTCCTTTTTAAAAAATAAGTACGTTTACAACTACATGTAACCTTAAAACTCACCCAAACTTAAAATTTATGCGTGCAAATGGAATATTGGTAACACCCCTTTCCATTGTTCTAATTCAGTCATGCTTGAATTATGTGCCATAAGTTGTACATCAAATGAAAGAAGAGACCCAGAGCTTTCCAGACATATATATATCATCAAGGAAATTATCGGAAATAATATCGCTAATGATATTCGTTTGTCTCGCAATGTATGGTCAAACTAGGAATCTAAACGATCATGACGTTTCGTATGCTACTGCAATACTTTGTCAAACGATAATATCGAATGTAGACACTCGGCTTTTATGCTCTACCGTGGCTCCCAACATCACAATCTCGCATGAGCGATTGCGTTCATGATAGGTCAACAACGGAACACGCCGATTGGCCGGTGCACACGGGCACTCAACCAATCAACGGGACACTGGATCGGCCCGCCTAACGATCCAGCGTACGCTACGTCGTCACGACACTACCCCGACCAACCGGCCCCCAACGGTTGATGCCAAACCCACGGTAGAACCTAGCCACCTTCAAGGAAATTATTCATTATGACAGAAAATTTCTGCCATGAAACCCGGTTTCGTTTTATCTGGGACAGTCTGTATTTAGTAGACGTGTGGCCTAGGGCTAATGAATCAGAGATAGGCGCTGCCTTATGTGGAAAAATTAGCACGGGAAGGACTGTAATTAAAAATAAATGATCACATGTCTCTATTATTGAAGATAATTTGTAGTGGCCCAGGGTTAGCTGGCCTTTGCTAATTATAAGCATTGGCAGGGGCGTAGACAACGGGGGGGATGAGGGGTATGCATCCCCCCCACCTCACAAGGTGGGGGGGATGACATGTACAATCATCCCCCCCAGATTTTAGGGAAGGATATATTTTTTGTGTGTGTATCTGTAATCCATTTCAGGATAACTACCTACCCCTTTATCACAAATGCATTCATCCCTAGCCTGGCTAGAAAAACCGCAGGAAAAGAAACAAAAAATAAAAAATTACTGAACCCTACACACCACCATAGCTCACCTGACCTAGGTCACTCACAACTTCCTCTTCTCCCAGCGCGCCTGTGCTAGAAGACTGTTTTGGAAGGAGCTCCTTTTGCCCCTAGTTTTCAACGCTTCTTTAAGTGAGATTGTATCAGTTTTATGGTCTGTTTTTTGTCTTAGTGGGTGTTTTATTGAACCCTTGTTGTTTGGTTATGTTTGTTATGTGATTTTGAGTGCTGTTGGAGTCTATGAAATTTCGAATTTTTGTGCCCAATTTGTTTTCTCCAACAGGGCTTGGTGCCGGATTTCCAGTGGGCTGGTCCAGGCATCTGTGCAGGCTTAGCCCGGCTGGGGCTCCTGCTGCCTTTGCTGTGTCTGTGTGACATTGCATGTGTGTTTGTTCAGCTGCATGTGATTTATTCTTGGCTTGATTATCATTCTTGGTCTCCTCTAGAATGTATTTCTATGATCTTTGATCTATGTTTATATTTTATTCCCTCTGGTGGGTTTTATGTTTGTATTGCTTGTTGGGAGCTTTGTGTATAGACTCCCATTTTTAGATTTGATTCTTTACTATTTTGCAGCTCTAGTGAAGTCATAGCTACATGTATTCTTGTCTCTTACGTTGTTTCATTTTTGCTTCTCTAGGTTGTCGCTTGCTGTAATCCATGCTAGGAGTTAACCTTTTGCCTTGTGGCCCTGTCGGGCGAGTGTATAGGGTTGTTCTACTTTGAGTGGCCCGTCACCCAATCTTGTCGGTCCGAGCCAGCAGGCGTGTGCTTTTCGAGCACTGCTGTAATATATGAAGGGAGCCTCGTTTTGGGGCTCCTGTTTTGTCTTAACGTTTTGGAATTTTCTTTTTTTTTCTTTTCTTTGTATTTTAGCTATGGAATCTTTGATCGCCGTCGTTGATGGGGGATCATTGTCTTGAGATGGCGAGGCACTGCAGAGCAATGTGAGGCTAGAATAGGGTGACTGTCCCCCGCTAATGCCCCCCTCAATGTCGGGCAGGGTGGACGCGAGGACCCGCTAATGCCCCTCTCAATGTCGGGCAGGGTTGTCACCCATATCCCTTCCCCACCTCGATCGGTGCGTGGTTTGTGGATACCTACGATGATTGAAGAGTCCAGGACGATGGTATATTGCAGTCTACGCGACTGATGTACATATAAGCCTCTCAACCTCATGTATCGGGACTCCTGCCTCTCTGCTTCCTGTCCCGTTCCCGCTTCACCTCTGCGGGAATTGCTCGGGACTCCTGCCTCTCTGCTTCCTGTCCCGTTCCCGCTTCACCTCTGCGGGAATTGCTTGGTCTGAACGGGACTGCTGGCACCGGATCGGGAATGGTAGCCTCATTGCCGGCTATCATGATTCCCTGCCCGATCGGGATTCCCGCTCATCGCTTGGTCTGAGCGGGACTGCTGGCTTCTGCCTCGACCGGGAATAGTAGCCTCGGGATCTGCTTTTGGGATTCCCTGCTCCTTTGGAATTCCCGTCTTCTACATCGGGATTCCTCTTTCCTCGTCGGGATTCCTGTTTTGTGTGGATTCCCGCATTCCCGCACCCGCAGTGTAGGCATGATCATCATGTCCCCGTGTCTGGGGTTCACTGGTTTGAACGTTTCCCCACTAGAGTTGACCGGGACTGGCTACTAGAGAGGCTATCATGCGGCCTGTCGGGACTTGGTCCGCCTGGCCTCATTCTCTTTCGGGAATATCCCGTCTCGCATTTTTGAGGCAGGGACTTGTCCCGGCTGAAGGTGGACTAGTCCAGGAGTTGTTCCGGCCGCCTGTAGAGTACTCCGGGATTTGTTCTGGCCGTACATAGGCTAGTCCAGGATCTGCCCTGGCCGACTGTGGATTAGCCAGGGAATTGTCCCGGTTGACTGTGGAGTAGCCAGGGAATTGTCCCGGCCAACTGTAGAGTAGTCTGGGAATTGTCCCGGCCATCTGTAGACTAGTCCGGGACTTGTCCCAGCTGACTGTAAACTAGTCTGGGTATTATCCCGTCTGACTAAAGTCTAGTCTGGGAATTGTCCCGGCTGGCTGTAGTTGGGTCAGGTATTATCCCGACGGGCTGTAGGCTGTTCCGGGAATTGTCCAAACTACTGTAGTCTAGTCTGAGTATTGTCCCGACTGGCTGTAGGCTGGTCCGGGAATGGTTGGGATTTGCCGTAGTCTCGTTCAGGGACTGTCCTGATTGGCTTTGGCCTAGTCTGGGAATTTTCCTGACTGGCCTTGTCCTGTTGTCGGGGGAATCGTCCTGTTTTGTCTGCTCTATGGTCCAGGTTTGGTCCCTGTTAGTGCTGTCCTTGTTTGTGAATTGTTCCTGCTTGCTCTGTTGTTGGATGGGAATAGTCCCGGCTGTGGCCTTTCCCTAAGGGGGATTGTCCCGTCTGGCTCTGTTCTAGATGGGGATTCTCCCACCCTTCCTGTTGCCTCTGTACAGATTGGGTTGTCCTTTATGTACTGGACAGCCCCTGTTACACTAGTGTTGTAAGCATCACTAGTTTCAGCAATGCTTCTTATATTTGCATGTTATGAGTCAGACTAGTGTTATGGCATCACTAGTTTTAGCGATGCTTCTTATATTTGCATGTTTTGAGTCAGACTGTCAGGTCTTTCCCTGTCACACTAGTGTTATGGCATCACTAGTTTTAGCAATGCTTCTTATATTTGCATGTTATGAGTCGGGCTGTTGGGTTTTCCTGCTGGTCCTATTCATATTGGAGCTCCAGCATTAGCTTTGGTCATGCAGTATTTGTCCTGTTGCCTTTCTGATAGGCTCCTGTCCCACTGGTGAATGAGTATCTCTGGTATGATGTCGTGATGTATCTGCATGGGTCCATCTCAGGGAGTTGTATGATGTGTGTGCATGTAGGAGGTATGTTTGTTGGCACTGGTCCTTTCTCCCCCTCCTTCCCTCCTCACCCCCTTCCCCGCTTCCACTGGCCCTGGCCACTGGATTGATGATGTCAATCTTGCACATTTTGGTCACCTTTCAGGTATAGTGGTTGAGGTACTCTGCACTGCCTTCATGCATGCTCAGTCGCACTGAGGACTCATATGTACATTGCTCCTTTCCTTTCTTCTCTGGATGTTGACTTACTCATTATAGCCTTGGGCTTACGTCAATGGCTTGCATGCAGTGTTCCTTGTCCAGGGCCTTCAGCCTCTCCTTTTTATGTGACTTCCAGTATTCAACATTTTTTGGTAGGCCCCTGTGATGGTCTGTCCTTTTCAGTTCATTGTGGAGTTGCCTCCTACTGGTGGCTGGGCATAGTTAGGAGATGCTTCGCATTCTCCATTTCCTCCCTGATCTGCAGACTTGGGAGGAGAGGGGTTTGCCGTTAGGCTACCGGTGGGTCTCGAGTGCATCTTTGTCTTATCTTTGGCTCAGTATGTCTAACTTGCGTCGTTCTTTCTGGGCTCTTACAGGGTCCTTTCAGGGTCCGGCTGGTGGTAGTTATGTTCCAAATTCTTTAGTAAAAGATGGTTTTGATGTTTCATCAATCACCTTGCCTCTATCATTGCAGTTGTTGGCTATTGTTGTCATAGCTAACATTTGGTCAGAGCTGGGCTGCTCCTATCGTGTTGGACCATCTGAGGGGAACCTGGTTTTAGTCGTCTGTTATTTCCAGGAATGTAAGGTGTGATGGGTGCAGTTGGCCACTGTTGGTCAGTGCCTGTAGAGTTTGACATTTCTGGCTGAGGTTTGTTCTGGATATGCCCCACTTTCACTTGTGTGAGCAGTCTCACCTCATGTTGGTGATAATACATTAGTCTTTTCTGGACTGGTTGATTCCTTACCTTATGCTCTCCGTGTACTCCTGCCTGAGTTTTCTCGGAGCCAGTTTTGGAGGAATTTATGGTATCGTGGTCTGTGGAGGCCATTGATCTTGTTTATCTCCTTTTAGGGTATTTTTATGTTTCGGGTTTCGGCTCCGAGATGGGTTTTCAGAACAATTGTTTGTTCAGTCTGGAGGGAGACGATTGCCTGGGCGTTTCCAGTTCTTTCGTTGGCCCAGGCTGGAATTTGTAATTTTTCATCTTTCACTGTCTGGTTATCCTGTGCATTAGGCTTTCTTTGCAGGCCTTATTCCGGTGGCGACGGAAGTTCTTTGACTTCTGTGGGCAAGTGGGGTCCCTATCTTGCCTCTTGTTGGGCTTGTGGAAGGCTTCCTGCCGAGCTCTTTGCCTTTGTCTGACGGGGGATGCTGGATGCTCAGGTCATTTTGAGCCTCCTAGTCCTGTCGGGCTTATTGGATATTTCCTGCTAGGTATTCATTGTGTGTGTCTTATGGCCGAGGTATCTACCATTTTGTGTGTTTATAGAGGAGATGCTCAGCCGAATACTTATTTGGCGTATTTGTTGGGTATGTTATTGTGCCAGCAACTATGCTTAGTAGGGCTCTTTTGTGGTTTCATACCATCCACTCCTTGGATTGTAATAGGTCTGATGCGGGGCTGCTTCGTCAATGTTGTCTTCATCTGTTTCTCCGGGCCTTGCCCCTTGATGTGTATCCTATAGTGGACGTCTGTCTTAGGATAGTTTTTGTGCTTATCCGGCAGTCTGCCCTTCTTCTGCAGGGATACCTGTTCTTTCAGGTTTGTTAGTGTACAGGGGTTGATAAGCAGGGTGAGCCTTCAGTTTCCTCTTGGTTTTCGGAGGTGGTTTGGAGATGAGGTTTTGTGTTCCATCGCCGAACTTGTTGCTTCTTTTCATTAGTTGGCCCTCTTGGCAGTCCTAATTTTGTTTGAGTCTTCAGTCATTGCCTCTTCCGCAAGACTTCTTAAGCCTTATCCCATCTCTATGTGTCCTTATGGTCATTTTTCGGCAGGTTGCTGACAGGGCTCTGTCCTGAGGAGCAATTTCCCTGGCTGTCAGTTTTGCAACTCTCGCCCTGTCGGATAGGTTTTGTCGGGGCCTATGCAACAGTGTGTGCGACCTGTGGAAGTTGTTATCCCCACTAGTTATGTTGTGGGGTTAGTGTCTGCCTGGGCTCCGAGTTCATGAGGGCGTTCCTTCCTCGTTGACCAGGGATTTCCTTCCGGTTTACGGCACTTTCTGTGTTGCTGTTCCTAGCAGTGGCCCTCTTGTGGTCTTTGGTCAGTTTTTACCTGTTGCATAGCTTAGTCGGTGTCCCGTTCTGGGAAGCAGTTCCGGGGCTATGAGGTGTTGTCCTTAGTCATTCAGGCTTTGATGTAGAGTTCTTAATTTTGCGGAGCTAGACTGTCCAGTAGTTTTTGTTTGGTTGTGGGAGCTATTTGTGCAGCAGGCTGTGAGGCAGTTGTTGCTGTTCCGGTTCCTGCCCGGGATGCCAGAGGGATTGTGTAGTCATGGGCTCCTTTTGTTGGCGCTTCCATTGAGGGCTTTCATGCAGGTGTCTCCTTGTTCGCTTCCAACTCTTTGTTGTTTGCTGCCACCGTGATGTTGTGGCTCCCGGTCCTTCCTTTGCTGGGGCCGCCTTGGGCGTGTCTTCTAGCTGGGATCACTTCCCCCCCACCTTGTGAGTGGTGCTGGTCAGCGTTTATGCATTTGTGATAAAGGGGTAGGTAGTTATCCTGAAATGGATTAGATGACTCCCTGGATGTCATTATCCATGAGGGATAAATACCTACCCCTTTAGCTCCCTCCCTCCTCCCCTCTCAGTGGTCAGGCGCTGGGAAGAGGAAGTTGTGAGTGACCTAGGTCAGGTGAGCTATGGTGGTGTGTAGGGTTCAGTAATTTTTTATTTTTTGTTTCTTTTCCAGCGGTTTTTCTAGCCAGGCTAGGGATGAATGCATTTGTGATAAAGGGGTAGGTATTTATCCCTCATGGATAATGACATCCAGGGAGTCATCTAATCTGTATACGAGTGGGAAAGAAAACATTAGTTGTATGAGCTAAGACTTGTTAATTCTAACGTTCAAAAAGTAATGTATACAATCATCCACTTTCAATTTTCGCTGCGCGCTTCGCGCGCGAACAGACTATCTCAGTTTGTTGTGTAACTTGCGTGTGGTATGGGGTGAGTATTTTATTCTGTATACCGGGCCACGTAGTTCCAGTGTAGGCTGGCATTGCTCTGACTGCTTGTGTGACATGCACCAAATTGCATAATTTCAAGTACATATATAAATGCAAAATCTTCTCCGTGGGAAGGGGATACCCCTTCCCAAACCCTCCCTATTTGGCTCTGCCCCAGCCCTCGGTAGCTTCGCCCCTCGGGACTCATTATAGGCAATAGGCTATGTTGTTGGATCATACGTAATATGGCATAATATGGTGATGTTGGAACTGTGTATGATGCTAAACGATTTCAGTCGAGAGTTCAGATTATTATTTTCGATTTGAATACATAATTCAGGCTTTTATTACTCCGTAAGAATACAACTATTGTGTCAGTTTTCAATTGAGGTTAGTACCAATTCATGATAATGCATGTACCGTGACAAAATATTTCTCAAAAATTTTTTTCAAAAGTATTTCTTTACTACACAAGTATTCTTTGTCAAGAGCATCCAACTCTAAAAAGGCAAATAACACATTTCTATGATGAGAATATATCTTTAGTTGCACTCCAATCAAACGTAACCGTACCTTTGAATTAAATTTTCGTTACTAAATCAGCGTAATGGTATTGCAGATTATGGAGTCCGCTATGCGATTCAATATGATAATACAACTCTATGATGTATTATTGTTATTAGAAATGAAACTAACCTTCTAAACATGGGTATGAGTATCTCATGATTATCACATCTTTGGCTAAGTACAATGATTAAACTACTCATTAATTTAATCAACATGGAACTCATAAAATGTCCACTATGATAAACAACGCTATTTATATATTGTAAATACAAATTGTATTAACGTCTAGAATATATCATCTCAAACCCGAGAAGAAATACCAACACCATTTTTGGTTTGTGACAACAAAATTAGAAACATTACCAGGAACAACTTGAAAATATAGGAATTATAGCAAATATATATTTATAGAAAATGTAGGCATACACTTCATCTAAAAATAATTTGATTAAGGTATCTACAAATAACTGAATAATATTCTTTAACGAATGTCTAGGTATTGTTGTTTAAACAAGATCAGTATAGTTAGTTAATCTATACTACTGTATCAGGCCCAAGAAAATAAAGGTATACAACTTATTCTAAATTACAATAATATGATTAAGGAATTATAAAAAAAAACCCATGTTGTTTTTCTAACTGGTATATTGTCATTAAATCCATACGACACTTATGTATATCAAGTTTTACAATGTATAGGCAAATATCTTCATATCTAATTTGAATGTTATTACTAATCTAATAAACATGATAAAGGGCTGGTATATGAGAATAAGTGGGAACACTGTACTACGTTTTCATCAAATCGGTACTGCAACCGCCAAATGCCTAATAAAATATAGGCAAACAATTTAATCTACAATAATAAACATTTTCATGCACCCTTACTATACAAAGCATAAACATGTATTATATAATTCATGATTGTTTCGATAAAAGAATCATACTTAACAATAGTGGCAAACACTTTCATAGATATATTTATCTTTTCCGTCAAGTAATATATTATATCACTATCATGATCGCAATCAGTAATATGATAAATGTATACTTAATTTGTAATCAGATATGTGTTTATGTGGCATATGGTGATGTTGGAACTGTGTATGACGCTAAATATAAATACAATATTTGTGTGTGTATTGGGGTGCATATTTATTAGTGTGTCAATTATTTGTTTTCTTCGTTAAAATATATTTAAAATTTCTGGTCGATCAAATCATAACACGCTTTCCCAGATACAGTCAATGTTAAGCCCTACACACACAAATCGTGAGCCCCCATAGGTTTTGCACCCCCAATCCAAAACTGCTTCCGGCCCGCCTGGTCACGACCATCTTAACATCTAACCCCCCCCCCCCCCCCCCCCCCCCACTGAGAGGACTTTCAAGCAATTTCCTTGGTCTTGAACAAATTTGGCAGGCGGTCTCGGGCGCGCACAAATTGGTATTGGTCCGGTGAACGGCAAATCATCCCCCCCAGGTGTAAGAACCTGTCTACGCCACTGAGCATTGGCTAGGGAAATATTGCACAAGTCTTTTTCATGCAATATAATGTACATGTATGTTTATGATAAAAAATGAACACGCCAGCCAAAACTTCACCTCTCTTTGCATTTATTCTCTTACAAGTCTTAAGATTTTGAACTCATGGATGGTTATTGGCAAATACTAATGCATCTTTTCATTGTTTTGTAGGTGTTTCTGTGTTTTATATTGATAATGTCATTATCATTGTCATCAAAACTATCAAAGTGTCAAAGCTGTTTGCGATGTAATATTTGGAATACAAACTAAGTTGTGAGTTACATCACTAGTTACGAACAGTAAAAAAAAAAAACATTTATTAATGCTCATGTTTTATTCTGTATTTTACATTTCTAAGCCTTATATTTGTACTCCTGATGTAAAAATACATATGATTTACTTTCTTTGGAAAATACAAATTTTTTATTGTTTATATGAATCTTATTTTATTCTGCAGCAAACCAAGAGAGAAATCACAGAAGGAGATCCATAAAGGGATCCAGGCCGTCATCAAACAGATCACAGCATCAGTCACATTCTTGCCTCTACTAGAAACAGCTTGTAAGTCAGCAATAGAAATCGTGATGGGGTGATGATGATGTTGATGATGGTGATGATAATGATGATGGTGGTAATAATGATGAGGATTGTAGTGATTGTGAATGTGATGATGGTGGCAGTGATGATGATAAAAATGATGGTGATGATCAGCTGATGATGCTAATTGTAGTGATTCTAATGACGGTGGTGGTGGTGGTGATGATTGTAGTGATTGTGATTATGCTCCTGATGATGATAAGGAGTAAGATTGTGATGATTGGGATAGTGGGAGAGGTGATGATGATGATGAGGAATACCATGTTGAAGATTCAATCATTTAGCAATCATCTTAGCTTCAACTACCTCCTAGCCTCTTCTAGAAACAGTTTTTTAGTCAGAAATTGATACAAAAAATGATGATGGCAATGTGTTCGTGGTGGTGCTGGTGCTGGTGAACAAAGCGTAGTGTAGACCAAACTATCAGTCTACGTTACTATGGTTCCTCCAAGACTACATCCAGCTCCGATGAAAATCACATTTAAAAGCTCAGTTATTCTGGACTGATTTAGATCATTTTGTACTTTTTACATTTATTTGTTGTTACTGCAGGTAATGTTTTGTTCCACCAAAACTATGCCTAGCTCATATGTATACCTTATCCCATCAATGACGAGAGCTATTTTAAGGCAAAATTGATAATTGTTTTCCTCTACAAATTGGCAACTCCTAAATTTTGTCGACCTATTAATGACATAAAAATAGGTGGAAAATATTTAGTTATTACAATTTAAGACAAATAGGAAGTGACTTTGCCGCAAAGTTGCCAATTTGAACGCCAATATCTGTTTTTAAAATATCATAATGTGTTGCCAATTTAAAGGGAAAGTTGAGTTTTGGTAGAGAGGGCACTAGACTACTTAATTGGTTTGTGAGGTAATGAAAAAATGAGTGTAAAATTTGAAAGAGCATAATATTTAAACAATAAAATCATCTTTGTTTGATCAAAATCGGTTCAGAAACGGCTGAAATATCCATAAATATAACAATTTGTAATAAACCCGGGGCCCCGGGTTTATTAGAGAATTTTGAACCAGCCGTTAAAAATTCAAAAAAATGCTTCCTCTTTTCAAAAAGTTACAAAATAGGTATTTAAATAGTTGTTGGTTATTTCTCTATCTAATCACTATTTCAACAAAGCATCACATGCACAATATTTTATTCAAAATGGTTAAAACCGATGAGTGTTTAGAGAGCGCCCTCTTACGTTTTAACGGCTCTTTTTGAATGATAACATGATCTTTACTACGTCATTTGTAATTTTGTGTTCCTTTCTAGTTATAACTATTAGTTTTTTATGTAATGATGCAGGTTTTGGTTACTAAAATTCAGTTTCACTAAAACTGTACTCTCCTTACCAGAACTCAACTATCCCTTTAAGGATTTTTCTAAATTATAGCGATTTACGCAATAATAAAAATCATTAAAAAATAACTAAAGCAGGTAGAGTAACAAAATAGGGCTCTAAAAATAGAGAAATGTATGCTCTTTCTTCTTGTACACTTCACACAACTAGTCTTCTACTTGTTAAAGTGTAGGACTACCAAACCACAAATATGTGGGCCTTAGGCACTGATGGGTTATTTAGAGGTGGTTATTCTCAACTGATTTATATAATTTGTATTTATTCATTTTTGTTTGTACTGCAGGTAAATTCAATCTCCTGATCTACACGGACAAGGACTTCAACACGCCAGAGAAGTGGGAGGAATCGGGCCCGTCACTCATCGACAACTCTGAAGAGGTCAGATTGAGGTCATTCACAACCTCTATACACAAGGTGGATGCTATGGTGTCTTACAAGCTGCAAGAAGGGATGTAAACAAACAAAAAAAGTTTGTTGCCTTATACAGTGTGTATTCTACTTTTCAACAACCCCATTTCTCTAAAATGTTGTACTAGTACGAGACTAAACCTAAGTTATAGAATGTTTTGCTGGTCAGTTGGGTTGGCAGGTAATACAATTAAAATGTTTGTCCGTCACTCATCGACAAGCCTGAAGAGGTCAGACTGAGGTCATTCACAACCTCCATACACAAGGTGGATGCTATGGTGTCTTACAAGCTGCAAGAAGGGATGTAAACAAAAGTTTGTTGCCTTATACAGTGTGTATTCTACTTTTCATCAACCCCATTTCTCTAAAATGTTGTACTAGTACGAGACTGTTAACCTAAGTTATAGAATGTTTTGCTGGTCTTTTCGGTTGGCAGGTAATACAATTAAAATGTTTGTCCGTCACTCATCGACAAGCCTGAAGAGGTGAGACAGATGTTCACAACCTCCATACACAAGGTGGATGCTATGGTGTCTTACAAGCTGCAAGAAGGGATGTAAAAAAAAGTTTGTTGTTTATACAGTGTGTATCAACCCCATTTGTCTAAAATGTTGTACTAGTACGAGGCCTCTACAGATGACGCCAGGACATCCTATAAAGGAAGGGCATTCCACTGACGAACTGTTCGAGGAAAGTACGACTGCTGATGTTGATCAGTTCTGGAATGTGGGATTGTGTAGCAGAACAGTCGTGTGGCTCTTGTCGTCCGGTTGATGTCTGCTGGCTGGATGTACTGATTGGTGTTGAAGTCCACCAGCGAGTGATGCATCTTGTACAGCATTGTGAGACGGTGGATTTCTCTTCTCTTCTGAAGCGAGACCCATCCAAGCTGGCTCAGCATATCTGTGACACTGGTGTTGTGGTAGCGATTCAGCACATAGTAACATACCTAGCCGCTCGTCTCTGGACCATCTCCAACTGTTGTATGCATCCCACTGTGTACGGGTCCCAGACGGTGCATCCATACTCAAGGAGAGGGCGTACAAGAGCCTGGTATGCTGTTGTCTTGAGTTGGGTTGAATGAACTCGCATGTTTCGTCTGAGAAATGCTAGGGTGTTGTTTGCCTTCTGACAGATGTTTGAGATGTGTTGTTTCCAGTTGAGGTCAGAGGTGATGGTAACTCCAAGATATTTGGCCGATGGCACAGAATCCAGAGTTTCACCGTTCAGGGAGTACTGATGAATGAATCTGGTCTTCTTCCTGGTGACTGTTATTGCATGGCATTTCCTTGGATTGAGTTCCATCATCCATTTCCTTGACCAGCTACTAAGAGTGTCCAGGTCTTGTTGGAGCAGCGTAGCATCTTCTGGCCCCTGGATGGTAAGGTACATGATGGCATCATCTGCAAACAGTCTAGCTTTTGAGGAGAGTTGGTCATTAAGAACTCTGAAGAGGTCAGACTGAGGTCATTCACAACATCCATACACAAGGTGTAAGGATGTTTAGTTTAGTTACTTGGTTTGTTGCTCAGTGGGACAAATACAATTTTGCATGAAATTAATTTTGGTGGCCCAAAACACATTTTTGTGGCTAAATTTGAGCCCTGTATCAGCCAGAGTGCCTTGCCATGACTGAAAAAGTGGCAAAGTATTTTATAACTACAGTCAAACCTGTGTACATCAAACAACCAATGCGAAACAAAGGTTGCCAGCCTGCGTCTATAGTAGGATTCCATAACATTGTTTTTCTCTGTAGGTGCATCACTTTTTGTGGCCACTATAGACATGTGACACTTGAGATTTGTTCTGGTTGTACTGTATTAACTACAGTCAAACCTGTCTATAGCAGCCAACCTGCCTATAGTGGCCACTAAAAGTGTTCCACTGCAGAGAAAAATAGTATTGTGGAACCTGTCTATAGAGGCCACCTGTCTACAGTTGCCATTTGTATTGTTTCCCTTGATGGGTGTTATACACAGGTTTGACTGTGCTTCACACAGTTACATGTATTTACATTCCAAAGTCCAAACTGAATTTTAGTCTGCATAACTTATCAAGGACGAGAGCTATTTCAGCGCAAAATTGATCATTATTTCCCTCAACAACTTGGTAACTCCTATATATTTGTCTTCCTTTTAATGGCAACAAAATGGGTGGAAAATATTTAGTAGGGCACATTCCAATCGTGGGCTATTCCTATATTGAATACAAGTATGTACAGTACATAGCAAAAGTATTTCGATTTATGAGTACTTACCGTGTTTACTCTTCGAGTACATGCCCAATGATATATGTGTAAGGTGAACTGTACGGAAAGTGCCTATTTTCTTCTTGTCTATAATATGCAATGTATATTAATATGTTCAGGAATTCCTTTGGTTAGGGCAGCACTGCTCTATGGAGAATGCATTTAATAGCAAGTCAAGTAGTCTCGAATGTGCTTTAGAAGTAACTCATGCTTTGTTAGTTTGTTGTCCGGTATGGTACATATCTTCATTTTGTATTCTTTCATCTGTATATAATTTCACTCTGGTGATTGCACCATGTACTGTAATTGTGCCAAATTATCTAGATTATTGTATTTTCAAATACATGTTATAATTATTTTCAAGGCCTGTATTTTGTGTCAGTATTATACATTTTGATGTTTGTGTTTAATCGTATGTCACTCTTGTTTAATTATCAACATTAATTAGAAAATGGATCATTTTTGTTGAAGGGATATGGTGTTTGATGATTGTTTTGGGGCCTGGAAAATGTTTTCTGTTTTTAATGTTTAATGTTTTGTCCAGTGTCAAGTATATCATCTATAGGGTTTAATCAAATAAAACGTGTTCAGGTTTATAGCTCTGACAGCATCATGGTCAGTTTTCAGTGCTAAAATAATAGAATGGACTCTTCATTAAATTTTAAAATCTACAATTTATATCAAATTTAATCTGGTATATATACATGTTATAAGACTTTTAACAACACTGGGCTCTCCCTTGATTTTGTTTTCAGGTGGCCACAATTGCACATCCAATATATATTCTCACTATAGACTTGTGTGTTGTAGATCGTAATTAGTTAGTGGCCAATACAGAGTTGCTAGCTTATTTCTAGTGGCCAAATTACATTTCAGGTGGCCATTGGCAACCAGTCATAACTGAACTGTCTGAACAGTCATAACTCACTTCAGGACATGGAGTTCCTGCCTTTCACATTTGGTAAACTATAGATATCTGTCCAGTGGCGCAGTATGGTTGGACCAGGGGGGGGGGGGGTGCACACAGTCTATGTATTTCTTTGTTTTTGTAAAATTATCAGGGGCACATGCCCCCCATGCCTCCCCACCCCCCACCCCCGCCACTGGCACTTTGCCAAGTCTGTATCTGTCCTGAACGACATTGTGGAATATCTCTATCAGTTATTTTGTTATCATTTTTTTATAAATAAATATTTGCTACCAGTATGGGGCTGAAAGCAAACTAAACCACATTTTGTATCCAATATTCTGAAATTCTAATATTAGACAATGTTTGCTATTACCAATTATATTTGCTTTTGCTACACGGAAATGAGTCAGTTGAAGTTTCATGACCTACATGGAAACTATACAGGAGATTGAATCGCGCATAACTTCAACCCATAAGTATATTCAGATAAACCAAATTTGGTATAGTTTCCTGTAAAAGCAGGATGCAGAGTGTTTTTACTGATCAAAGTCTTGTGTGCTTTACAAGAGGCTGTGTATTATGGTTACAATACATGTAGTGGTTATGGTGTAAGTATGGTATGGCATATAAGGTCTCAATTCTACCTTTTCTGTGTCGTTTTATTGTAACAGAAAGTGTTAGCATTAAGAGCTAGGGCTTAGGCCGATGCAGCACTACACAGGGGAAAGAGTAATTCATATTCCCATTCATTCTGGTATTTGACAACGAGTTGAATGAAAAGGTACTGCTCTCATCATTACGGAAGTAATACTAAAATGTATGGGTCTAATTGATACATTGTCATAATTGTACAAATAAAAGCAATTTCAATTTAAAAAAAATTGTCATCATAGAAGCCACAAGGAATATCAATATCATAACGTGTTTTACCTTGCATTGTAATAAATACAAAATTGTACAAACTTTACAAATACAGTGGAACCTCGTTATAAAGAGGTCGGATATAACAAACCCCTCTTATAACAAGGTAAATTTGCTGGTCCCAGCTCTTGATATTGCTTTGGTTTTTTTACCCTGATATAATGAGAAACCCGATATAACAAGGTAATTTTCATGGTCCCAAGGACCTCGTTATAACGAGGTTGCACTGTAGCACAAAAGCTGGCTTACTCTTTAGCATACTAGTCCCATCATAGAACATGTATGATGTAGGTAGCAGCGCTGTATATAATATTTAACTATGAGCATCTTTATACAAAGGTAACTGTTATGATTCTCATTATTTGTATAAACGCAATAATGGAGTTTGGAGAAACTCCACTTGTATAATAAAAATATTTTGTAAAAAGTTATATTCTGATTGAGTATTGCCTCTTTATAAGGTAAGCAGTTTGATATACGTGTATTGTTTGCACTAGATATAATACTTGTATACTGTATAATAGGAGCTTAACATAATACATGTATAAATCATAGTTTGTGCAGTTACATTAATATGTTTCACAATACATACAAGTACATGTACATGACTTTGCATGCACGAATATAATATGTAATAACGTTATTCATACTTTTTAGCAGTAGGTATAATTAGGTATAAAAGAAGGTATATTAATATACACCAACATGAACATACATTAAGAAGTAACCAAACATTAAAACGTAATGATCATAATCACATATGTCAACATACATATATTTGTATACTAGAAGCTCGACATATACATTGTACATGTATCAATCATATTTTGTGTAGTTACACCAATATGTTTCACAATAAGTACAAGTACATATACATGACTATGCATGCACTAATAGAATATGTAATAACGTTATTCATACGTTTAGCATATAATTAGGTACATAAGTAGGTACATATATTTTACATATACACCAACATTAACAAGTAAGCAAACATATTAAAATGAAATGATCACAATCACATAATATGTCAACATGCAGTCATGTACTATGATCGAAACACACATCAAAGCATGCTTGTGGCATATAATATTACATTATTGTAGTTGAGTCATATGGAGTCATAGTGGCCTAAGCTCTTGATCGTATCAGTATCTTTGTCAGATGTTAATAAATTACCCAACATAAATAAACTAGTGTTATTTATAATCACTAAAACAAATGCTTACCAATACCAAACTGACATAATTGGAATAACAATTACTCTTTAGATTCCTTGTTGACCATACATTGCGAGACAAACGAATATCATTAGCAATATTATTAACGAAACAATTACTCTATTAAAATATAATATTAGTTACCATTAATTCCATATCGCTTATTCATAATTTGTTTCCCCTTTTCAACTGGTAAAATGTGCAGTATCACCTTCCCAGGTATTAACAGCATAATATTCTACTCTTGTGCTCACGACTTATATGCATTACTAAAAGCAACTGATGTTTTATACAAACTGCATACAGCATCAGTCATGCACGCCAAGTCGTTGGCACGCTTTGGTAAATAATGCCGGTTTTAACTACCCCCACCAATCCCCGCTCTGTCCAAAGATATTACATGACATCCATGATGGCTGGCTGAACGAAGTCCTTGAAGCTCCAATCGTTGATGTATATTTTGTTGCCACCATACCTATCCACTAGACTGAAATATACAAGCGAAAATACCGAGGTCACGCGCCCACGGACTCATCTACTCACAGCACGCTGCATGTATAGCATTGCACCATGAGCAAACAGCCCGTGGATTCGAACCCCGAACCTTCAATACTTCCAGCCATAGCGGAAAAGATCGAAATAATCTAGGTTTGGTGGCCCACGCGAAACACACCCCCACCACCTCAGAGCACCGGCGATGCGGTGGCAGCGAGGCCGCTTGTGGCGGGAGAGGCTTCACGGAGCCGGTGGTGGACTACCGTTACGTAGTCCGTGGTACCGTTTTTCCCCCGAAGTTTACCCCAGAAGAAAGTGCCCGCCACGCGGTCGGGCACGGTACCATCGTTACCGACCTCGTAAGAACGAGATTGGTGCGAAGTAAGCGATGTTGCGAGACAACGCCCAGATCAAATCCTCTGCCGCTGCCGACATGAGTGAGGACTCGAACCCGGGACTCCCCTAGGCAGGCACAGTACCAAAGCGCTGCCAAATGCTGTCTGAACTACACAGCCAATTTTTTCGGCATTTTATACATGTTTGCATGGGTATAGAAGTAGGCGGAGCTAATCAAACATGATTACAGGCTGTTGTGCAATGCGTCGATATAAAAATCGATGGTGCAATATGCTTCCTGGAGTGCTAGTCTAGATAATCAGACCCATTTGGAGATTATCTGCAAGTATATAACTTATGCAATCTGAATGATGACAGTGTTATCTATAACTTCCCTACTTGACAATGACAAAGGTAGGTGCCACGAGCCCCCCCCCCCCCCCCCCCCCCCCAACCAACCAATTAGAGCCATATAATTGTCCCCTCATTGTCTCATGTGTGGGAAAATAAATAAAAGGGGATTATTTTTAAAATGGACCATCATCATATTCACTGCATTATTTTATTAGGGTAACAAACATAATGTATACAACTTGTTCTAATTGACACAAGCTGCCCCCTTTGTCCAACTTAATCCTTAACCCGAGTTGATCGGGGCAAAATAATAATGAAATAGCTTCATTGACACACAAAAAAGAGCATTTATACATCTAAATTTAATTACGGAAAACTGCTCAACTTAGACTATTTAGTCTTGAAAATAACATGCATGGTGTAGTAGCTTTTTGCTTGACTGTGAAGTAATACTCGAAACTCCCATATCCTTGATCATACAAAAAAGATGCACGCATTTTAAAGGGATCTAGTAACTTTGTTGACATGTGCAAAAAGTGATGAAGGGTTGATGCAATGTATACTGTTGTTGTCTCATATGTCCGCAGGGTATTGTGTGAAAATTTCAAGTCAAATGGACATTGCATGGCCAAGTAATGAGCGAAAATGTAAAGTGATATTCACTGACTCACTGCACTCACTTTGTACACGGTAAGAAAAACTCTGGGGAGTTTTTCTTATCTGAATACTTCAATCGTACATATCTTTGTAACGAAAGGGAAATTTGAAAAACCGAAACCGGTCCCATGATTTTATTGTTAATACGAATACAACAAGGTATGATGGAACCGCTAGAATAAAAATTTTATTTTGAGGATTTGGACAATGTTACTTAGTCCCTTTAATTCCCTCTCCCCTTTTCTAAAGAACACGTTCACCAACCTACGGATCAATAAACAACACCACAGCGTTGTTATGGTAACGCGTATCGTCGTACCCTTGTATTCAAACACAAAAACTAATGAGAGACAAAAAAATCAATGATGGACTTGTAGTTGTATACTTGTAATGCATTGCATTTTGTGTGATGCTAAAATACAAAACAAATATAATTGGTGTGTGTCGATGGGCTTAGTGATTAGTGGGGTATTCCACTTTACAAGGGGTCTAGTATCAGTAATATTGTCGCCCCATTGTCGAAATCCACAACAAAAAATTACTTAGAACTCTGCTGTTCTCACCTTAGACCGAAAAATCAGTCCTTATTCCGAGGGTTTGTTCCACCAGGGGTAGTAGGTATATGGTTCGGCTGAGACTTGTTCCTCTATCTTGTTTTAGTATAATAATATTAAAGGACAACCCAAACGCCGGAGTTGGATTTTGCTGACTATTCTCACCCATATACCTCGTTGTATTCGTAGATCTATGTATTACCAAAAGAAGCATTATGGAACAAGTTCCGGGTTTCAGAATTTCTCTTAATTGCGTTATAAATATATTTATGATTGAAGTGTTCGGATTCGAACATCTCCATTGGGGACTTCCAACTGCGTGCAAAGTTGGTGCAGTGATTTAGCAAATACCATTTTGCATTTTCGCTCATTTAATGAATTACACCCGGTCATAACTACGTCCTGATTATTTCCCATGAAATGTTCACTTATCACTCAGTAGACAGTACATATCAGATCATAGAAGTACAAATTGTATCAACCTTTCAATTTCAATTTCAATTTAAATTTATTCTTGCTTCCAACAAAACATTACAAATGAATTATGATAATTTGCACAAAATAGAGATATACATCATACTGGAAACAAGAGGGGTCCACTAAAAAGCAATGCTTGTACAATTGTGGACCCCTCAAATAATAGTTAGGAATACTGTATATTTAAATTAACACATTCGCTAGACTACCTTTCGTCAGTGTATGCACATTTCAACAAAGTTACTATAGATAATAGATCCCTTTCAAATGGGGGCACACCACTGATCTCCACAGAGAGATAAGTGGGGCAAAGTTTCGTTTGTATAATATTGTTGTTGTGTTTGTTATTTGGTTTTGCAGACGCATTCAATCAATTATGATCATTTACATCTGATTTACCGCCATTTATCGTCACCATCCGTGAGACGGAAACAAAGATCAGGGTGAAGTGTGATGTCATAAATGATGTCATAAACATCTTTTTTTTGGAATTTTCAAATTTGGACTTCATTTTCGGAAAGAGCATAACAAATAATGTCCAAATACCGAAAATCAAAGGAATAGGGTTACGTATTGGCTAAGATATGCCCATCCGAATGATTTTTTTTTTGTCAATGGGCAATCTGTGTTATAGTGCACTGGTTCCTAAATTTATGATTTTTTTTGTCAATGGGCAATCAGTGTTATAGTGCACTGGTTCCTAAATTTATGATTTTTTTTGTCAATGGGCAATCAGTGTTATAGTGCACTGGTTCCTAAATTTATGAACCAGTGCACTATAACACTGATTGCCCATTGACAAAAAAATCATTCGGATGGGCATATCTCAGCCTATAGGTAATATATTCCTTTGAATTTCGGTATTTGGACATTATTTGTTATGCTCTTTCTGAAAATGAATTCCAAATTTGAAAATTCTAAAAAAAAATGTATATGACATCACACTTGCACACCACTCTATTATGCACACTTTCCAGTCTCATAGCATATGTTATATACACATCGTTACCTAGACAGAAAATTCCATCTCGTTCTGGAGGGGTCCATTAATATTATGACGTCACACTATCTCTCTGAAGAGGTGAGTGAAACAACAAACGAGGAGAAAGACTGATTTATCTGTCTGGGGCGGTATTCTGAAAGCAAATTAGCACTCAATCAGCGTTCAATCAGCTTTTTCTTATTCTGAAAGCCAAATTAACTTCTCAATCATTTAACTACCATGGTAACAAGCGTTTGGCGGGAAATCATTACGCGCAGTTGTGTAATCTGCGCGCATCTTATTACGCGCAATTTAATTGCAAATTGGTATTCTGAAAGCTTAATTAGCGGTCATTTAAGTCTGAAGATAATGAAAAAGTTAAAAGAGCTATAGACCTCTCATAAGTCATAACTAGCACCGGGAGGGAGTAAATTTGAACCACGAACTCACATCCCAGCATGCCTGGGGTTTTCTCGCACATAATGACGCATATCGTATCGCTATCACAGAGATAGAATATTGCATTAGACAACATTGATTCACATAATATTATTAAAAAGTCTATTAATCCATTTACGTTTCCGCATAATATAGTTACACTTTGTAATAGATCATCACTACTTTTGAACAAGCATAATGATGGTGAGTAATGGTACCATTATCTTCTTTGTGAATTAAAAGTCCATCTAATAGATGCAACGTGTATAACAAAAAAGTTAATGGAAAGAATTATCTTCTTTCCATTAAAATGCATCAGTGTGTATGCCTCTATTGCATAACGGTTTATATTACATTTCCTTCACATTATTCAAGAATGTATAGACATATACTTTGTGATTATGTCAAATATTATCTGATTACAGCAATAATAACAACATAAGTATTTTATTTTATAAAAGAAAGAAAATGATGCTAAAATGATATTAGTCAAGTATTGTATACATTTTTTGCTTCTAGTGATAACTAAATCATCATAACCTTTTTGTTATACACGTTGCATCTATTAGATGGACTTTTAATTCACAAATACAATCAGACAAATATTGGAGGCATTTGAATGATATAAATATCAAAACTTGCAAACAATATTCACTTTTTATATTAAATGTATCCTTTATAAAACAGCGTAACGTTAAACTCTGATGATTTCATCATCATGGCCTAGGGTACATGGTTTCATTTTGGAGGAAAACACAATTATTGAAGGATGTATCTTATCCAAATTAATTAAGTTTAATTTCAATAACAGAAACACGCAAATGTTCATTATTAAATGTCCTTTATTATTGATTTCATATTGCTGCAATTAAAATTGAAATGAAATGATTTGTTATTCATAGCTTTTCATCCTAGACGGGGTGTTGAACATATTGACTTACAGGAAATGTCTCGTTGAATAAAATAACATAGCTACAAATTACACAATATTTACAAAGTAATATTTCTTTCAATCAAAGGTGTGATACAATGACTATGCAAGCATTAGATGATATAGTTACAAATTAATTATTTCAGAATTATCACAGTGAAAACAAAATATATGGAGTGATTTTCAACGGTAGAGATGAGAGCAGAGGGCCATGCCAAGAAGGAGGTCACATGCGCGTTAGTGCGCGTAAAAATCTTGTAACAGCCTATTTGATTGGATGGATTATTAATGAGGTGGGAGGAGCTTAAGATAGTCGCGCAGAAGTTAATTGAACGCTGATTGAGCTTTCAGAATACCGATTTTCCACTCAATCAGCGTGCAATTAAATCATGGACTTAAGTGCATATTTAAATGAAAAGTTAAATGAGCTTTCAGAATATCCCCCCTGATCGTTACCATGCTTGCATTACAATTATCATACACCATATTCAAGGACATAATATGTAATCAGTTTGATGTATTTTAATTTATGCTTTGTAAAATTAATACAGACATGATTAAACTCTGAAGCTATTCTTTTCATTATTATATATGTGCCTCTTGAAAATCCTGGTAAAAAAGAATGTTGAGCAACAAAAATATTAGTCCTCCCGTGCCGGGAATCGAACCCGGGCCGCGTGGGTGAAAACCACGAATCCTAACCACTAGACCACACGGGATCGCACGGTCAAGGGGTTGTTCATTATCGCTAAATTCTTTCGGTCTACAGTAATTAGTCGTCATGTATCGTAGGTTATACATGATGGCATCGTGTGATGCATGTGACATATGGGCTAGTAATTATATGTTTACATTGTGCAGCACTGGCGTAGTATGGTCGGACTGATTGCCGGGGCACACATATTGATTTTCTTTATTTTCTCAAAAAATGTCTCATTGTGTTACTGTTGTTTCCCTTCAAATTATATATGGGGGCACGTGCACCCGCCCCGCCCCCCCCCCCCCCCCCTTACCTACTCCACTGACATTGTGGCCCTGTACTTGAAGGGCTGGGAAAAAAAAAAAAATACCATGAAAAGGAGTTTGATTTTCCCCCTGTTTTTTGTTATTTTGAAAATTGAAATTGAAATTGAATTGAATTGAATTTTTTTTTTTTTTTTAATGTATTTCCACAAATGGGTGGCGGGATGGCCCTTTCAGCAGAAACTGATTTTCAAAGGGGTCCCGTAAATTGTTCATTGTTTTGTCAAATTACTGATGGGCCTGGGTAGGTGCCCCTGTGCCCCCCCCCCCCCCCCCCCACCTAAAATGTGATTGAAATGATGATAATTTACTCTTCCCTGATATCGTGTCAGTGGCGAATGGATATCAGGGAAGGGTAAATTATCATATTTCAATCACATTTTATGTAGGCTATAAACCTATATAAACAGTTTATCAACCGATACTTGAGTTTTGGTCAAACTTAATTTTAGTAACCAAAACCTGCACCATTACAGTACAAACCAATATTTATAACTCCACCGTGCTCGAAAGGTATACACAATTACAACTGACTAAGTAAAAACCCTGTTATCATTTTTTTTTAAAGCCGTTACAACTTAAGAGGGCGATATCTAAAAACTTATTGGTTTTAGCCATTTTTCATACAAAATTGTGCATTTGATGTTTTGTTAAACTAATGATTAAATAAAAATATTATCAACAACTATTTAAAGACCTCTTTTGAAATGTTTTGAAAGAAGTGCATAAGCATTTTATGTATCTTTTTTAAGAGTCAAGATATCGTCTAGCCAGATGATATATGAATAAAATATTTTGAAATAAAAATGTACAACCATGAGAGCATTCGAAAGGGAATAATTCTCATTTTATGTGTTTTATTCAATGAACTTTCAAATGGAATTAAAACTAACCAATTTAGTGTCAAGTGGCATTTCGAGAAGTACCACTACACAAGTGTACCTTTAATCATCATCACGTTGAAATATCCTGAAGAAACCTGCATGGCGGCGGTCAAAATAAAGACGGATATCTGTTAAAACTGACACAATACTCGTATACAAAATAATTAGGTACATATGAGATCATTATAATAACGCAGCATTTATAATTATTCCCCTTATAAAATTTTCTTTAAAATACAGTCAATTATTTGTATAATAATGTATACTGCCAAATAACGCAATAAGATCATGTACATAACATATCACCATGCCAGAGTAATATGATGAAATATGCAACAACTTATGTATTTCATGGTTTTCATCATCATTTTATCAAATGTATTGGTGACGCTAACATAGTTAATGTTTTACATACGGATAATTTGACAAAACAATAATATTTTTGAAAAAAAAAGAAAAGAAAAACTGTTCCCTATAAAATAAGTCGTGTGCGACCCCGCTTCGCCACTGCATTAGACATGTACATTCAGACTGCATGTTGCAATTATATCATATCATAATTAAACAGCATTATGATTGTCAAATTGATATCGATGTATGGTTTTATTTTTAACCGACAGAAGGTCATAATATGCACCGCTCGTTGTCATGGGAGGGCATAATAAGGAAACAAATATAAAGCACCAATCTAATTACAAAAACGAACGATATTCTACTGAATTGGGATGCGTATTTTGTCGCGGATTGTTTCATTATTGATGTCTTAATATGAATTAATTTATAAATTAATTAATTGTTGTGCAACTACAATTTAAACTCGTTAGTTATTGTAAATCTCAGAATCTCAGAAATTTGATGGTTTGTACAAGGCTACATACAGTACAACGAAAATACGGGCTGCGTGATAGACTAATGTCTCCGCTCTTGCGACACAAATTGGCAATACAATCACGAACATAACAAAAGGACAATTACGTCGACAATTAAATCTACCGACCAATCGAATGCTCGCTTCCGCATGACGTTAGTGATGGTTGTTATGATCTATTTATAGTTTGTTATTGTTACGTACGACGTGGCGTCGCGGTCGTCGTCTGCTTTCTGATCGGGGTATAAATACCGAACGCCCGCCTGTAGAAATTTAGGCTACAGGGAGATCTGTTGGAAGGCAGAGAGCTACACTCAAATCCAGCCATGGCGGACTGGAAATGGGTGCTCGGGATCGAAAAATAACACACCATTGGTTCTCACAAATGCTTACTTCGCTTTTTGCCTGAGTTTCTACTCGGGCTCTGCCTCTTCTGTGTGCTGTGATAAGCCGCTAGCCATCAAGATGGTTTGGTTGGTGTATTGCAGCGCCAGAATACCCGGCCAACGGGAGTGCCGCCCGCCGCAGCAGCCCCGCTATCACTGCTCCGTTCAGTGCTAGGGGTGGCGGGTGGATTGCTCCCTTGGCCACCAGACTTCGTCCAATCTGCGCCAGAATTCCAGCTAACTTGTTGGTAACAAATAATTTTCTGGTCAGTTTGGGATGTTTGGTGGCCGCCGGGTTTTAACGTCACGGATTATTTGCGAAGACCAACACTTCCTTGTCTACAATTAGGTGAGTAGCGAGTGTTATACAGTGACGCGCTGCCTAAATCTAAAGACGAAAGCGATTTTTTTTTCTAAATAAAGGGTTAATTAATCATCTTGACGTTCTATTTTTCATCTCGCGCCATCTAAATTGTATTCTTATCAATTGGAAGAATCCTTTTTCTTACTGCACTTAATTTTTTGTCCACGAAAATACAGGCCTATGCCGTATATTCAGTCAATAAATTGCCATTTTTTTATAGATCCAATTTCAATTGTATTTTGCCAGAAATTACTCACAGTATTTGCTTTTTCGGAAAAAATAACTTTGTGACATTCAAAAGAACGTTTGAATAAGTGTTTTTCTTTCCAAACGCTATACTGTATAAGTAAATGATGTATAGACCCTGCCACATACTCAATATTACCTTTAACAACGAAATAGTTTACCTGCATGATTACTAAATCCATATATTTGGGCTTTTTAATAGTACTTTAGGAAGGGGTATAGTATATTAGACTGGTATAGGTTTCTTGGCAGTGCGCACTAATAACATACTCGGCAGACGATGATCCAGGAAGACTGCCAAGGCTACGAACCAGGATGTAGCGACTTCTCACAGCACACGGTGATTGAGGCAAATTGTTCTGAAAAATAAGCAAATTACAACAAATAAAGCGAAAGAAGCGATTTCTGAGAACCAATTGCAGTGTCATTCTTCGTTGTCGAGCACCACTTTCCAGTCAGCGCAGGGATGGTTTCTATAATGGTAAAGTCATTATAGACTTGCCGTTCAGAAACTGAGTGCTTATCTGCCTTCTCAACACATCTATCTGGAGAGGAACGTGAGTATAATGATGAAACAAAGAACACACAAAGATCAGATAGACGCCCGGTGTGGTGCTATATCCGTGACCTGCGAAATCCGTACCCAGTCGCAAATGCGCATGCGCTTAGACAGTTATGCCTATATATGGTGCGTGTCTTGCGAAAATCGTGTCCATTATTACGCCGCAATTTCATTCAAATAACAAATAATTGACACAATACATGTTTTATCAAATTTTTAAATGGCGTGAATGGATTGTCTTAATCCACCGTCGGGTTTTGACAACACTTTGTGCTGCAAGGAGCCTCAAGGAGGGATTTTGCATGCTTTATTACAAATGGCATGAATGGGAACGAATTTTGCAGGCAATTTTCCCACAGGTGCGCATGCGTATTTGCGACTGTGTACGGATTTCGCAGTGCGTACGGATTTAGCGTGACACCGGCACACACACACCCCCCCCCCCCCCCCCCCCCCCCCCCCCCCCCATCCCCGGTTTTTTTTGGAAACGTTGCCAATATTTGGACAAAAATAACTCACTCGGGCAGCGACGGACTGTGAAGAACGTTTTGGTTGTTCTTGTTTCCTTGTTTTCTTGGTGGGGAGGGTGAACTCAGTAAGAGACCGCACCCCCGACCACCCCCCCCCCCCCCCCCCCCAACACCCCACACACACACACACACACACACACACACCAGGGGTGTCGATCCGTTTTTGAGATTGGGGGGGCGAAATTTGAAAAATTTTCCAGAGTGACTACTGAGAGAGCTAAAACTAAAAGCCCCACATTGGCATGCCCGGAAGTTTTATTATGCGCTCATTGAAAGTGTCTTGATGGCTCGAAGACCTGACTTTGGGGGGCACCCACATTTGGGGACAATAATGGGGGTCCAGGGGGCGGAGCCCCCGGAAGCTTTTAGATTTCAGACATTTGCTCCTAGCATGGGTGTTAAAATTGTATAAAATAGTGAACCTACTCATAACGTATTTTTAAAGGAGCCTTGCATAAGATGGATCCACGTGATCCTGTATACTATAGAGCCATCGATATAGTCTAGGGCAATTGGGCTCCCATGAAACTAAGCAAGGGCGTCAACAATTTCTCAAAACTGTAGGGGAGACATTGCGAGGAAGCGAAGCGACCGAGCGGGGGAGGGTGTGGGAGGGGGTGTCCCCCTCCCACAGTAGGGAGCTTTTGTATTTTGGGGCGTGAAATTGTGCGATTTGGTGCACACCCGAGACAGAAATTTCACGTAATATGAAGTATATAGGTATGGAACCAAACATACATAATGACAAAGGGAGCGGGACAATCTGCTCCTTTTTCAAATGTGGGGGGACATGATATTCCAATTTGATTTTCGTTCAGCGCATATGTACCGAGATTATTTTATTTTCTGTGACGGTGTGCTATCTATAGAAGAGGGTTTAATAAACTTCGTTTGAGGTGTGCGTTTGAGAAATTACGCTGCCCAACACATTTCAAAAGGTGAGTTCCCGCAACCCAAATGAAACTTGCAATATGAGAAACTGTATGCGCGGCAAAAAAGAGATTTACAGTCCTTTTCAAACTAAAAAACGGCTATTTTGAAGATTAATTATTGATAAATGTGTCTTTCCCCTGTTTGGCATTATATCACTCGATTTTTTTCTTCCTCATTTTCGGAATTATTGGGGGGGCGAAATGATATGTTCGCCCCCCCCCCAATATTTTCATTGGGGGGGGGGGGGGGGGGCGACCGCCCCCCCTGCCCCCCCAGGATCGACACCCCTGTTCACACACAGACACTCAAAGACGCACTTCACACCTTGAACACTAACGAAGCGGGTGTAACAGGTCATATTTTCTAAGAACTCACTCGTTTATTTGGGTTTTTTTAATCTTTTTTCTAAGGGTACGGGTCTCGGGGCTGAGCGTTATATAAGGATGAGACAATTATATTCCCCACATTATAGGTAGGTGTTATAAAGATAACACAGGGAAGGGTACAAATCACCGTCTGACACAATTAATAAGACTCCCCCCCCCCCCCCCCCCTCACACAAATACATACTAATATACCCTCGCTTTCCTTATATAAGGTGCAGAGTGACGATAAAGCGGATCCCGGCCGCCCCCTCCCGCCCCCCAATAATTTATAAAAAACAATAATAAACAAAAGGGTACGGATACAAAAAGCACCAAGAAGTATAAAGGGCGTGTCCCACTAGATAAACACCGACAATGTTGTACATACAAAAATACGAAACAAATCATAATTTATTTGTAACATTGTAATATTCATGGAAAAGGGGATGAAAATTAAGAATTTCATTGCTATTTTTCTGTTTGGTTCTGCTGTAAAATTACAAATCGCGTTCAAGGTCATTGATTTATTCTTAATTGGGAACGATTTTGAAGCATTTTCAGGTGGAATTTTCGCATACAATTTTGGATTTGGATAGTTTGAATATTCCCCAATACAATGAAAGTAAAACTCAATATCAATTTTTCTTTCCAAAATCAACATCTATAAGGTATGCCTGCCCCCTTAAAGGGGAAGTGTCTACAAGCTTTTAAGCATGTTGGGTGAAAAGGGAACAATTTTAGATACCTTTTAGCGAAAGTTTGAACAAGAATTATGATTTTTGATCAAAATATTGTTTGCTGCCCTCTCAGTCGGCTCTTTGCCAAATCTGTGATGTCACAGATGAACAACTCCCATTGGAACTGTACAACAAAACTTCACAAAATTTCACTTTTCATGAAAAAGCATCGTCCATCTACTCTCATTCTCAGATATGTTAGAGAAGAGGTAAATGGGCATGCATGTAAGGTAAAACTTCCTCAACTGGTCCAGTGAAATACAAGAAAGAAAAAAAATATATATGTGTACAAAGTCAGTGGAAGGTTGTTCTACTATGGCATCACAGACCTTGACAAATTGCCATCTAGATTCCCGGAATCATAACTTTTGAATTGAAATCCAAATTTGCTAAAACTTTCACTATTTGGCTTCTTAAATTGTTCTCCTTTCATTCAATCCACATTAGTACTTGGGGAAACTTCCCCTTTAACGGAAAGGCGAGCAGATGCACCGGAAATGATTGTGACGTGAGGGTGTGTGTGTGTGAGTGGTTTGGGTGAATGGGAGTAGGGTGAGGGATGTAGCAAGGTTACATAATTTTATCAGAAAATAACCTCTTTTTTGTTTTTATAGGTATGTTTATGTTTCTATACAAATAATAATTAGTTTATTGTGATTGTTAACATGTATGTAAAGTAAACATGCATTCAAAATAATTATATTGTTCATTTGATTTTGATTTGATATTAGTTTATTGTAATTGTTGAAAATGTATCATGTATATGTTATGTTTGGAGGAATAAAACATTATTGGGGGGAAAAATGGTACACCTATCAATTATTAATCAGTGGCGGATCTACGGGGGGGGGGGGGGGGGGGGTTAGGGGGTTTAAACCCCCCCCCCCCCCCCCTTGGGCTGCCAAGTGAAAATGTGATGTGGAAAACACCACTTACGGGGGTTCAAAATAGCAAAAAAAAATCGCCGCTTCGCGGCTCGTGGACGATGCTCCGCATCGTCATTGGGTCAACCCCCCCCCTTAGTAAAAAAGACATCACTTACGGGGGTTCAAAATAGCAAAAAAATGCTCCGCATCGTCATTGGGTCAACCCCCCCCCCCCCCCTTAGCAAAAAGCTTAGATCCGCCTCTGTTAATGACTTATTTTTTTCTCGGCTGCCAGTACACGAAAGAATGCGCATGCACAATGAATAGGCTACCTGTCTGGGTTTTCCCACCGCTTCGAAAAATCCCCGAATGACACAACTATTGCTTGTGCGGGTATGAGCGGCGATGTGTGTCAAAATCTACGTGAATTTGATGATACGAGGGAAGGGAATGGGGCATCATGTGAACAATGATGACTATGCGTAGGGGGCAATCAACCCCCCCCCCCCCCCCCACCCCCATCGGCCCACATGGTTACTATCACGCTAAAAGTGTGTGGCATGGTATTTGTGTCCAGTTGCAAATTCGCTAGGCCATTTTTCATAAACGAAACCCCTAGTAAAAACATTAACATTTGCCCTATTTATTAAATGTAAACCCAACCCTAAGTTATATTTATTACAAAAGATAACGTGAGGATAAGCCCTCTGAGCAATTGGCGTTGGGGCAAATGTAGTATTACAAACAAGGGAGGAGCATGTACCCCAAAGGTCATGTCTGTGCCCCCCCCCCCCCCCCCCCCACCTTCACCCCACCCCAATCACAAACCTCCCTCGTTGCTCAACACATGCAGTGGTCTCGGTCACAAAATGCAAGGCCCCGGGCCAATGGAGCCCCATAAACGCAAACAAATACTTATGAATTCCTATAGCCACCCCAAAGGTACTAAGTATTAAAGGGATAGTTGAGTTTTGGTAGAGAGGGGGCTACACAAAATATTTTTTGGGTGAGCTAATGAAAAACTGAGTGTCAAATTTGAAAGAGCATACAATTTTAATGGCAGAATAAACTTTATTTGATCAAAATCGGTTCAGAAACGGCTGAAATATCCATAAACATAGCCATTTGTAATACATGTGGGGCCCCACAAGTATTCGATAATTTTGAACCAGCCGTTAAAATTTGTTTTAAAATGCTTCCTCTTTTCAAACATTTTCAAAAGAGGTTTTTAGATAGTTGTTGATTATCTCTCCATCTAATCACTATTTCAACAAAACATCACATGCACAATATTTTATTTAAAATGGTTTAAACAAATGCGTTTTTTGAAAGCGCCCTCTCTTGTTTAAACAACTCTTTTTTAAAAATGATAACAGGCTTTTTACTTGGTCGTTTGTAATTTTTGTATTCCTTTTGAGCATGGTGGAGTTATAACTATTAGTTTGTAATGTAATGGTGCAGGTTTTGTTTACTAAAATTCAGTTTGACTAAAAATGTATTCCCTCTACCAGAACTCAACTATCCCTTTAACTACTAAGGGATACTGCTCGTTTCGTGCGTCAAATTCTATATGCGATAAGTGTCAAGTTCAAGTCGATTTTGGAATAAACGCCTTTCATACTGCATGCATGCAGTCTGCTCTTGAACACAGAAGTATGTTCTCTGCATGATTTTTGCATGATATGATATTGTTCAAACGATATACTAGTATTCTCTTCGTTCGTAATGATTTATCGAAACTGCACCGTCTGGACGTGCGTATATAGCTACTCTAGATTACAAACCGAATAGACGGATAAGCCTCTTCAATTCGCGAATTGAGGTAAGTCATCTGGGCATTTGCACGAAAATTGTTACCAAAGGGTGAACAAATAAAATTCACTGTGACAGCCTTGTTAACTACTGGATAGTAATGAGTAAGGACCATAATATTTGTAATGACTAAATGAAGAAAGTTTGAAATGGATTTTTTTGTTTTTTGCCATTGAATTTGGACAAAATTTGTATGCATTACCCAGCCAAAATGATGAAATTTGCATGCATTGTTTGTAAAATAAAAATTAACAACGGATCACTTCATAACAATAATTCTACTTCTAGGGTTTAGTTTAGGGTTTGTTTTAATACTATACAAAAGGAAATTGTGTGAAAATCTCTACCTTTCGAAAAACTGTTATTTGATAAAATCTTGATTCTTACAACATTGATGTGTGTAATGTCCGTGACGTTTTAGATATTGAACGTTTTTGTAGAAGCATGATTTTGAATTCAATTTAGTTCATAATTCATTTTCAAAGCTAGAATGTGATATCATATAATATATCAAGGGCATGACCAAATATATTTGATGGTTTGTCCAGAAATTGCGTCACGGACATATATACACCGTGAACTTGAGTGAAGAGTATGAAAGAGAAGCTGTAGACTTTTCCATGCATTTTTTCCTTTCGTAAATGTCTAACTTTAACCAAGAAATAGATAACCCCAAGAAACGGAGGGACTAATAGCTTCCTGGTTCAAGTTTTATTCAAGTTTACCGGTTATATTAGATAGTGAACAGTAAGTATGCACTCTGAGAACTCGATTCCTCGTAGTAGTAGTAGTATAGTAGTAGTAGTAGTAGTAGTAGTAGTAGTAGTAGTAGTAGTAGTAGTAGTAGTAGTAGTAGTAGTAATAGTAGTAGTATTAGTAGTAGTAGTAGTAGTAGTACTATAGTAGTAGTAGTAGTAGTAGTAGTAATAGTAGTAGTAGTAATAGTAGTAGTAGTAGTAGTAGTAGTAGTAGTAGTAGTAGTAGTAGTAGTAGTAGTAGTAGTACTAGTAGTAATAGTAGTAGTAGTAGTAGTAGTAGTAGTAGTAGTAGTAGTAGTAGTAGTAGTAGTAGTAGTAGTAGTAGTAGTAGTTGTAGTAGTAGTATCATGAGGAGGGGGAGGAGTAATAGTAGTATAATAGTATGTAGAAGGAAGAGAAGTATCATTGAGGGCATATCATCATTCATTCAATATTTGTCTCTACACAATAAGAAAATCCCCTTTCTGATCATCGTCAAAATCCCCCGATTCACAGCCTATCCCCAGAAAGATATCCATAAATTATAGGACTGTACCTGTATCGTGAAAACGACATTTTGTTTTCTCGTTTGGTTCCCAATGTCTACACCGTGAAAACGTACTACGATACTTACTATCTTGGCATACATGCACAAACTCGTATTATTATTGTATACATTTCTATACAATGTATACATAGCAGCTGTCCGTTGGACCATAACACCATAAGCAATATTTATGATAATGGTTTTTTGATTCGTCGCAACCCATCGCTTTTTGTATAAGTTCTGCTCGTTGAAAAATGTATTTTTCAGTCAGGCTATATACAGGGTGGCCCAAAAAAAACGGAACGGGGCACTTCCCAAAATATAATACCACAATGTTTATGTTCATCGGATAGGGTGTCCTTTCCAATGCAAAACGATACCAAGAACAGTGATTTTGGTCAGGTCGTTTTTGTTTAAGGACGCAGTGAGTGAGACCATGTCAGGTGCCGATTTATGTCGATTTTGACCTAGTCAATGCCAGTTTAACCGCACTCATTGCCCGTAATACCATTCAGCGATCATGCCCATTCTCTCGGCACACGGCTGAATGTACACTAACAATAGTGCGCAATGCTCAAAGCTATGAACGGCGGTTCGTGCGATTCATCAAGCGCTGGCTCAATACAAATTGACAAAAAAGAGAACCTGACATGGTGTCACTCACAGCGCCCTAAAACAAAAACTACACGACCAAATTGACTGTTCTTGGTATCGTTGTTCATTTGAAAAGACACTCTATCCGATGGACATAATACATGTGTTACTATATTTTGGGAAGTGTCCCGTTCCGTTTTTTTGGGGGCCACCCTGTATAGAGTCGGTTTCGCTCTGTCGGAGCCTCGAACGACCTCCGTCTGGCACTTGAATGGAAAAACCGGAGTCCTGAGGCAGCGCATACTGAGTTAATCAGGCCGAAAACCAGTCGGATCGGGTCTGTGTCTGCGCCGGGCATTAGTGTCAATGTAAATATAAACTCGGCAATCGTTCCGTTGGGTGAATATTACATTGTTTAAAGGGATAGTTTTTTTTTTGTAGAGAGGGCGCTAGACTACTTTTTTTTTGTGAGGTAATGAAAAACTGAGTGTAAAATTTGAAAGAGCATAATATTTAGATAATAAAATCATCTTTGATTGATCAAAATCGGTTCAGAGACGGCTGAAATATCCATAAATATACCAATTTGTAATAAACCTGGGGCCCCAGGTTTATTAGAGAATTTTGAACCAGCCGTTAAAAAAAAAAAAAAAAATGCTTCCTCTTTTCAAAAAGTTACAAAATAGGTATTGAAATAGTTGTTGGTTATTTCTCTATCTAATCACTATTTCAACAAAGCATCACATGCACAATATTTTATTCAAAATGGTTGAAACTGATGAGTGTTTAGAGAGCGACCTCTTACGTTTTAAAGGCCCTTTTTGAATGATAACATGATCTTTACTACGTCATTTGTAATTTTGTGTTCCCTTCTAGTTATAAATATTAGTTTGTAATGTAATGATGCAGGATTTGGTTACTAAAATTCAGTTTCATCAAAACTGTACTCTCCTTACCGGAACTCAACTATCCCTTTAAGAGAAGTAGAATTATGCTTATCCACTGTAATACTTTTACAACATAACGTGATAGTTCTATTTTTAGGGAGCATGGTCTTTTTTAGTTCTGTTATAACAACTTTTTAGAAGAAAAAATAATTACTTCCGCATAAGGGGTAGCATGTGAATGTATATGCACACAAATTATATTGTAACTTCATATGGAATATGTTTGATGGCCGGGTTAATGTTTCGTTGTGTTTTGTGTGATTTGTTAATACTATTTTTGAAGCACTTATATTGTAATAGTCTACATATTATGATAGCTTACATTTAGGCAGAAAGGGATATTGTATTATGATGAAGGCACCACTGTTATGCATGTCAGGGGCTTAGCTCCGATAATTTAACGAAACAATACGATATAAGGATGAAATCTTTAACGATATGGAACAGAAGCATGAGGTTTGCCCCCCCCCCCCCCCCCCCGTCCCCTCCCCCGCACCATCAGTCGGACCATAGTATTTACGTGACTTATTCATACTATGCACCCCTACCCTTGTAACTTGTACCTTGGCTTCTGTACCTTGTACCTTGGCTTCTTGAGAGTCAGATCGAGAGAGCTTAAATTGATCCATTAACTTTTTAAAAGCAACCAACATCACTTGGACTTTCACACTTATCTTGTACCTTGTTGTTATGGTAACATAAGAATGAAATAGGTTTAGATTGTTAAGATGTGTTCCCAGGGGTGTCGATCCGTTTTTGAGATTGGGGGGGCGAAATTTGAAAAAAAAAATCCAGAGTGACCACTGAGAGAGCTAAAAGCCCGACATTGGCATGCACGGAAGTTTTATTATGTGCTCATTGAAAGTGTCTTGATGGCTCGAAAGCCTGACTTTGGGGGCACCCTCATTTGGGGACAATAATGGGGGTCCAGGGGGCGGAGCCCCCGGAAGCTTTTAGATTTTCAGACATTTTGCTCCTAGCATGGGTGCTAAAATTGTATAAAATAGTGAACCTACTCATAACGTAGTTTTAAAGGGCATAGCGAGGAAAAGACTGAGCCTTGCATGAGATGGATCCACGTGATCATGTATACTATAGAGCCATCGATATAGTCTAGGGCATTGGGCTCCCATGAAGCTAAGCAAGGGCGTCAACAATTTCTCAAAAGTGTAGGGGAGACATCGCGAGGAAGCGAAGCGACCGAGCGGGGGAGGGTGTGGGAGGGGGTGTCCCCCTCCCACAAGGGAGCTTTTGTATTTTTGGGCGTGAAATTGTGCGATCTGATGCACACCTGAGACAGTAATTTCACGTAATGTGAAGTATATAGGTATGGAACCAAACATACATAATGACAAAGGGAGGGGACAATCTGCTCCTCAAATGTGGGGGGACATGATATTCCAATTTGATTTGCGTTCAGCGCATATGTACCGAGATTATTTTATTTTCTGTGACGGTGTGCTATCTATTGATAAGGGTTTAATAAACTTCGTTTTAGGTGTGCGTTTGAGAAATTACGCTGCCCAACACATTTCAAAAGGTGAGTTCCGCAACCCAAATGAAACAATATGAGAAACTGTATGCGCGCGAAGCGCGCGGAAAAAAAGAGATTGACAGTCCTTTTCAAACTAAAAAACGACTATTTTGAAGATTAATTATTGATAAATGTGTCTTTCCCCTCTTTGGCATTATATCACTCGATTTTTTTCTTCCTAATTTTCGGAATTATTGGGGGGGGGGGGGGGGGCGAAATGATATGTTCGCCCCCAATATTTTCATTGGGGGGGGGGGGGCGACCGCCCCCCCCCCCCTGCCCCCCAGGATCGACACCCCTGTGTGTTCCTATATGGAGATATTTACGATTGAATTTGAAAGCGTCTATACTGTATAGCCGCTTTCGACGAATTCGAAAACTCGATCGTCCATATTATCCAATTCGGGTACTTCACGCGAACGAGCAGGATAAAATCCCTTTTCTTTTATCTATTCTCACTAGATAAACATTATTCCGTTTGTATAAAAACCTCTCACATCATTCTAAAGAATCTTAAAATTAAATTGTTATATGATTAAAGTCTCAAATGTTACTTTTGGGGAAAAATATAAAGTTAATGCATCATTTTAATGAGCAGTTGTATATTCTGCACCTGTAGCTTGTAGAGAACGGGTAAGTGATTTGGACTGGTATAGCTCCTTGAGTGAATAGGTGAGGATAACTCCATTTTATGTTTATTGAATTTTGCTTGATTAGTAGAACCATATTTAATTATAATATATCGTTACAATATACATGCTGAAAAATGTTGAGTGATGTGTACATGTATACATAATATGGCGATTCAATTTCTTGTGTATGTTAGTTGGTCGAAAGTCATATTCTATGAATATTCTATGAATATGTTAAAGGGGTAGAACAGTTTTAGTAAGGCTTTAGTAACCAAACCCGCACAATAAAATTGCAAATTAATAGTTATTACTCCACCATGCTCGGAAGGTATAGAAAATTACAAATGCCTAAGTGAAAAGTCTGTTATCATTCAAAAAGAGCCATTACAACACAAGAGGGCGCTCTCTAAAAAAAAGCATTGATTTCATCCATTTTTCATACAAAATTATGCATTTTTGTTGAAATAATGATTAAATAGAGAGATCATCAACAACTATTTTAAATTTTTGATAAATTGTAAGCATTTTGTTTTATTTGTTGAAAAAACACCTTATACATCTGGGGCCCAGATTTATTCCGATCGGATATATTTATTGATATTTCAGCCGTTTCTGAACCAATTTTGCTCAAATTAAGTTTATTCTGTTATTAAAGTTGTATGCTCTTTCAAATTTTACACTCAGTTTTCCATTATCTCACAAAAGAAATTATTTCGTGCACCGCCCTCTACCAACACTGACTATCCCTTTAATCACTACATGTATTTGCATCAGAGTAATATAAATGTGCCTCGCTATGAATCTACTGTAGTAACATACTTATGAAGCTAATATAAATTGCTGGATGCCTAATAGGGCCGGGGGGGGGCCATAATGGCCCCCCCCCTCCGCGATTTTTTTTATTGCTCCAAAACGCTGTAAGATGACGCGCCGCTGCTCCGTGACATTTTTCTTTCGGGTCTTGCGCACATTTTAAAACAAAAATTTCGAAAATCGGACATACCGTTACAAAGTCACGTGACCTTTTGTCTATGCATGTCAGCCCGAAAATCGCTCAATTTCGTGATTTGTGTACAAAACATATGGAAATATCAATTTTCGTAAAATGAGGTTTATCATTGGTTATTCAGTGTTGTTTACATTTATATGTTGTTTTGGGGGTTCAAAATACTTAAATTATAGTTAGAAATAAAATAAACAACAAAAACAATAAAATACATAAGTTTAAAAAAACAAAGAAATACATAAGAAATTATCAAAACAATAGAAAACATAAGGAAGAACCTGGCTCTTCCTAATTTTTTTGTCGTATTATTATTCCACATGCTCTAAAGAATATATGTAGTGAAAACCAGAGTTTAATTATGAATAATATATGATTTATGGGTAAAAATATGAATTTCATGACTTATTTGCATAAATTACCATAAATATGCAAATTATTTTATTTTTCAAATTTTTAAAAAATTACCATTGTATTCTATACACTTCACTTATGATGCGTGCAAATTTTCACGGCGATCGGCCGCTCCGCGGCCGAGATCTTAGGGGGGGGGCCATAATGGCCCCCCCCCCCCCGGCCTGCTGAAGACCTCAAATAGCCCGGGCCTTTTAGGGTTAACATGCTTAATAAGACCATCAGGTTCAGTCTTTATTAAGTAGTTGAATTTATTTTTCAATTCATTATCAAATCATGTACCGTTACAGTTAGTGATCTGCCATGTCCCTGAAGGTTGGGACGAGAGTGGTGCGGGGGCCGGACTGGGAATGGAAGGACCATGACGGTGGGGAGGGTCACGTGGGCACCGTGGTCTCCATCAGGACAGCAACAGGGGTATCGAACCCTGGGCAGCAGAAGATAGTGATGGTGGTGTGGGACCTGGGAACCAAGGCTGTATACCGGGCGGGCTTCGATGGCAAGTACGACCTCATGGTCTACGACAACGCACCAACAGGTGAGAGACATTATCATGGCGATCAGTGACATAGCTTTACAAAAACAAACATGGTAACAATGAAAAATGCTTTTAAAAAACATTTTGATACTACTGAGCAAACTGTTTTGCCATGTTGTAATAGTGTATTTTAAGGCTTGACAAGATATAGAAGAAAAAAAACAAGAATACCAAAACAACTTATTTTGGTTCAGTTATGAACAAATATTCATTTTGTTTATTTCCACAAATTTGAATAAAAACATACACAAATTACAAAATTAGCACATTATAAATACAAACAAAATGTACAGTATTCAAAGTGTGGAGGGAGAAGCAGAGGCCATTGACCTATCAAAGGTTTCTCCCCAACAAATAAGGAACTTAAAATAAGTTTACGAGTTAGGGAAAAAAGCACATCCCCCCAAAACGATCATCAAACAAAACAAAGGGGTAAATTATATCACATATCATCAAAAGGCTGAGTTTACGTGTTATTAATAAGACATTCTTGATATTTGCGTAAAAAGGTAGATAAGGAAGAACAGGTTTTAATGAATTCAGGGAGACTGTTCCACAAATTGGGTCCAGAATATTTGATTGTACTTCTTGAGAATTCATCTTTGAAATTAGGAACATTATAATTTTCAGACTGTCGGGTTTGGTTTATCCTTATACTTTTATTTTTTGCAAAATACAAATTAAACAATGAAGACAATATATTGTTTCTAAATAAATACATAAATCGAGCATGTTGACATTTATAAATATCACATATTTTGTAAAGTTTTAGTTTCTTAAATAACGGAGAGGTATGGGAATATGGAGAGGAATTAGTAATTATCCTTATTACACGCTTTTGAAGAATTAAAATTCTATTTAAATGACTAATTGCACAATTTTCCCAGATAATATTACAATATGTAAGATGTGGGAAAATCATTGTATAATAAAGCTGAACAAGAATATTAAGAGGCAAAATATGTTTCAGTCTATTTATAATACCTATTGCTTTACTTATTTTAGAGCATATTCCATCAATATGATTCTTCCATATCAATTTATCGTCTATAAATATACGTAGAAATTTATTTGAATGTACTACAGGAATTTTACTATTATTTATACAAATATTAATATTATTTTCTACAATATTTTTATTTTGGGGTTTAAAAAGCATACAACATGTCTTATCAACATTTAACTTGACCTTATTTGCAAGGAACCAATCATTCACAGAACGGAGTTCTTCATTACAAATATAACAAAGATTATTAACATTATTACCAGACAAGAATAAATTTGTGTCATCAGCAAAAGTAATAATATGGAGTAATTTACTCATAAATTGAAGGTCAATTACATATAAACGAAAAAGCAAAGGTCCCAAAACTGATCCTTGGGGTACTCTAATAGTAACATAGTGATAATAGGATGAAATACCATTAAAAGATACATATTGCACTCTATTAAACAAATAACTTTTAAACCAATCCAAGGCAGTTCTTCTAATGCCATACTTTTCCATTTTCTGTATTAAAATATTGTGATTAATGCAATCGAATGCCTTGGACGATTCTAAGAACAAACCAATTGATATGTGTTTATTTTCAAATGCTTGGGCCATAGTATTAACAAAATCCATTAAAGCCATATATGTAGAATAGCCTTGCCTGTAGAGAATAACATTTTGTTTTGATCAAATATTCCAGTAATTGGTTATAAATAAGTTTTTTCAAATATTTTTGTAAATGTACTCAAAGAAATTGGTCTCAAATTATTCAATATATCTTTCTTATCCCATTTGTGGATGGGCACAACCTTTGCAATCTTCAAGCAGTTTGGAAATATACTAGTTTCAATTGATTCATTAAATAAAGTACATAATGGCGATACAATAAAAACAATACATTGTTTTTGTAATGTCTATCCTTATTACATCATACTCGGGGCTTTTGTCCGCCTTTAAATTATTCTAAATTTTAAAAATATCACATTCTTTTACAGGTTTTAAAAACATAGAATTCAAATAATCAGTTTGGGGAATAAATTTCATACAATTTACATTTGTACATGAAATATTATTTACAGTTTCAGAACCTATATTACAAAAAAATGTATTAACAATATTTGCGATGGCCTGCTGATCACATAAATATTGCCCATCGGGTTGTAATATACGATATTGCACATTTCCCCTAGTTTTATTCAATATTTTATTTAGGATTTTCCATGTATTTTTATATTGTTCTGTGCATTTTAAAAAATATTAGAATAAACATATTTCTCATCTTTCTACGTAATTCAGAATTGACCATATTTCTACAAGAAATATAGACATCCTTACGGTACTCAGTTGGATTCTTAATAAATTTACGATACAATATGTTTTTCTTTTTGCACAATTGTTTAATATCATTATCAAACCAAGGTTTCTTATCAATATGACGTTTCTTTTTAAATTCAACAAATGGAAAACACTTATCGTATAAACTAGTTATAATATTAATAAAGTTATCAAATCTCTTATTAACATCACCAGAATGCATTTCATTATCCCAATCAACTCGACTCAGATATTCACAAAATAGACCAATATTATTTTCATTTATATCACGCTTATAACATTTTTCATGACAACCATTCATATCAAAATTATAGTGACAAAATATAGGGAAGTGGTCACTTACATCTGATACTAAGATGCCTGATTTAACAACATGTTCAGGTCTATTTACAAAGAAGTTATCAATGCGTGAGACAGTATTATGAGTAATCCTGGTTTGTTTGAGTATTAATGGACTAAATGAGTATGACATCAAAAGATCAATAAATTCATCAACGTCTGAACATATGTTATTATTCATTACATTAATATTGAAATCACCAGTAAGTATTCATTCCTTATGTTCATTTGTAATATTGGTCAATGGATTTTTCTAGCGAATTAAACAAATCTACAATTAATTGAGCAGGTGGTCTGTAAATGATAGCAAGCATGATATTTTCATATTTAGTGCGAATTTCAATAAAAAGTGATTCAGTACTATCATAAAAACTGTCAAGATCATAGCGTCTAAAATATTTTAATTTCATTACTTATATAAAAACCAACTCCACCGCCTCTCTTTCCTTCCCTGTGAGAACCTACAAAAGAATATCCATCCAGAGATATTGTTTCATCATTGGTGAGCCAAGTTTCTGATAAGGCTATTACAGACAATTTTGTACTCAATGATAAAAGAACAGTTTCAATATTTTCAAAATTCTTTATCAAAGAGAATACCCTTATTTCACTTGAGGAATATTTATTTTAATCACTTGGCAAAAAATAGGCAGTCTCTTCTAAAAGATCTTCTTGTAAGTTACCTGTATGATTCCTTGCATTATCTTTACTGTTTGTACATTCAAAATTATCACAAATATCAGTTAGCCTTCCACATAAAATACATCTTTAATTTTCTGTCATAATATAATAATCACACCTAATCAAACAACAACATAAAAACTAAATATCTACATAGAAATCAGTAAATAGAAAAAAATGGAAAAGTGTCACTGTCAGTTACAGGATTCTTTGAAGAAAACAAACAACGGAAACCAGAGGCGGAGTTCTCATTTTAGGATGTACAAAGTCTTTCCAGGTCATCTTCTGAGGCAACTAATTTTCGCGTCTATCCAGTGGGCGTGTTGATGGCAAAGATTCGGCCGTCTATCGACCATGCAGCTTCTGTCTGTTGGCAGTTCCGTGCGGCTCTGAGGAGTTTAGTGTTCTGCGCTGTCAGGTCTTCTTGTATCGATTTACGGGACCAAACCAGTTTCCTGCGATTCTTCAGGATCATCTCGCGGGTTCGGTATGATTTGAATTTCACTATGATCGGATCCGGTGGTTGATGTTTCGCGTGTCCAGGTCTCGCAGGCGTGGCATCAGGTGTTGTTTTCGCCCTCGGCTTGACTCGGTGACTACGCTCGATGTCATCTTTGGTGATGAGGACGTCCAGAACGTTACTGGCCAGACTAATGACGATGTCATCTGTCCTCTCATTCATCTGCTGATTGAGGCCTACAGAAACTCAAACAGTTGCGTCTGGAGTACTGCTCCTGTTGATTGGCATTGTGTTTCAGCTTTTGGAGTTCGTGTCCTTGGTTTGTGATGTGGCTTTTCAGTATGTCGATTTCTTTCTCTCTCTTTATATTGCTGAATTCATTTCTCGCAGCCTGTTGTCAACATGGGATTCCACCATGGTGATGCAAGACTTTTTGGTGAGCATGTCTTCCCTGGTAATTTTGAACCCATTAAAACCCTATTTTTGGGCTATTTTCTGGCTATTTTTCCACTAAATGGATGATTTTTTGACTATTTTTTCAAAAATAGTATAAAAATAGGCTATTTTTTCACTATTTTTCAAACTTTGAAATCACATCAACAATGTTTTGGCTATTTTTTCACTCTGAATTCCACATCAACTATTTTTGGGTTATTTTTTGTACTTTGTTAGAACAATCAACTATTTATTTCCTATTTTCCCCTTTGTAATGAAAACAAATGTACACACACACACACAAACACACATACAAAAAAACACGCACATACGCACACAAACAAACAAACATACGCACATACACACATACAAATACACACACGTACACACAGTCACACACACATACAATCAACATACGCACACACATACATGCACACAGACACACACACACATACACATACATGCAAGCACACATGCACAGACGTACAGACACAAACACACACACTTGCGTACACGTACAGACAAAGGTACTGACACAGCATACATACATACATACATGTACATGCATGCACACATACACAAACGTGCATACACGTACAGTATGCGTGATTTTTTTTTTCCAGAATTGTTTTTATTCCTCCAAATGATAATACAGATAAACATCAAAATAATATTAACATTTACATTATTACAAATATTTTCAAATGAACAGTATACAAATTTTACATCAATATTCATAAACAAACAAAAGATGACATTTGCATTTTCTAATACAGTAACTTAACTATTATATTCTAAACGTAAACTGCTAAATCACATCAGATTTAGTCGTACTAAAATAAGCAAAAGCCCTTCCTCAATAAACAATATCCTGTAATAATTAATCATGATTCACTAAAAGAAAGATAACCATACTTAAAAAAACAAAAACCAAAACAAATGGAGGTTATTTTCTAATAAAATAATGTAACCTTGCTACATCTCTCACTCTACTCACATTCATCCAACCAAATCACACACACACACACCCACACACACACACACACACATACACACACACATCCTCACGTCACACTCATTTCCGGTGCATCTACTCGCATGTCCGTTTAAAGCAATCAAATCAAAATAATATTTAACTGTTCCCACTTTTGTAAGTGTAAACTCAATTTTCCCCTTTTCATCGCTAACCTTTTTTCATCTTCCTTATAACCCAAAATAATTTTTATTACTCTTTGTAGCGATGGGAGAGCCCCTTGTATTCTTGAGGAAAAAATAATATATTTCAACAAGAAAATGATAGAGTTACATGCCGAAACTCTACTAGTTTGTCCTGGTAAACCCAAAAATATTAAATTCCAATCTCCGATTCTTATTTCTTTTAATTGTAAATGATCAACTATTTCTAACCAAAATTGTTGAACTTTTATACAATGCAAAATAAATGTGAATAGGTCTCATCCCGACAAAAGGAGCATAAATTATCTTGTATAAATAGCACCATGCAATAACTTAAACTGAAATTCTCTTTTGTTTACCGCATAAAATTGAACTTTTAACCCGTAAAAATATAGCCTTTACTTCTTCATAAGTATAATTATTTTGACCCTGTCCGCTCCGTATTTGTAATCTATAATCTTGTTGAAACTGTATAATAAAAGTATCATATATTTTTCTTGATTTTATCTCAGACAGTGTCTCTATGTTACCTAATATCTTAATTTTAATATCAAAATTATTACTATAAATCTCCATAAATTCCCCATCTTTCCACTCCTTTGACATTGCCATAAATATATCATAAATCCTAAGTAAGCCTTTACTTTGTATACCCAGACCCCAAAAATACGGAGTAGATTTTAATTCATTTCCATCATTCATATCAAATACTCTACTTATACCTTTCTGAAATAAGTCGCTATCAAAAACCATTCTATTCCTTAAACAAATGTGCCTATTATTAAATATAATAGGATTCATCTTATTTCCTTCATAATGCCTACATATATCAAGCTCTTGCCATACTTTCAAAATATCTTTATAAAATTGCGGCATACCCTTCAATTTCATCTTTCTCCAATCATAATCACGCAAAAATATAAAGCGTCCTCCATATTCCTAGCAAAATAATCAAAAGATAATTTCCAAGCAGACTCTTCTTTCCCGTCAAGTAGGCGTTTAAGCCACATAACCCGTTGAGTTTTAACAAATGTAGCATAACAAGTCATTCTAAGCCCCCCATATTCATAGTCCTGATATAAAATTTTCCGTTTAATTCTATCTTTACCCCTCCAAATAAAATCAAAAGAAATTTTTTCAACTTCTTCCAAAACCCAATGTGGGACTGATATGAGAGAAGTTACATAATTAAATTTCGAAAGAGCGTAGGTTTTTAATAATTGAATTCTACCCATAATTGTCAGGTCCCTTTGTTTCCACCATCCCAATAAACGTTTCGTCTTACTTAATATTTCCTTATAATTCAAATCATCTTTTTTTTTCACATTCCGTGCAAAATAAACCCCTAAAATTTTAATTTCCTGTACTAAATTACCAAATTCTAAATTGTCATGCCTTTCAGATTCCTTTCCCAACCATATAAAGTGCGTCTTCTCTTTATTAACTTTTAATCCACTTATTGCTTAAAAATCTTTAAAAATTATGTTTAACCTATTCACAGAATTGATATTGCGTACAAATATCGTAATATCATCTGCGTACAATACCTGTTTAATTTCCTTATCCCCAAGTTTAATTCCTTGAATATCATTGTCCTTTCGAATAAAAATAGCAAGTGTTTCAATTGCTATAACAAACAAATATGGCTTACTCCCCTTTTAATATCAAAATACCCAGTTGAATGACCCCCATTCATAACGCAACTACTAATATCATTATATAAAATATTAACCCATGAACAAAATGTTTCTCCAAAACCAAATGATTCTAATGCTTGATATAAAAAGGTATGTGAAATGGAATCAAATGCTTTCTCAAAATCTACTGCAACTAAATATCCAATAGATTGGTCTAAAGAATGAAAAAACATATCATCTATCAGACGTACTGCTTCCCCTATATTTCTATCTTTAACATATCCCACTTGATTATAATGTATAATTTCCCCCAACACCTCCTTAATTCTTTTAGCTAATACTTTTGACAGTATCTTGTAATCAACATTTAAAAGAGTTATTGGCCTATAATTCTTAACATATAAAATATCTTTACCCTCTTTCTCTATTAACGTAATTACCCCTTGCCTTTGCGAATTCGACAACATCTTTCTATCAAAAGCGTCATTTAGTGCATCCACCATCATTCCACCCAAAGCTGGCCAAAAGGTGCAATAAAACTCTGCCGTAAATCCATCATTACCCGGGGACTTGTTCATTTTTAATTCCTTTAAAGCATTATAACATAATTCTTCCGTCATTTTCCCTTCCCAAAAATCTCGACTTTCATTGCTTAATGTTGGTGTATCATTTAAAAACATATTGGGTTCTTCATTATCCCTTACTGCGTACAAATTTTCATAAAAATGTTTAATTACCTTTAAAATGTCTTTATTATCAGTTACTACTTCCTCATTATCATTATAAATTTCTCTAATCACACTTTTTCTCTTATTAGATTTCAAAAGTTGTTCAAAATATTGTATATTTTCTTCTCCTTCCTCAACCCATGGAGCTCGAGATCGCACCCTTATGCCTTGACGAGAATACTCATATAATTTCTCCAATTCATTTTTCTTCATCGCAATCTCATCACTTAACACTCTAAGGGGTGTAACTAACAATTGTGTTTCCATGTCTCTAATTTCCCTTTCTATCTTTTTAATCTGAGCCCTTCTTATTTTAACCTTTTCACGTGAATAACTCATAATATATTCTCTTAATTTCATTTTCATAAAATCCCAAAACATAATTTTATCTAATATTTGATGACGCCAATTTGTTTCGATATCCTTAATCTTACAATTAATTACATTAATAAATTCATTATCCATACATAAACTATTATTAAATTTCCAATATGATTTACCATATACAAAGTTATCACTCGAGTTATTCATTTGTAATCTAATGCCAGAGTGATCCGGGGTTATTGATACTAAAATATCACAATCCTTAATCTTCTTTTCTAATTTAGATGAAATAAACAAATAATCTAATCTTGTCTGGACCAACGGAGATTTTTGTCTAAAAGTAAATTGCCTTTTTTGAGGGTTTCTTTTTCTCCAAATATCAATTAAATCAAACTTATACAAAAAATCTACAATCAAATCACGACATTTAACTTTACAAGTAGTATTAGAACCCATATAATCCAAGTCCATATTCATAACAACATTAACCCTCCACCTATTAATAAAGAATATTCTGGATCCACTATGCTAGATATTAATCTATCCAACTCTAACAAAAAATCACATTGCATCCTTTCCTTATCTCTAGTAGGAAAATAACAATTTCCTAAAATCACTTTCTCATGCTGAATTTCTCCCTTAATTGTAATGTATCGCCCATTCTCATCAATTAACATATGATCTATTTTAAAATCTAAATTTAAAGGAAACATAACTAAGACTCCCCTACTATGATTAGTTCCATGACTAAACACCATTGGTCCTCCCCAATCTCCTTTCCAGTTGTCTTCAATCCTGCAAAAATATAATTTTGCCTTTACTTTTACACCATTCAAAAATATTTCTCCTTTTAACTCTATCTCGTATCCCTCTTACATAAACTGAAAGTAATGTTAAATTGTCAATCATTTTATTCTGACCCCAAAATAATACAATTTACACCTATTAAAAGCTCTCATAATGAAATAACAAAAGAGTTCACTTAATTTAACTGACTCCAATACAAAGACATCATTTTCAATTATCTCATAGAAATAAGCATACAACGAATGCGAACAAATACCGGAACACACACACACACACCCCTCATAACACACCCAAAGACCCATCCCGAAGCTCTTTTAAAAAAAAGAAGCTACACAAAAAACACGAAAAAAAAAATAGATAACCCAACTTCAACCAATAGGTCACCTGTGACCAGCCCTTTCTGTTATTAAGACCCACTCTATAACCCTATCTATAACCTCTGTTACCAGGCTTATAAAAGAGAAAAGAAATGCCTACAATACCTATCTTAATAATCTCTGTCTATTCAAAGTAAATGCATACCCCCACAATCCATTTATTGTGCATGCCAAGAATTAGGAGAGAGAAAAGGAAAAAGAAAAAAAAACAGGTCCCCCCGAAAGGTCAAACCCTGGAATTATTTAAATCGCTATTCAAACACCATCAAGTGTAAGGAACTTTCTTTTTCTTTTGCATGAATGTTGTTCCCCAAAAACTTTTATTCACAATAATGACATGCTACACGTCTTCATCTCGGGGGGGGGGGGGGGGGGGGGGGGTAGTCCACTATTTTATCACCGCCTACAAACCCAACTAATTGAATGCTATTAATGAACAAGCATGCTAGTAACAGCATTCCAAAGATACATTTGTTGAGCAGGATAGCACTGACCTATTATAAAGACTACCCCAATTGAATGTAGTCCGCAAGACTCCAACTTCTGTACATTGTATCGCCATTATAATCCCCAAACGGTCTATTCAAAATAAGATGCATACACCCACAATCCATTCATTGTGCATGCAAGGAATTAGACCCCCCCCCCCCCCCAAAAAAAAAAAAAGAAGAAAAAAAGAAAGACAGAGAACAAAGAAAAAGGATCAACCTCGTCTAAAGCAGGTCCACCCGAAAGGTCAAACCCTGAAATGATTTAAACCTATATTCAAACACCGACAAGTGGAAGGAACTTTCTCTTTTCTTTTGCATGGATGTTGTTCCCCCAAAACTATTATTCACCATAATGACATGCTACCGTCTTCATCCGGGGGGGGGGGGGGGGGGGGGGGGGGGTGGTAGTCAACATTTGTATCAACGCCTACAAACCCAACTAATTGAATGCTATTGATGAACAAACATGCTAGTAACAGCATTCCAAAGATACATTTTATATTATAAAGACTACCCCCATTGAATGTAGCCCGCCAACTCCAACATCTGTGCATTGTATCGCCATTAATTATAATCCCCACACGGTATATTCAAATAAAATGCATACACCCGCAATCCATACATTGCGCATGTAGATCAACATCGTCTAAAGCAAGTCCACCAAATGTCAACCATACCCTGGAATTATTTAAATTGCTATTCAAACTCCCACCTGTCTTTTTCTTTTGCTTGAATCTTGTGCCACCAAAGCTCAGAAAATGTAATTCCAAGGAGGTACTCGTACCTCCTCAGTTATACAAAAGAGTGCCCAAATATACATGAGCTAGAATTTCTTTTGACTAGAAAGTCTTTTGTTAAGCTTTAACAATATTTACAATAGAAAGATTAACTTTCAGCGAACTAATTCACTTAAACACTTAATAATTAAAACATTGTATCAAAATAATAAACTTTGCGGCACTCTCCTCGAGGACGCGCCCGCATACATGGCATGCATGCCCAAATGAACTGAAGTACTAATGTACTGTGGCCATATTCATAAAACCCCGATAAGCTAGTTGGTTGATCAAATTACGATTTCGATGTCCGCTAGGCTTAACTGGTATTCACAAAAGGCCGATAGGCTAAATTCGCTATCGTAGTCAAGGCCTGACCTAGCATGACAACCCATCTGTCTAAATTCCACAAGCATTTGGTATTCCACGACATTGTTAGTCGAATGCGAACAATTACAACAATAGATCTGCGGTGCCGACTAAATGCATTGAAATCTATTTATGCGGGAAGTTCTGAATAGAGCTTTGTTGGACTTACAACAAAGGCGTGAAGTTGAATGACGACCTAACACCCAGCTATTTTTTTCTTATTCACCAAAGCCAGATAGGACAAATTTTAGCGACACTGGACCAAAAATTTAGAGGTACTCTGATGTACCTCTAAATTGCTAGCAAGTAACAATCTGCCCGGTTTTTGTGTGTGTTATGCGTGTGGCGCGATCGTGAACATGGCAAGGGGAATATTCGAATAAGGGATATTAGAGATTTTTTAATGATAGCGTGATGTTAGTTCAAAATAGTTCCCCAAGAAACATACTTTTCCGTGTTTGCCCTAGCATCCTTGTACTTAAATTACATGTTTTTATCTGGAGAGTAATTTGCCTTTATTTGTCCTTTTTGTGACATATTAGCTTACTTTTGCAGTTCGGATTGATTTTATGTGATTTCAATTCTGTTTTGATGAATCTATCTAAACCCCTCAAAAAAAGTTCTGAAACTCAAGTTTGATCGATTATATCTATTTTATTAAGAAATCATAATGGTTATATTTGGTATCACTTGAAAGGGAGTGTATACCTCTTTAAAATGATACCAAATTCGTATGCATCACGAGCACGAGGTATGCGCAGTATACTTGAGAATGGGGGAAAGTCAGAAGTGAAATGTCACAAAATGCGCCAACAAACTTCAGTTGGAAGGTCTGACACCCATATCACGGTCTTTCTCAAGTTCAAATTCTTTCGACGATGAATATCTTGTCAATGAAGACATACTGTTGAATATGGTATCAGACAAAAGCCTGTTTAATTATCTTTCCAATGACACCTCACTTGGAATAATTATGAAAGCCGGGTAGGTACAATTAAGGTGAATATTTGGGAGGATCGACAGCAAAATGTAAGCAAAATGCATTTGATTGTGTGAAATTGAAGGCGTTGCATCCAAAAACGACTTTTGTGGGGATATCTTAGTACTTTACTTTACATAATCATTATGAAATTCAACATTATGTTAAAGCGTGTTAATTTGTCAATGAAATAATGCCCCATTCATAGTGGTTATGTGCTTGAGGTGTGTGTAGTACCTCTAAATGTATGGGGCTCAACATGACACGTTGCTAGGTCGACTTTCTACCGTTTGAAGCATTTTCAATACATCAAGTTTGTGAGTTTTCTGTATTACACACTCACATTCAGCATAATCATTGCAAATGAGACATCATATTAAAGGTAAATTAACGAGCTTTCCGATAGTGCAAAACGTAATGATGATAGAGTTATGATTAATACAACAATATCTTACCGGAATCTTGAAACAAGAAGCCATGGTCTTAAATTCATAGCATTTTATAGACCCCCATATCCGGTTTTACTGCACACACCCCAATAGCATAATTATTACAGGTGAGACATGATTTGAAAGAAAAATAAACACGCTTTCACATGATACTAAATTTACTGATGATTATGCAATTTAAAACCCTAAAACATCCCTCCAATAGTCGTTTTTCGATGCAACGCCTTCAATTTCACAAAAAGAAATGCATTTTGCAACATTTCCCTTTCGGCCCTCCCCATGTTCAGCTGTACCATACTTAACCTGTTAATAAAATTGTTACGGACATAACCGCATTGAAAAGATAGACACATGTTAAAATTATACCAAATTTGATAAGTTTAAATCATTTGAACACGCTACAATCTTAGATACAACTTGAACATTAACAAATACGGCACAAGAGTCAAATTTCCCAACTGAATACTTTCGGCCCGTTTTGCGACATTTGACTTCTGACCGTCCTCCATTCTGAAACGCACTGCGTATTCCCTGATTTGAAATGAATGACAAATAATGTACCATTTCAAAGGAAAATCATCATGCATTGCATTGACACTAAAAGGAAAAAATACAATTTGACAATAAAAGTGATACAATCGATCAAAGTTGAGTTTCCGAACTTTTTTTGAGGGGTTTATATATAATACTATTTAAAGGGCAATGAAACCCAAGCAAAATGTTGCTTTCATAGTCTTGAAAAGATTAAAAAGAATAATCTCTGAAAGTTAGAGCATAAACGGGTAAGAAACAAGAAAACTACGGCTCTTTGAAGATGTCCACTTATTCCTATGGGGAACTCAAATTGGCAACGTACTCTGATAAGTGTGTGGACAACTCCCCATATGTTTTGTACACAAATGTTCCCCATTTTTACAGTTTTCTTCATAGTCACATTTTTCCATTCCCCCAACTCATGATATGTTATGTATAAAAGCATTCTACAAAACATATGTTGAACTCGAACGAAGGGTAAACATAAATTTTGAGAAAATTGAACAAAACTGAAATTTTGTGTACAAAATGTATGGGGAGTTGTCCACAACTTTGCCAGAGTGCGTTGCCAATTTGAGTCACTCAAAGAAATACATGGCTCTTTTCAAAGAGCCATAGATTTCTTATTTCTTGACCGATTGTGCTCAAATTTTCAGAGACTATTCATTATATTTAGTGTCTTATAGTGCATACAACACTTTGTTTGGATTTCATTGTCCTTTAATGCAATTTCGTTTCTGTTTTCACTGCAATTGAATAGTTTCCCTTGTCATGCTATCATATTATAAGCGTGGCGGAGCTTGATCGTAATGAGGAGGGAGATGTATTTGGTTTTACTTCATTGGGGTGGCTATGAAAACATGTGCTTACGCGTGATCCCTCCCCCCCCCCCGTCCCCCCCCCCCGTCCCCCCCCCCCCCCCCCGTCCCGAAAAAAAACATAATTCCTACTCACGCTCATATCTACAGTAACACCCTTACATTTAGGAATTATAGCAAGCTTTTTGTTTTGGACACAAGTTACCGCCCCCCCCCCCCATTTACCCCAGATAAGACAATTATGTTCTACTACCCCCCCCCCCCCCCCTTACTGCATCACGTTGTAGAACACATATTAGACGCTTTTATGATTGGAACAATAAGGAACAATTCGTTCATTCACACGTTCGAGTAAACTGCGCTTTTATGCGATGTCAAACAAACTTGCAATAGATGGAATGTTACCATGACAGCCACGATGAATAAATTAGATCATCCGAGTTGTTAGCTTGTTATCGGTATGGTTAGCAGTGCTTCTTGAATTACGATTTAGCAACCCGCTTCGAAGATTTTAAATGGCTATTGTATTACAGGGCTTAGACGCTCGTTGATTGGTCGATATGGTAAGGGCATAGACAGCGTGCAAAATCTACACACATTACTAAAGACATATCTATGCACGTGTGTGTTGTGCACTGGTTTGTGAAAACAAAGGTGATCACCCAAGCGAGTTGTGTGAGTTCCCCGCTAGTTATCGTCCAAACTGGCATTTTGGCAAGGAGATAAGGCCTAGCTGACAGATAGGCTATCGGGCTTTTATGAATATGGCCACTGGTGTACTTTACCAATTATATTAAATTCTATAGAAAGTAGAACATGTGTTCCTCTAATCACGCATGCCAAGTCACCAGTAGGCCCTCCCTCGAAGAGAATGCATCTTTGTATAATGTAAGTGGTTTGGTAACCAGAGCAACTGTGCATATTTTAATGAACCTTTAATGAGCGTTCATCAATGGACTGACCCAAATCGAAGTGCCTGGGTCACACCACCGCTCAGCTCAAAAGTATTATAAACATAATTATTATTATTAAAAAAAAAAAATATATAACAAAAATTGGAATAAATAATACTACTAATAATAATAATGATATATAATTAGTTATGTTCTCTTCATATTCAAAATTAAGAAGAAGAAAAAAATACAAAAAATAAATAAAAATAAAAATAAAATATTCAAAAATTAAGAAAAAAATAAATATGTAATTTAGTTTCCTTGCATTCGAAGACAAAACCTTACATATAATTCTCTTCTCAGGTATTATTAAAACATATGCCGCAAATTAAATGTGCAATGTCGCGTCAAGGTTGTTTGGTTGTGTGGTTCCATATAATTCATACATTTCACACAATCACAATCGCAAAAAAAAGAGGCAATCTTATATAATTAATTTGGTACACAACTTGACACACTCTGCACATCCCATCTGCGGTTTCAAAATTAAACAGGTTTATCACACACACAAAAATTGAACACATCAAAATGATGCATACGTCTTAAAAAAACATTTTACTCATTCTATATAAACTTACATTTGGTAAGTTTTCACATATTTTAAATAATAGTCCTTTTTACTAATTAATTTAATTTTCTCCTTCCTTTTTTTCTTCCAATTATTCTCTATTCGTCGTTTGTATCCTAAAAACCATTTCTCAACAGTTCATATCATGTCCACTTTCCCCTACATTTAATTGATATTAGTTTCTTCTATATAAAATATTAACTCATTCCGTTTCTGGGGCTTATTTCCCCCCAAATCATAATTCATGTTAACTTTTCCATCCTATTCATATATCATTTTATCCTTGATACCCAAAGGTATTTTATAAAGTTCTACCAAGGAAATTACAGTTCATATATATAATAATTACCTATATTATTATTGTTTGTCCTTTTGTCAACTGTATATTTCTTATTCAATGCTAACCATATCGGCATGATTAGTATGCTTATATATTTAATCTCAAAATTAAAGTCATGTTTTATTTCTTTCTTTACTTCATTCTCCCTCGCCTTCTCTCTTCTTTCGATCTATTTCTTTGGTTGTGATCTCTCTCTCTCTCTCACACACACACACACACACACACACACACACACACACACACACACACACACACACACACACACACACACACACACATACACACACACACACACACGCACGCACACGCACGCACACACACACACACACACACACGCACACACACACATACACACACACACACACACGCACACACACACATACATACACACATACACACACACACATACTTACGACCCGGTCAATGCATGCACACACAGACAGCTGCAATTAATTTGTACATCATAATATACAGTCAAACCTGTGTATAGTGGCCACCCAGGGAGACAAGAAAAATGGCCACTGTAGACAGGTGACCTCTATAGACAGGTTTCACTACACGGTTTTTCCTCTGCTGGCCGGTGGCCACTATAGGCAGGTTTGACTGTAGTTCAATGTGTACAAATTGAAATACAGAAAGAAAAAAAGCATGGCCATCTCTCATTGTTTTTTTTTCTGTCATGTGATATCCCATTATGCATTATTCACAGCCATTTTGTTTTGAGGGAAGCATGCCAACTAGCTTGTTACTCCTGCATTTTTGGTGATAATTTTGCAGTTTTGGGTGAGAAAATGGTGCTTTTTAATAATATTCATTGCATGCATGCATCACTAACTATTCATTACTAATTTACTGAGATGTATTTCCCTAATCAACGATATACTATCAAATTACCAGAGTTGCTCCTTTTGTGAAATCAGACATGCTGGATGCATGCAGTCCCATTGCAGTATCCTCTGTATTAAGATATCTGCTGCCAGCTACGGCAGAAATGTTCTACCATACACCGATTGTCAACATGTGAAACCGAGAGTTAATGATCTCAAAAAAGGACTTGAGAGTCGACTTTAAACTGGACAAATGAGTTTGTGAAATACTTATTTCGTGTATGAAGTGATACACTACAATGGCGACGAGTTGGAAACGAAATGCACCCACTTCCTTGACGGAAACTGAGATCTTTCCTGCCAGATTTCGTGCATCCTCTTTACAGAACTGTGAGTAGCCCCACATAACCGACCTTGTGTAATGCCAATCGTCAGTTTCAGAGCGCAAGCAGACAAATCGCCTTAGCACAATGGCGGGCATGCCGACACTTCCACCGTGGGGACAGCACTTCTCTTAGTCAACGGTGGGAGACTTGGATTAAACGATTTGAAGGTGCGATGGTCGGGTTCAATATCACTGTACCCAAACGGAAGCGTGCATTGTTGTTACACTTTGGGGAGATGCTTTGCATAAACTGTTTGACACACTGGAAGAATCAGGAGATGAGAATGATTATGAGAAAGCTAAAGACGCTCTCCAGTCACATTTTGTTCCCAAGAAAAACATCATATATGAAACCATCATGTTTCGTAGACTAACCCAACATCCAGAAGAGAACATTGGCCAGTTTTGTACTAGGCTGAGACAAGAAGCTGACAAATGTCAATTCACAGACGTAGACAGAGAACTGATCACACAAATAATCACAGGCTGTCGTTCAAGCAACTGGAGGACGGCACAGCCGCAGTCAGGTGGGTCTCATCTCGCGCGCCGCAGACTAAGTACAAACAAGTCAACAAAGGCCCACCTAACAAAGTTACGGTGAACAAGACCAACAAGGCATCCTCAACGCAATGTAGGAACTGCGGTTACAGCTATCCACACAAGGGGGAATGTCCAGCAAAAGGAAAGACCTGCAGTAAATGCCACAAAGTCAATCATTTTGCTGCAGTATGTCGCAACAGCGGCAATCCCGGACAATCTGTACAGGCTGTGAATGTGGACAATCACTCAGATGATGATGAAGTGCCCTGAATACATGTTTGCTCTCAAAAGCGGAGAAAAGCCTACTGTTGATGTCAAAATTGATTTCCATGGATGCTCCATGATTATTGACACAGGTGGTGCTCGCAATATCATAGACGAGGACACATACAAACAGCTGAACAACGTCAAGCTTCAGAGGAGTCACATTCGCCTTCTCCCATACGGCACAAAGACGCCACTGAAAGTGCTCGGAAAATTCCTTGGCTTAATTGAAACTAACAAGCGAGCAACAACAGCAGAGATATATGTGGTAACGGGCAAATATGGATGTCTTCTTGGACTAAGCACCGCCTAGGAACTCGAACTCATCACCATACATGAAACCACAAATGCTGTTCATGCAGATTCAGACTACATATCTGCATATCCCAGTCTGTGGTCTGGTGTGGGAAAACTCAAAGACAAGCAAGTGAAACTTCGACACATCAGTTCCACCAGTGGCACAGAGATTTCGCAATACGCCATTTCATTTGCGGAAGCAAATAGAAAAGCAGCTTGCCGAACTGCAGGAAGCAGACATCATTGAAGATGCAACAGGTCCAACCCCTTGGGTATCACCGATAGTACCTGTCCCCAAGCCCAATGACCCTGAGAATATACGCATCTGCATTGACATGAGAGCACCAAATAAAGCGATCATACGAGAACGTCATCCAACACCCACAATGGATGAAATTGTTGCTGAACTCAATGGCTCACGTGTATTCTCAAAGCTAGACTTAAAATCTGGCTACCATCAATTTGAACTCGCTCCAGAAAGCCGTTACATAACCACATTTGCAACACATGTGGGACTGAAGCGTTACAAGAGACTGAACTTCGGAATTTCTTCAGCAAGCGAAGTCTTTCAGAACACCATAAGACAGACAATTGAAGGAATACCTGGTGTTTTGAATGTGTCAGATGATATTCTCATCCATGCACCTGACAAGTCCTCACACGACAAGCGACTCGATGCACTTTTCCAACGTCTTGAGGAAATGGGACTTACGCTAAACAAGCAAAAGTGTGAACTTAGCCAAACAAAGATCACGTTCTTTGGCCTTGTGTTCTCTGCTGACGGAGTTTCACCTGATCCTGGAAAGGTTGATGCCATCCGCCAGGCTGCACCTCCAATGAACGTACAGGAAGTCAGAAGCCTCCTTGGAATGGCCAGCTACAGCACTCGGTTTATTCCGAATATGTCAACCATCACTGCACCTCTCCGTCGACTCATCGAAAAAGGAGTCAAATTCGAATGGACAGAAGAACACCAAGCAGCACTGAACGCCCGGAAGGAATCAATTTCGAAGGATACAGTCAGTGCATACTTTGATACCAACAAAGACACAGCATTGTACGTCGATGCAAGCCCTGTTGGGCTCGGTGCTATGCTCACTCAAGACGGTCGCACGGTGAGCTATGCAAGCAGATCGCTATGGCCCACAGAACAGCGGTACAGTCAAATAGAACGAGAAGCGCTCGCAATCATGTGGGGGAGTCCAGCGTTTCCATACCTACCTGTTCGGACGCAACTTCACTGTGGTAACGGATCATAAGCCTTTGATCCCCATCTTCAGCAAGCCAAAAGTTGTACCATCAGCACGCATCGCAAACTGGATGTTAAAGCTCCAGCACTATGACATGAATGTAGTACACTCTCCAGGTAAGACAAACCCAGCGGACTACATTTCACGACATCCATGCAGTACAACTACTACAACTTCAATGCCTGAGACAGAGATCTACATCAACTTCGTCACCCAGCATGCAACACCGAAAACAATCAGTCTGGATGACATTCGTGCAGATACAGCCCGCGACCCTATGCTACAAGCGACAATTGAAGCGTATTGCAGCGGAAAATGGTACCCACTCAAAAACAAACATCGCTCGATGTGGACCATTCGCAGTGAAATCACTATCACGGAAGATGGTATCGTGTTAAGAGATGTTAGTCGTTCAAGTCGGCATCTCGACATGTTCAGTTACATTTGTCATATACATACAAAGTGTTTAAAGAAAAGGAGGGATGTAGTATCCTCTGTATTAAGATATCTGCTGCCAGCTATGGCAGAAATGTTCTACCATACACCGATTGTCGACATGTGAAACCGAGAGTTAAAGGGATAGTTGAGTTCTGGTAAGGAGAGTACAGTTTTGGTGAAACTGAATTTTAGTAACCAAAACCTGCATCATTACATTACAAACTAATAGTTATAACTAGAAAGGAACACAAAATTACAAATGACGTAGTAAAGATCATGTTATCATTCAAAAAGAGCCGTTAACACGTAAGAGGGCGCTCTCTAAACACTCATCGGTTTCAACCATTTTGAATGAAATATTGTGCATGTGATGCTTTGTTGAAATAGTGATTAGTTAGAAAAATAACCAACAACTATTTAAATACATATTTTGTAACTTTTTGAAAAGAGGAAGCATTTTTTTGAATTTTTAACGGCTGGTTCAAAATTCTCTAATAAACCTGGGGCCCCAGCTTTATTACAAATTGTTATATTTATGGATATTTCAGCCGTCTCTGAACCGATTTTGATCAAACAAAGATGATTTTATTATTTAAATATTATGCTCTTTCAAATTTTACACTCAGTTTTTCATGACCTCACAAAAAAAATAAGTAGTCTAGCGCCCTCTCTACCAAAACTCAACTATCCCTTTAATGATCTCAATAAAGGACTTGAGAGTCGACTTTAAACTGGACAAATGAGTTTGTGAAATACTTATTCCGTGTATGAAGTGATACACTACACCCATCTATTCAAATTTGTGTGTGCACATAATTTGTGATGGGATGTAAAGTATTGTTGTCTGGAGTCACCTGGTAAGCCGAGGATCGGGCCGAGATCGAGGTCGCTATCGCAGGTCTCACGAAAAGGGTTGACTGGCTCTCATACCAGCGGTACAGGCGGCGACGGCGGGTGAGCGGGGCGCGAGTTTGTGATTCCCAAACCATTCAGCTATGGGGCAATTCCACGCCAAAGTGGACATTTGACCAAAAATTTTACAAGCATTTTTATGATACAACTTTGGTATTAAATCAAAGCTTAAATTCTATATTTTTGGAATTCAATGAGAAAATTTTAGTTTTACATAATTTTAGTTGTTTTTTTATAATAACTTTATAACCATAATTGAACCCCACAAATTTGACATTTTTGTGAAAAAGTGTTTTGATCCTGTGTTTGTTTAATATTTCCCCAGTTAAGCCTAAAAACCATTATTCTGACTCCTGAGATATGACCATTTCGTAAAATAGTAAATTTGTATGATTTATTTGATTTGTAATGCTTCAATGACTTCTTATTTTCAGCCTATGAAAATGTCCTTCCGTTACCGAAAAATCAATATTTTTAATTTTGTGGCTCACATAATTGTTAGAGAGCAGACCAATCTTCAGTGCAAAGCAAGTTCAAGTATGCCTTCCCATTGCTAACACTTATATTACTCATTGTTTCTTCGTTAATTAATAAATAACAAAAGAAAATGTCCTTCCGTTACCATACACATGGTAACAGATGGACAAGGTACCTCATATTACATATTATGACAAAATTTATGTTAAAAAATTGGTCTCTCATATGAAAACCCAAAATAATGAGACAATACCTGCAATGGCCAGCTATCAGTGGCGTAGCGTGGTCAGACTAGTAATTTTCTGTGTTTCAACCAATCAGATTTGTGCATTTAGAACATTTGATCTGGCTCACATTTGATTTTATCTCTTTCTGCAACAGGGCCCTTTTACCATGATGACATTTGTCTGGATTTCTATTGTATGGGGATTAGTAGGTCTATTTAACTGTGGTGAGCCAGGGTGTGAATAGGCTCTGATCATGACTTTGAATAGGTCATTTTTATACAATACACCCCTATAGAATTCTTGGACATGGGTGTAGGTCTAAAATAATTAAATTTTACATGAACTTTGCAAACTAAAAACAAGGCTGTAGAAAAAGCAAGAAATAATATATCTCCAATTCTTTCATATGTTGTAGAAATTATATCAAGCCAAGATTTAAGCAAAACAAATTCTCAACATTATTTGATCCACGAGGTAAAACGGAGGGTCAAAATCTAAGGTCAAAGGTTATCGTATCCAAACTCGCTCATGCATGAACACAAATGGCATAAATAGATTGCACATAACATCCCCAGTCCAATGACACCTTTACAAAATAAATTGACCCAACGGTTAATGGACAATAGCCATTTGAAAAATGGTGCCCACGCCCATTTCTTACAAAACTCCCCCATAGGAATCGACCATAGCGCCAAAACCATTGGGCGGATTGCCTAAAACTTAAATATTTCCGCTTTTAAAGGTTGAAATATCATACATACCAAATATTAGCAAATTTGAAGGGGGCTGCAATAAAAATGTTCTATTTTTTTAAAAGGTGATTTGACATGGAATGACCCTACTGTGTCATACTCATATCATACATTATAGTCCATTATGTCCTTCCGTTACCGAACATTGGTCCGCTTTGTGTGAAATAACTCAAATATCTGCGGACAAATTTTAATCAAAGAACAAGTAAATTCTTCGTAACCCTTCAGAGAATGAAATGTGTACCCTTAAAATATTTTGTATTATTTAATATCACAGAGTTTTAGTTAAAACTGATTTGATAACAAAACCTTGTCCATTTTGGTGTCCTTCCGTTACCGACCTCATTTGTATGCATATGCAATAATGTGCGGAGATAAAAAAAAATAAAAAAATTATGTTACCTTAAAACTGTATGTTTTGGAAGTATTGTTGTCAAAATAGACTGTTCTAACAACACAAGTATTAAAAAATGTCTTTCTTAAAATTGACAATTTGTGTCTGAGTGTCCTTCCGTTACCATGGATTGACCATGAATAAGAGCCATTGGAGCATGAAATATAGTAAGAAAAAAATAGAAAGTAAATGTTTGTGATGTCCATATGCTATCTATGATACAAACTCATTTTAGACCACAAAAGAGATGTTTCCTTCTCATAAATGGTCTTTAAATTTCAAAATTAATTTTATTGTACAATTCCAATAGACTTTTCAGAGGTCCTTCCGTTACCGTCCTTCCGTTACCGAACACTGGAGTAATTAATTTCTCATAATTAATATACCAATGTAGATATTTTTCTTAAAAGGTGGTGTTATACTCTGTGAACATAAGGAAATTGACTAGTAGCCAACTTAACATGATAAACCTCGTAACTTCACAGAGATTTGGTCATAACTAAAAAAATTGAAAATCCATGTCCATTTTGGCGTCCTTCCGTTACCGGCCTCATTAGTGTCCATATCTAATTTACATAATGCGGTCAAAATTTTAGAAATAGTGGAAATCAAAGGTGTCCCAACAAGGATCAAAGACATGCCATTTAGAATAAAAAATCAAAAGCAGGATCCTGGAATTATTTGATTGAAGTTCCAAAATTGTGTCTGAATGTCCTTCCGTTACCGTGGAATTGCCCTATGGCACTAACGCATTAGATATGCCCGTTTAATTTGAATCGGGCGACTTGAATGGAAAAAAAGCGCGCGTATTCAATTCGAGTTATAAATAGACTATAGCCACTAAATACGACTTATATCCACTAAATCTGACCTATAGCCACTAAATCTGACCTATAGCCACTAAATCTGACCTATAGCCACCAACATTAGGGTTAGGGTTAGGGTTAGGGTTAGTGTTAGGGTATATATATCCTTAAAAAACAACACCAATCAAGCAATCCGAAATAGCTCCGTGGATAGAGAGTTAGATTGATACGCTAGAGATCCCAGGTTCGAATCCTACCTTGGTCCAATGTTTTTGGTATTTGCTATTCGTTCGGCACTCGACTAAATGTTCGAAATTATACAAGTCGGAAATTTCGGGTATGCGTGGTCTCTGACCAAGTCGCTAATTCACAAGGAGTTGCTGACCCGTTGCTGAATGGTTTGGGAAACGCAAATTCGCGAGCGGGGCGCCCCGACGGCGAAGCCTCGATGAGAGCCCAGTTCTACTGGTGAGAATAGCTGTGTTTGACAAACACCGGGAAAGAGGCGGTAAAGTCCAGTCCTTCCAGTGTCAGTGTCAAGTACAATTCTGCTGATTATGTGGTACAACAAACGGCTCCAATCCCGCATGGATGTGTGCGGTGCGATCGGGCCATTCACGCTGCCTATTCAACTCCGCACCAGTGAAACCGCCTCCGCACTAGCCAGACTCTCCCAGCGGCGGTACATGTAGCGCTAGCTACATGTACGAGGCGACCATCGCGTCCACATCCACGCCGTCATCCGGGGCAATCGCGGGTTACAAACCGGGGGTGCCGTCCCTATACTCCCACTACGTTACGGGACATATGTGACCCGTCCTACGTAGAAGAACCAAAAGTCGAAAAAGTTGATTTTCTGGATTTGTATTTAGTTCGATTCAGCAATATCTAAGCTTTAATATGATATAAAGTTTGTCTCATAATGATTCTGCAACGCGGAGTTATTGACGCTTTTCTAAGGCAAATATTGAACGGTCTGGAAATAAGATGCCGAGAAAATAGCTCAAGAAACTTTACATCCATTTCGAAAGTGAAATTAGCGTTTTAAGCAGGCCATAAATGAACCGATTGCATGAATAGAATGTCGTAGCAACCTTTATTCAATTTTCTTGAAAACTTGCATATCAGTAAATATGTATGATATACACCTTCCCTCCAGAAACTGTTGAATATTATCCATGCATTGTAGAGATATGAACAGATTTAATTACAATTTAAGTGGGTTTGGAACGATAAACTGTACACATCGAGCACATGATACAATAGCGAGCACTTTCAGGTAACAAAAGGGGCTCCGCTCTGGCTCTGGTTATTGTTCGATTAATCGGTATTGACTGGCAGTATGATTTTAGGAATGCAAACTTGCGTCTGGTGCGTAATGTAAAACTATTACAAAGAACAGTATGTTGATACGTGAAAAGTAAAACGGGGTATCGAAGCTAGACATTTTGGAGGGGGAGGCCCCAGGTACCAAAGGGGGAGGGGGGGGGGGGGAGGGGATCCGTTGGTACAGGGTTTGTTTCGTTCTTTTGGCGGGGATGCCCGGGGATGTCCTTTAGACAATTTTGAAACAGGTGTCTCAGTAACGGAGGCGAGCCTCGGTCAACTTCAAAATGAGGGTATATAAAAGAGTGGGATTGTGCTTTAGCCAACTTAAAACAAGCTCTAAATAGCGTTTTCTGTTTGGTTTCAGGGGCCGCGAAACCGGGGGGGGGGGGGGGGGCTGTATTTAAAACAAAGAAATATATAAGCACAAAATAATAATTATAATAACAACCTTAATGTGGTCAGCCCCCCACCCTACACTTTCAAAACCTTTCCGCAGCCCTTGGCTTTGCTGGAAGTGAGATTCATGAGCGAAGCTCATACAAGTATTCGTCGGTCGTTGTTGTTTTATTTTTTAATTTTTTTTTTGGTGGTGTGGGGGGGGGGGGGGAGGGTATGCCTTATTATAAAATGATTATGAACTACTTAAATATTTAGTACGACAAATTAATTCTACATACGATTAATGAATGTTATGTTACAGGACCCAATTCTTTAATCTATATAATACTCACACTCAACCAGTGGTGTACATAGTGTATGAGGTTGGAGGGGGGGGGGGGGGTGGGTGTGCAGTTAATTGGATAGGACTTGGGTCGTATTGTCATAAACATACTTTGTCAAACTCAATAGGGCCACTATACAATGGAGGCCATTTGGATTACTAATCTCCGTGTAAGCGGCGGCGCAGTCAATAGGGATTAAATAATCTCGATGTGCGCTGGTCGCTCTTGACAGCTACCGAGATTCCAACTTAGCACAAAGGGGTTGTTAAGAGGCGGAGCTTAATATCGATCGCTTTTAGTGGCAAATAATTTTGGAACGCAAACTTTTCAAACCTGCAAAAAACATGCTTCAAAACTCTGCTTAATTTTTACCTTTCCACTGGATATTTTTACTGGATATTTTGCGTACCGGTAGAACAGATATCAGGGAAATGCATGAGGCAATAATATTTTTTTTTCACTTTTTCATGCAATTTCAAATCAATCGTGATTTCTGAGGTTCGACATCTTGCGACTTTTGGCTCCCCTGAGGATGGCGAGGCACATATAACATTGCTTCCCTATAACAGTATACACTCTTCTGCTATATGCATGTGCACTGAATGATTAATTGATATTATTTTGATTTCCTTTCCAATTATCACTGGCTTATTTGTTGAAACTATATCTCTATGATAACTGAAGACATACAGTTTTGAGTAGACACCTTGTCCATGGAACGTGTTTTCACAGGAGACAAGGTCGGCCATGTTGTATAATACACTTTGGACTGTGAAGTGTTTGAGTGTTTGTAGTGTGAGTGAATCACTGTCAATAGACAAAACGATTGCAGTATAAAAGCAAAGAGGAACAAACTTTCAATAGAGTACAGAAGCCATGACGTCATAAATACACTTTTTTAGAATTTTCAAATTTGGACTTCATTTTCAGAAAGAGCATAACAAATAGTGTCCAAATACCGGATATCGAAGGTTTAGGTTACGTATTAGCTGAGATATGCCCATCCGAGTGAATTTTACTTCAATGGGCAACCAGTGTTATAGCTAGTGCACTGGTTCATAAATTTATGAACCAGTGCACTATTACACTGATTGCCCATTGACAAAAAAATCATTCGGATGGACATATCTCAGCTAATACGTAACCTTTTCCTTTGATTTTCGGTATTTGGACATTATTTGTTATGCTCTTTCAGTCTTTCTGAAAATGAAGTCCAAATTTTAAAATTCAAAAAAAAATGTTTATGACATCACACTTCACCACTCTATACAGCTCTAAAGTCACAAAAAGTAAACTTTAAGTCTTGAAAAGTTCTTGAACAAAAGGCAGCTTATGATGCTCCTATAAAGTATATCGGCTGGTTTGAATGCAACAGTGAAGATATATATTGTCTAATTTACAGCATGTAAAGCATACATCTTGGACTAGGCACTTGAATGTTCAAAACAGGTCACTGTGCTAGTTCTTTCTCCTTCAAAATGTCACTTTGTACAGAGTCTGACTTTAATAAAGTCAGACTCTAAAGATAATATAGAAGCACACACAAAGTCTTAAATTTCGTTCTACTCAGTTGATTCATGTTTTATTTCACAAAGTAATTGGGCCTTCTGGACAATTTAAACTCAATTCTTAGAGAAATTTTTTAAAGGTTAGGATTTAACCCACCAATATAAAAAAAAAGCTTTTACATAAAAACAAAATAATTAATTCAGATTTTTGTGTTAAAGGGACATTCCCTCTTTTGCAAGCTAAATTTCAAAAGTTGCGAGGTTATTGTCTACATATAATAATACTCTAACGCGACGAGGGGGGTCGCGCGTGCGTTTCCAATGGCCATTTCTAAAAACACATCTCCTCTTTTCCCGGCGCACCTCGATCGCCGCGACCCGGACCCGTCGACGGGCCCGGTATCGGAGCTCCGTACTGTCGCATTCCCGACTCTCGGCGTGGTCGGGATCGGCGTCCAGATAGCCCCGAAGTTCGTCTAATTTATTCATTATTCATGACGCCGCGAGTCTCCATCGATTTTATAGAGTCGCGTGGATAAGTACTAACTAGCATTCGCGAGTTCTTCCAAATTGTATATAGGGGAAAAGACATTTTGTACACGAAGCTGTGTCTATTAATTTTAATCCCGTTGGAATCCCATTTTTCTTTGCTCACTTTTAATCACAATATATTCTTGGTCAGTTTCCCTATATGTTTGAATTAATTATCTATTAATTTTAGTAGCTTTTGGGGATTTTCATACGAATTTGGTGTATTGGTAACACCCGTATAGGAACAGCAAACTCAAGCATATCTTGCAAGAGTAGTCAATAATAATCAATGCATTTAGATACTCTCGGCTTCAGAGAAATGGGAACGGGTTTCATTAGCACTGTGTGAGCCTAACAGTACATGCGACTTGCTGGAATACTCCCTTAGGAGAGGAAAATGTGCATTCCTTTTGATTTATAAACAAAACAAAATAAGGCTGACAGGATAAAGAAATGTTTAGAGTTTTCTCCGGGAGCCAGTGTTTCTCAAGAAATGACGCAATTTATAATATCTTATCAATATTCACTAACTTGAAAAAGATGGGGTTTTGAGTATCAAATTATACATGTTTCATATTTAATTGAATTCAAACAAATCTGTTCTGATAACCGTCATTCTGCGATTGTCAGATCTTGATACTGTATTTACCAAGTCTGACTTGATAGGTGTGGTTCTGTTATAAATATGTGATTAATACTCAAAGAAATAAGGCAACAACAAACGAGATATATAATTAAAGATATTCTTTTAATCCGAGCACCCAGCTCTAAATATCTATCAAATCTCAATAAACCATCATTGGTTAAAGGGTTAACATACACTGAATGTACAAATAGTCTTTATCACACGAATTCACATACTGAGCAGTATAGACAATGTATAATCATCTTGTTTTCAAATGATCACAATTATTGATCCAATCTTATTCTGGAAATAATTGGTCAATCCAAACAAAGCATAAAACAAATTTAATTACAGCATAATCGTTCACAAACTAGAGCAAACAAAACAAAAGTAATTGTATCAAATTAACCAACTGAACAAAACAAAGCTATCATGGTGCCATTAATCACAAAATAATAATCAGAGATAAGTTCAGTTATCATTATTTCTATTATGGGAATACATTAATGGGTGGATAGCACCTTAAAGTTCAGTTGTAGCTGTTGACACCAATCCTCGCGAAGACCAGAGGGTGAAGTATTCGCGACAGTTCAAGTTGGGGTTGCAGACCCAGTCTGCGTAGAAAAACATGCTGCGAAGGTATGGGCGTCGGCTGTAGTGCTCGCGACAGTTCATCACGTCGAAGTTGCAGACCCAGTCTGCAATGATGTGAAGCGCGCGGTGGTTGAATTTACCATGACGGGTGTCGTGGACGACGATCAACGACGGCATCGCCCAAAATAGGGGAGGGGTATTCTTGCCCAAAATACGGGTGTGTGTGTGTGTGGGGGGGGGGGGGGGGGGAGAGATAACTTAACGCAGTTTTTATTTTGAAAGCAGGGAGTCCTGAGGGGGAGGGCTACTTTACAAAATGCACCGTTGACCGGGAACACTTGATGGGGGGGGGGGGGGGGGGGGGGGGTGGGGGTAACTGTTTTCCGAGGCTTTCTATTAGGCGGGGAATGGGGGGATCCATCACCAATAATAGAGGGTGCTTAATTATCGGCCAAAATTGGGTGGAGGGGATCACCGTTTCGCGGGTGTATTGTGTAAGTGGGGAATGGGGGGGGGGGGGGGGGGGGTGTTCCATCGCATAAAATAGCATCAAAATGGTTTAAACTACAGTTTGATAGAATAAACAGCAACAAATTAGCTATAAGTACGTGTATAAAGCTAGGGGTAGGTTCAGTATTAGTATCATTGTTATAATTTGATTATATAACTGATTATAATATGTTTGGTATTATTATGTTGTAAGGAACTGGTGATACAATACAACATTGTTTTTATTATTCTTAATCTTCTGAATTATTTCTAATACCGTGTGCATAAGTGATGTACCTAAATTATTTTCACGGGGTGATTGCGCACCCATTTTGATTTATAAAGCAGCAAAAAACAAAACAAAACAGGTTCACAGGATAAAGAAATGATTTTCAAATTGATTTTCAAAACAAATTTTCCCCGGGAGCTTGCTCCTCAAGAAATTACGCAATTTTTATCTGTATGATATTCAAGCACTTGAAAAAAAAGGTGGGGTCTCGAATTATCAAATTATACAAGTATCCAAACGGATATGTGTTATGATAAAACTGTTTTGCGACACGACTTTCGGGGCAGAGACCAATACAATTGGTTAATTTGTGTACATCGGGAGGTGGTATTGATGGACGGGGTGGGGAGGGGGTGGGGAGGGGGTGGGGATGTAGCCATTTTCCACAGGTGTGTGGGGGAGGGGGTCCATCGCCAAAAATAGGGGAGAGGTTTCCCCCTCCCCCCTCCCCCCCCCCCCCAAAAAAAAAAAAAATTAAAAAAAATTAAATAAAAAATAGGGGGGAGATAACCGTTCGCAGGTTTTTATTATGTAACAGCTCAAAATATACCAGTTTGAAAGAATACACAATGATCTCTTCATTGTGCCAATACTTCATTTGGAGATCGTCTGGCAGTTTGTGATACAAGCGCAATATTTGACACAGAGACCAATAACTTGTCACAATGTGTTCATTTTACGATACAAGCAACGAAATAACCATACATATAGCTTTAAAGGACAAGTAACACCTCGAAAAGACACAAAATGGCTACTGCAGCGAGGAGCGCCCATTTAACGGGCGCCAACAGCTAGTCTATTATATTAATACGGTAAGCTTCAACCCCCTGAATCGTGTCCCACTCGAGATATCCTCACCCCGAGATTTTGGCGACTCCCCGACCGTCGGGATCGAAGGATATACATTTTGCGGAGGACGTAGAGGCATTCCCGAGTCGCCCCCACCCCGTGGTCGTCGTCCAGATCGAAGAAAAGGGAAAGTCAGCAATGCGGTTGCTAAAGTTAAGGCGCCGAGCATCGACTAACGATTTACCACCAAGACTTTGTTTAAGGAATATAAAACAGAGTTGATAAAGCAAAATATATATTGAGAAGCAGTTTTTAAGTTTACAAGTGGCAAAATTACCCCGGTTTAGATAAATATAAATATTATTATTATACAAATGGTCGATATGATCTGTAGGTCTTAAATTGACAACGCAGGTGCTTTGTAATCGTAGTGTAATAGTCGTAAGGTTCAATTCGCTGCACGTATATCCCACTATAGAGTAGTTGCAAACGTATATACGGCTCAGAATCATCTCAACCCCGCTTCGGCCAAGAGGCCGCATGTTTATTTGCACACCGATACGTTGACGCGCTCAGCTGCCCGCTCCACGGACTGCAATTACCCCAGCATGTGACGAGATGCATTATTTTGTCGGGGAGGGGGTTTATCGATGTTGCTAAATAACCCCCAAAATTGCATTTTATTACATGCATGTAGAGACAGCTAAGGTCATTCCCTTCAAGGAAATATATCACCGGGTTTGAACGTATAGCAAGGAATATACTGAATTTGAAAATTAAACCTTTTTAACATCATGTGGGTATGGGAACGGGTAAGAATTAAGGCATCGTCCCAATCCTTACTCAAAACTTCGCAAAAGTTTAAATAGTCTTTTCATGCATACAATTTTATCATATTTGCATTACAATTATTGTTAACAATTTAAACAGAGTGTTTATACCAGGGAAGTGATGATATCTTCATCCCATTCCTTAATCAAAACTTTGCACAAATTTCAATTATAATCACGACTTATGTATTCTGTCGTCCAGTCTTAATGCATACAATATCATCATAAGCATTATGATCATTGTAAACAATTTAAACAGAGTGTATATACCGGGGAAAGTGATTATAATTATGTTCATTGAAAACCCTTTGGATTGTGAGTAAATTATTTACCCGCCTTTCTACAACATGATGCACAAGAAAAGAAGGTTTAGGCTTACCATCTCGCAATCCGCTCAGGATTGATAATACAATATACTAAAGGGTGTAATTTTATTAAATGCATGAAGAAACAGCTATGATCATTCCCTTCAAGGCAATGTATTCACGGGTTTCACAAGGATACAAAAAACATATACCATATTAGTATTATAATACTAAATTTGGAAATCAAACTTATAGGACAAAATCCCGCCGATTTGGAGATAGAGGAAACAAGTGAACACCTTACTTACTAACTTTGCAAAATAATGTGTTGGTATTATTTTTCGTCATGTGTTTGTCATGCATACAATTTTATTATGTTTGCGTTAGTATTATTATAAACTTTTAAACAGAGTGTACCGGGGATGGGTCGGGTTTATAATTTTCACTAAAAGGTTGTATCGCAATGACATGTGCAAAAGAGAGGGGGGGGGGGTGGGGGGGGGGTGGGGGGTAAAACGTCTGAGTCTCTTTCATCTTTCCATATGGGGGAATCATTTTTTAAGAGGTCGTTGTGGTCTTAAAATCGTGATCGCTTTTCTCTGACAAAAAAACCCGCGGATTTCTGCGGGTCCCGCTAGTCTTATATGAAAGAAAATTTCATTTAGTAGCATGCCTGAAAAAATTAGGGCTTGAAATCTCTTTTTCGTGGAGTTATAGACCTAAATCGAATAAACCATCATCCAACGGTTAATTGTGCATTATACGTATATTCACCCAGTGAGGAAGTTCGTACACAGATTCCAAGAAGTACCACACACTATGCGTGACCCCTACGTGACCCGCGCAAGCTACGTGACCCACACACAATAACAATAGCATGACCGCACACTAGGCAAAATAACCAAACCTCGCTTAAACTGACATGTAATTACATATTCTTCATTTTTGAGATTTTGTTTCCGTGACATAACTTTACAGGGCCATTCTTGGTCACGTGTGTGACCCAAAACATGAACAATTTTGAAATAGAATGCCCATATTTCAGTAAGAGGTATAATGATTTTTACTTTGTATGTGACTTAAATATGTTGAAGTCTTTCAGACTTAACACAAAAGATTTCATAAGGATTATGTTACTCAATGTCAGAGGTCAAATGGCATGGGTCACGTGTGTGACTTCGCACGGAGCGCTTTTTTCATAACTCATTTTCATTTGGGAAATCCTTTGAAATATGAAAAGCTATTTGTTCATCTTATTACCAGACAAGTATTACAGATCTGTTAGTACAAAAATAGCAATGAATAAGAATTATATCAAACCGTTATTTTTTATTGTATTTAATTATGTGGTAACGTCTGGTCACTGTGTGACATTTTGGGTTGGTCACGTGTGTGACATGTACAATATGAATGGAAAAATGAGAATTTTATAATATCAGGTTTAGAAAGGAATGAAAGGTTCACATTTTTACAAAGTTGGTATCTACATGTACAGGAAAGTGAGAAGAATAAGCTTGCTAACTATCCATTCAATATCTTGATTATTTTCTGGGTTATGATTTTAGAAAAATATTGAAATATGTAAATTTATGCAAATGAGTATGAAAATGTCTTTGTTTAATGTAAATCATATATTTCATGAAACTTTACACATGGATCATTCCAAAAATTTAACAAAACAACAGAAAAATAAAACTTCAATTTTTCCGAAAAAGTTTCACTTTTCAAAGAATGGCCCTACAAATGTCGGCTTCACAATACCTTTACAAGAATAAGTACAATATAGTTGTAATATTATGCTAAATCAGTTAAACTCATTTATTGACCGATATATAGTCTGATGGAGGGACGTTTTTAATTTTTCATTCGTAGAATCCAAATTATAGGGCTGTTCGATCTGATTTTTTGTGTGTGTGTGTTACATTCATCCCCATCCATCAACTGGAAACTGTTCAGACATTTTGTAAAAGACGGACTGTCCCTTTAATATGTCATTTTTTTTTCAGGAGTGAAACATGAAGGAGTACAGTGCGATGAGTGTAAAGAGGACGACATATCTGGACTGCGCTGGAAGTGTAGCTCGTGTTATGAATATGACCTGTGTTCTAGATGCTACATGGGCAATAAGCACGACACCTCGCATGCATTCATCCGGATCATGTCACGTAGTTCTGTGGGGTAAGATATCGGTAAAATCAAGATTGTCAGGAAACTTGGGATAAACGTGTCGGGAATACTGTACGGTATATACATAGCTGCCAACTGTTACGAAAAATTCGTAATTGTTACAAATTTCCCACCCTCTTTACGAAATTACGAATACTCCTTCTATAATTACGAATTTTGAATTTTTTTTGAATTTTTTTTCTTTTCGTTTTCACGTTTTTAAACGTATATAGACAACGTTTAAACGTAAATCTGACCAAATCGTACTAGTAATTGTGCAAAAATGATGAAAAATAGGGCCATGGACGCCGGCCGCAATGGACTCCGCGCTTCACGCTCCAGAGCCCTAAAGCGACCCCTGGACCCCGCTAAAGGGACTTCGCGCTCGTGATGTGTGCTTCGCGCACATGATATTCAGTTTTGCTTAAATGTTACTAATTTAAAATTCCAAATGTTGGCAGCTATGTATATACCATCGAAATGCGACTCACATGATGGCGTTGATTATGTCTAAAAGGTCTCAACGAGATCAGGCACAATACAATCGGATTATGTCACGTTGTATTATAATTCTGAGGTAGAAATGGAAATTTCTGGGAAATTGGGTAATGAAAGAAGTTAAAGGGATAGTTGAGTTCTGGTAAAGAGAGTACAGTTTTAGTCAAACTGAATTTTAGTAATCAAAACCTACACCATTACAAACTATAATTATAACTCCACCATGCTCAAAAGGAATAACAAATTACAAACGGCTAAGTAAAAAGCCTGTTATCATTCAAAAAGAGCTGTTTAAACTAAAGAGGGCGCTTTCAAAAAAACGTATTTGTTTAAAAAAAACATTTAAAATAAAATATTGTGCATGTGATGTTTTGTTAAAATAGTAATTAGATAGAGATATTCAACAACTATCTAAAAAAAACTCTTTTGAAAAGAAGAAGCATTTTAAAGCAAATTTTAACGGCTGGTCCAAAATTATCGGATTCTTGTGGGGCCCCACATTTATTACAAATGGTTATGTTTATGGATATTTCAGCCGTTTCTGAACCGATTTTGATCAAATAAAGTTTATTCTTCCATTAAAATTGTATGCTCTTTGCAATTTGACACTGAGTTTTTTTATTTTCTCACAAAAAAAAAAATTTTGTGTAGCGCCCTCTCTACCAAAACTCAATTATCCCTTTAATTAAAATTAAGTGGAAATAAGTAAGTTACTTGTGTTACACCTCATTTGGGCAGTGTAAAATATGAAATGAAAGAAAACAACTCAATTTTAAAAAGGTGACAAATCAACGGTATCACTCTTTTGGGCGACGATTCTGCTTTCATAATCGGTTGAAGAAATAAACGCGACATTTCTATGATTGTGTTTCAGAAAACTGATGCCGCCAAGATCTGGAAGCAAGCAGGTGCAGCCGAAGGGGCTGTTTTCTGGAGCCAAGGTGTGCCGCGGTCGGGACTGGAAATGGGAGGACCAAGATGGTAATGGTTTAAGGAATATCATGAGTGACGTAGCCCCAGTGGGCATGGGGGCTCATGCCCCGTTACTTTAATTTTAAAAAACGATACAAAAGGGGAAAATCATTTACAAAAAAAAAAAAACATATAGTCATGATAGTGCTGCCCCATTAATTTCGTCTGTCAACTCCACCCATCGGATCGACCACGCTACACCACTGATTATTTTATTTATTTGTTTTTATTTATTTTATACTGCAGGGTAGGCCTGTTCAATTATGCAAAACTGCTTTACAAAGGCGCCCTGCAGTTTAAAGGGATTTTTGGTAAAGAGAGTACAGTTTGGTCAAACTGAATTTGAGTAACCAAAACCTGTACCATTACATTATACAAACTAACAGTTATAACTCCACCATACTCGAAAGGAATACAAAATTACAAATGACTAAGTAAAAAGCATGTTATCCTTCAAAAAGAGCTGTTAAAACTCAAGAGGGCGCTCTCTAAAAAGTAATTGGTTTCATCTATTTTAAATAAAATATTGTGCATGTGATGTTTTTTAGAAATAGTGATTAGATAGAGAGATATAGTCAACAACTATTTAAAAACTTCTTTTGTAAATCTTTGAAAAGAGGAAGCATTTTTAAACATTTTTTAATGGCTGGTTCAAATTTATCGAATAAAGTGGGGCCCCACAATTACAAATGGTTATGTTTATGAATATATCAGCCATTTCTTAACCGATTTTTATCAAATATAGTTTATTTTGTAATAAACATTGTACGCTCTTTCAAATTTGACACACAGTTTTTCAGTTATCTCACAACAAAATTATTTTGTGTAGCGCCCTCTATACCAAAACTCAACTATCCCTTTAACTTGCATGTTGACAAACAACAACATAAACATATATACATTATATTATAACAATTCAAAAAGCACATAAACGATGGGGAGAGTGAATATAATTATACAAGACATAATTAAATATATTATACACGCATAATAATATAGCATTTTAAAGGGATCTAGTAACTTTGTTGAGATGTGCAAAAACTGATGAATGGTTGATGCAATGTATACTGTTGTTATCTCATATGTCCTCAGGGTATTGTGTGAAAATTTCAGGTCAAATGGACAATGTATGGCCAAGTAATGAGCGAAAATGCAAAGTGATATTGGGTGATATTCACCAACTCACTGCATTCACTTTGTACAGGGATGAAAATCTCGCCCGGAGATTTTCTTATCTAAATACTTCAATCATACATATCTTTGTAATGAAAGGGAAATTTGAAAAACCGAAAGCTGTCCCATGATTTTATTGTTAATACGAATACAACAAGGTATAAAGGAACCGCTAGAATTACAATTTTATTTTGAGGATTTGGACAATGTTACTAAGTCCCTATCATCTGTTATAAATAAAATTCAAATCAATATTTGCTTCGTATTGTTTTTTAAACGTATAGATAGGGATGTGCACGACTGCTCTGTTATAGTCAGTGATGTGTCCGAGTCCAGTCAGTCCGAGTCCGGCCTTCCGAGTCCGAGTCCGATGAATGAATGAATGAATGAATGAATGAATGAATGAATGAATAAATAAATAAATACATTAATAAATAGATAAATAAATAAATAAATAAATAAATACATTAATAAATAGATAGATAAATAAATAAGTAAATACATTAATAAATAGATAGATAAATAAATAAGTAAATACATTAATAAATAGATAAATCAATAAATAAAAAATTGAATAAATGAATGAATGAATGAATAAATAAATAAATAAATACATTAATAAATAGATAAATAAATAAATAAAAAATTGAATAAATGAATGAATGAATAAATCAATCAATCAATCAATCAATCAATCAATAAATCAATAAATAAATACAAAATAAATAAATGATATATTGATATATAAAAGCTGTGAAAGAACTTCCTTCCCCTTCGAATATTGCTGCAGAACTCACTGCGACACCATTGACCGTCCTATGTTAAAGGGATAGTTTAGTTCTGGTAGAGAGAGTACAGTTTTAGTAAAACTTAATTTTAGTAACCAAAACCTGCACCATTACATTACAAACTAATTACTCCACCATGCTCAAAAGGAATTAAAAAATTACAAACGACTAAGTTTCAATGCCTATTATCATTAAAAAGGAGCTGTTTAAACTAAAGAGTGCGCTTTAAAAAATGCATTTGTTTAAACCATTTAAAATAAAATATTGTGCATGTGATGTTTCGTTGAAATAGTGATTAGATAGAGAGATAATCAACAACTATCTAAAAACCTCTTTTGAACAATTTTTGAAAAGAGGAAGCATTTTAAAACAAATTTTAACGGCTAGTCCAAAATTATCGAATACTTGTGGGGCCCCACATTTATTACAAATGGATATGTTTATGGATATATCAGCCGTTTCTGAACTGATTTTTTATCAAATAAAGTTTATTCTGCCATTAAAATGGTATGCTCTTTCAAATTTGACACTCAGTTTTTCATTATCTCACAAAAAAAATTATTTTGTGTAGCGCCCTCTCTACCAAAATTCAACTATCCCTTTAAGATATCTATAAAATTTGAAAAAATAGAAAACATAAATAAATGATATATTGATTGATATATTAAAGCTGTGAAAGAACTTCCTCAAAAAGTAGAAACACGGAAGACAGTCCAGGGCAGGCAGTGGACTACTATTCCGTGATCCGATTTGGCTGAAATTTATGTGAGTGATTCGATATATTTGAAAATATTGCGTGAAATTTTGATGACATTTCGGCGAGTGGAAACTGAGATATCCGTTTGGATACAAAACTGCATTAGCGCCAAAATTCCCCGGTCTTGTGCCGGACTCGTCGCCGAGTCATCGAGTCACGGCCCCGAGTCCGAGACCGAGTCATGAACCTTCGAGTCCGAGTCTGAGTCCGAGTCCGGCACAAACGGACTCGAGTCCGGTCTCGAGTCCGAGACCGGACTCGAGTCACACATCACTGGTTATAGTTCATTATCACAAAGAGGTAGTACAGTTTTGGTAAGGCTGAACTTTAGTAACCAAACCTGGACAGTAACATTATAAACTAACTAGCGGGACCCGCGGAAATCCGCGGGTTTTTTTAGTCAGAGAAAAGCGATCACGATTTTAAGAACACAACGACCTCTTAAAAAATGATTCCCTTTCCACATGGAAAGATGAAAGAGACTCAGACATTTTACCCCCCCCCCCCCCCTCCACCACCCCTCTCTTTTGCACATGTCATAGCGAAACAACCTTTTAGTTAAAATTATAAACCCGACCCATCCCCGGTACACTCTGTTTAATAAAATTGTATGCATGACAAACACATGACGAAAAATAATACCAACACATTTGCGAATTTAGTAAGTAAGGTGTTCACTTGTTTCCTCTATCTCCAAATTGGCGGGATTTTGTCCTATAAGTTTGATTTCCAAATTTAGTATTATAATACTAGTATGGTATATGTTTATCCTTGTGAAACCCGAGAATACATTGCCTTGAAGGGAATGATCATAGCTGTTTCTTCATGCATTTAATACAATTACACCCTTTAGTATATTATATTATCAATCCTGAGCGGATTGCGAGATGGTTAGGCTAAACCAACTTTTCTTGTGCATCATGTTGTAGAAAGGCGGGTAAATAATTTACTCACAATCCAAAGGGTTTTCAACGAACATAATTATAATCACTTTCCCCGGTATATACACTCTGTTTAAATTGTTTACAATGATCATAATGCTTATGATGATATTGTATGCATTAAGACTGGACGACTGAATACATAAGTCGTGATTATAATTGAAATTTGTGCAAAGTTTTGAGTAAGGAGTGGGATGAAGATATCATCACTTCCCCGATATAAACACTCTGTTTAAATTGTTAACAATAATTGTAATGCAAATATGATAAAATAGTATGCATGAAAAGACTATTGACGAATGAATACATAATAAGTCGTGATTTTTTAATTTAAACTTTTGCGAAGTTTTGAGTAAGGATTGGGACGATGATTGCATGCCTTAATTCTTACCCGTTCCCATATCCACATGATGTTTAAAAGGTTTAATTTTCAAATTCAGTATATTCCTTGCTATCGTTCAAACCGGTGATATATTTCCTTGAAGGGAATACATGCATGTAATAAAATGCCATTTTGGGAGTAATTTAGCAACATCGATAAACCCCCTCCCTGACAAAATAATGCATCTCGTCACATGCTGGGGTAATTGCAGTCCGTGGAGCGGGCAGCTGAGAGCGCGTCAAAGGATCGGTGTGCAAATAAACATGCGGCCTCTTGGCCGAAGGGGGTCGAGATGATTTCAAGGCGTGTATACGTTTGCAACATTCCTTAAACAAAGTCTTGGTGGTAAATCGTTAGTCGATGCTCGGCGCCTTAACTTTAGCAACCGCATTGCTGACTTTCCCTTATCTTCGATCTGGACGACGACCACGGGGTGGGGGCGACTCAGGAATGCTTCTACGTCCTCCGCAAAATGTATATCCTTCGATCCCGATGGTCGGGGAGTCGCCGAATCCTGGGGGTGAGGATATCTCGAGTGGGACACGATTCGGGGGGTTGAAGCTTACCGTATTAATATAATAGATAATAGATAGTTATAACTCCACCATGCTCAAAAGGTATACAAAATCACAAACGACTTTATAGTAAAAAGCCCATTATCATTCAAAAAGAGCCATTAAAGGGACTGTCACTCTTTTACAAAACGTCTGAACAGTTTCCAGTTGACGGATGGGGATGAATGTAATACACACACACAAATCAGATCGACCAGCCCTGTAATTTTGATTCTACGGATAAAAAACAAATGCGTCCCTCCATCAAACTATATATCGGTCAATAAAAGAGTTTAACTGATTTAGCATAATATTACAACAATATTGTACTTATTCTTATGAAGGTATTGTGAAGCCGACATTTGTAAAGGTAAATGTATGTAACGGAAAAAATCTCAAAAATGAAGAATATGTAATTACATGTAGTCAGTTTAAGCGAGGTTTGGTTATTTTGTTTAATATTCGGTCATGCTATTATTATGTGTGTGCGGGTCACGTAGCTAGCGCAGATCTTGTAGGGGTCACGCATAACGTTGTACTTCGTGGAATCCGTGTACGAACTTCCTCACTGGGTGAATACATGTAAATTAACAATTAACCGTTGGTTGTCGTTTTATTAGTTTTAGGTCTATAACTTCACGAAAAAGATATTTCAAGCCCTAATTTGTTCAGGCATGCTATTAAATGACATTTTCTTTCATATAAGACAATAACCTCGCAACTTTAAAAAAATTTGGCTTGCAAAAGAGGGAATGTCCCTTTAAAACACAAGAGGGCGCTCTCTAAAAAGGCATTGATTTTTTTCATACAAAATTATGCATGTGATGTTTTATTCAAATCATGATTAAATAGAGAGATCATCAACAACCATTTAAAAAACGCTTTTGAACATTTTTTAAAAAGTGTATGCATTTTGTTAATTTTTGGAAAAATTTATCTAATTATTTGGGCCCCAAATAATTATAAGTCCAGATATATTTATTGATATTTCAGCCGTTTCTGGACCGATTTTGACCAAATAAAGTTTATTCTGCCATTAAAATTGCATGTTCTCTTAAATTCGACACCCAGTTTTTCATTACCTCACAAAAAAACTGTGATGTGCAGCGCCCTCTCCACCAAAACTAAACAACCCCTTTAAAGGGAGTGCCCCTTTTTTGCAAGCCAAAAATATAAGTTGCCATATTAACCTCAAATATTATAGATCATGATTGTTTTTTATTTATTCTGAAAAGATTAGGACTTGACAATGTATTTTGGTGGAGTTATGAATTTTATGATTTTTGTTATTACCTATAGATTAAAAAAATGTTGGACGACGGTTTAATAACCGAACCTCACAATAATCTGTCTAGCTCCCTCTACGTTCGCTATTGGATAGTGCATTACGTTTCACCCAAGTTAGAAAATATCCGCTTCTCAGGCCTGAGGAGAGGTTGAGAGATTCGTGCCTCTAGTAGAATTTTATCACCGTTTACACCGTTCTTATCGGTTTACTGCGTGTAACCGGAGGAGATTATCTCTATAATACCACTAGGTCTCGGGGGGGGGGGGGGGGGGGGGGGGGGGCAGTTAACAGGGCATGGAATGTTGACGAAAGCTATTAAAATGGTTGAGTTGATTTCCACCGTGGTGGAGATCACGGCTAACTTAGTGAAACGTAATGGTATGTGGTATGAATGTGATGCAGGTCAGTGGTCGCATCACCTCTAATAAATCCCACCACCCATAATAGATAGCGCCACCAACGAGAGAGATCTGCACAACAGCAGTGATCGCTACGGCTATGAAATTTCATACGCAGCATAATACAAGTATTATACAGATCTGTACCAAATTTGAAGCATTTTGGCATTTTTGGTAAAGAGGGGCAGTCCCTTTAATACAGGAATTATAAGTCAAATTAAGTTAAAGTCCAGACATAATGAATATAATGATAGATATAATAGACGAAAGTTCGGATAACGAACAAGATAATAATGACCATTATCATGTCGAAATTGCAACTTATATACGCTATTATAAAGACGTGTGAAATATGTCATAACTTTAGTCCAATGTGGACAAGGTATACATATAACATATAGCTAATGAGACAAAGAACAAAATATTTAACTGACTTCCTGCAAATAGTATGAGAAAATGTGGCGAATGATAATTCGGACTTATGACACGTGAGATAAGCTGCTTCCAATTGGGTCCATAATTAATATACAGTGGAACCTTGTTATAACGAGGTCCTTGTGAATATGCAAATTGACTTGTTTCAAGTTATGTCAGGGTAAAACAAAAATCAGAGTTTGTTATATTGGGGTACCACTGTTTGATAAATGAGATGTAAATATGTAGGATGTCTAACTTTTGTAACAGGTGGATCTGGCAGTACAGGTGAAGTGTTGCGTCAGGCGACTTGGGCCAACACCCGCCGCAGTGCCGTGGCGGTGCAATGGGATAAGGGACGGGCCTATGAGTACCGCGTGGGGCATGACGGGAAGGTAGATGTCAAGTGCATCAAGGCTGCTAATGGGAGTGCGTACTACAAGGATCATCTGCAGAGATTTGGTAAGACTGGGAATAGGGTTTAATTGGTTTAATTGCTGCCCCCAGTCAATGCCTCGTTATCAATATCGTTTTATTTCTTTACTTGTAAGCATACATGTTATTTAATTCGAGAACTGGATTATTTTGCTGCATTGCTACGCTGAAGGCGAACACTTAAAATGTTTCAGCACGAATATCATAATTCTGGCTCCTGAATTGAACATATAGATTATCTATCCCATAATTTAATGTATAAATTATTCATTTTCACTACTGGCCAAAAGACATGTTAAAGGTTCACATTCAACCCAATATTAAAGGGGTAGTACAGTTTTGGTAAGGCTAAACTTTAGTAACCAAAACCTGCACAGTAACATTACAAACTAATATTTATAACCCCACCATGCTCGAAAGGTATACAAAAATACAAACGACTAAGTAAAAAGCCCGTTATCATAACATTTTAAAAAGCCATTAAAACACAAGAGGGCGCTCTCAAATAAGGCATTGGTTTCAACCATTTTTCATACAAAATTATGCATGGGATGTCTTGTTAAATAATGATTAAATAGAGAGACCATCAACAACTATTTAAAAAACGCTTTTGAACATTTTTGAAAATTGTAAGCGTTTTTTAAATTTTTTGAAAAAAACATTTAATTATTTGGGCCCCAAATAATTATAGGTTCGGACATATTTATTGATATTTCAGCCGTTTCTGGGCCGATTTCAACCAAATAAAGTTTATTCTGCCATTAAAATGATATGTTCTCTCAATTCGACACTTAGTTTTTCATTACCTCACAACAAAATTGTGATGTGCAGCGCCCTCTCTACTAAAACTAAACTTCCCCCTTTAATATAGTCATCCCTTCATTTGTACAGTCAAACCTGTGTATAGTGATTAGTGACCACCCAAAGGAGTCAAGAATAGTGTTTTTTCTGCAGGGGATTACTTTTTCTGGCCACTATAGGCAGGTTGGCCAGTAAAACAGGTTTGACTCTACAGTCAAACCTGTCTTAGTACACAATTTTTTCGAAAATTAAACAATGGATTAAATAAATAAAGTTAAAATAATGACAAGTTTGTATCCTGTGTTTGGGAATTTTGGCTGATAATAATACAAAATGTTATATTACATATGACTTAGAAACGTACGATTCATTAACTGGCTCAACACAGTCACATGATTGCCATAATATTTTGTTTTGTATGACAGCTTTAATAGAATGTTCTCGCAATGTGATTGGTTGAATTCAGGTCACATGGCATTCGTGGAAATATACCATTGCACAATTTTGACGTTATTTTCATTGAATACAACTTTTTTTTTAGTACCATTGCCCGATTTTGACGTCATAAACGTGGAATGGTACTTTTTCATGTTGTTGTTCTGTGATATTCCCTCTACCACCAATTAACATCTGTATAGTATTTAGTTTAGACCCCAAAATCAGTCTATGTTGCGAGGCTTGTTCCACGGAGACTGCGCCAGGTTCCACTTTACACCGTCTATGTGGTGTATAGTATGATGTCATATGTAATTTAAAGGGAACCCCTAACGAGGCTGTTATTTATGACTATACACAGGAGAGACGAACACGGTGGAGGTTGGGGACCGTGTTGTTGTGATGTTAGAGAAACGCATCCTAGAACCAATGCAAAAGGACCACGGAGGCTGGGTCGATGGCATGGAGAAGGTAAAGGCTACTTTTATTCAAATATCAACTTAACGCAAGAGGGAGCCGTTCAGACGCCTGACAATTACTAAAATATTCATAACAAATCGAGAATGGTTCAATAAAGAGATGGTAAATATAACAAAAAGGAATTAAAAGCCACTTTGGTATATTTTTAAAAAGTGTTTAGACTTCGATAATATTTCCTTAAATTATCGAATAAATGTGGGACTTATTTTCTATTCGAATCAGAGTTATTAATGAATATTTTAGCAGTTTCTAAACCGATGATATAACATGTTAATCAAATAATAAACACTTAGTTTTGTATCACATCACAACAAAGTTTGTTTTTTTTGGCGCCCTCTAGACCACATAATGTACTTCGATACTTGCCTTCTTGTTTTTAATAACCAAATTATTCTGTTTGAATTGCACTGTCATTGACCTAATTTACCTATTTCTCTGAGTTATAACAATTATGCTCTTCCAAAAGAAAGACTGATTAATTTCGTTTTATTGGTCGTTTGTATCAGTACATTGGAAAGATCGGCACACTGGAAAGAGTTCTTGGAACTGGTGACGTCAGGATCAAGTATCCAGATGGAAAAATGTGTACATTCAACCCTGCGGCAGTTACTATGGTATGATACGAAATACTTATCGTATACTAATAATAATCATAATGACAATCATACATGTATATTCGTTATGGAGAAGAAACTGCAAGTTATGTGTGAATTTGGTGTGAGTGTGTCTGAGGACCGAGGTTATGATATAGGATTGAAACATCGCTAAGAGATAATAATCAATCGTATAAGGCGCTATATAAATCCAGAATAAATGCATGATGTACATGTGTAATGTGATAGAATTGAAAACAATAAAAAAGAAGAGGAAGAACGCATCGCATGTCAGTACAAAGATAGTTAAACTCAAATGGCAACCAAATGCAAAAGTATCATATCCTACATGTATATACCGTATACGTCATTAAAATAGGTATATATTTTGTAAGTATGAATTTATAATTGTCCACCCATGAATGATAAATTGAATTATGCTTCAATTATAGTATATGGATAAGCATGTTATAGATTATCATGACAGATAATAAAAACATATCAAACATGTATATTTAGATTGTGTTAATCTCTACAACGTAATGATTCATGCTGTACGATTGATAAACAATTTGCCAAATGTTATTGTAAAACTGCCCTCCCCCCCCTCCCCTCCTATCGTGCGCGTATATGCAGGAACTTTTATTTATTTCCGAAATTAATTATTTTGCATTTTGTGACAAGTCTAATTCCTCACTTGCTATATATCCATCCCCATACAGCTGCCAACATTCAAAGCAGGAGACAAAGTAAAGATCATCTCAGATTTGGAGAAAGCCAAGAAGCTTCAAATGAACCACGGGGAATGGAATTTTCTGATGTACCAGGTAGATATACCCTAGTGACATTTGTGGATAACTATCGTGGACGATTCCCAAATTGTATTTTATAGAAGTTTTAGCGTCTAGTATTGACAGATTCATAATTCTGTGTATTAATTTGTTTATGTTATTGTGATTGTTTTTATGCCTCCGCCAACGAAGTGGCTGGAGGCATTATGTTTTCGGGTTGTCCGTCCGTCCGTCCGTCCCGTTTTCGTTCTCGCGATATCTCAAGAACCAGTTGACGGATCAATTTCAAACTTGGTATGAGTGTACATATTGGGGTGACAATGATCTGATTAGATTTTAGGGGTCATGAGGTCAAAGGTCAAGGTCACAGGACTCAATATAATATGCAAAAATGCCTCGTTCTCGTGATATCTCAAGAACTGGTTGACGGATCAAATTCAAACTTGGTATTAGTGTAGATATTGGGGTGGCAATGATCTGATTAGATTTTGGGGTTCATGAGGTCAAAGGTCAAGGTCACAGGACTCAATGTATGCGCAAAAATGCCTCGTTCTTGCGATATCTCAAGAACCGATTGACGGATCAATTTCAAACTTGGTATGAGTGTACATATCGGGGTGCCACTGATCTGATTAGATTTGGGGAGTCATGAGGTCAAAGGTCAAGGTCACAGGACTCAATATGTATGCGAAAATGGCTTGTAATTGCAAAATTTCAAGAACTGAATGTCAGATTTCAATCAAACTCGGTACCTGAATGTATCATAAAGAGTCAACATAGCCATAAAATGTTGGGGTCATGAGGTTGAGGTCAAGGTCACGGGACTCATTATACATGCAAAAAAGCTTGTAATGCCAAAATCTCAAGAACTAAATGTCAGATTTCAATCAAACTTGGTACCTGAATTTGTTTAGGGAGCCATCAAAGATTGGGGTCATATGGTCAAGGTCACAGGACTCAAAATATATGAAAAATATAAAAAAAAATTAAATCAGTGCATGTTAATTTGGGCTTGATATTAAAATCGCTTGATAGCGGAGGCATAATTTTCGATTGCGCGCAATCGAAGATCCATCTATTTTTTTTTTTTTTTTTTTGGGGGGGGGGGGGGGGAGGGTTGGGCCTATGGGTAGAATAATTTGAACACCTGAAATAGGCGCATTTGATTTGATTCTGATTTTGATTCTGATTCATTTTATTTTCAACATAATCATGTGATACAAAATAATTTGGGACAGTATGAACTGTATGAAACCTGAGACTTTTGGTTGAATTGTTTTTCTCAATAAAACCAATGTTCATTGTATCGAAAAGGCTGTCGGGAGGGAAGGGCGTGTCCTTCTGGTGGACGCAGAAGGTGATGTGAAGGTGAACGTAGATGGCCACTTCTGGACGTTCAACCCTGACTCACTCACGCTGCTGGAGCAAGGCAGCGGGGCAGAGGGAGTCTTTGAACAGGGCAGAGAAGGTATGTAATACTGTTATACTGGGTATACAGTAAGTATAGTTTCTTCTAGATAGTCAATGCCCGTAGAGATAACAGTCACCAGGCACTTGTTCATTAATTATAATCATAACTATAAGTGATGGAAATGTTTCTGCCCCTATTAATGGTCATTATCTCCTGTACTTCTCTTCCCTTACTTCTTCCTCTTTGTCTTCTTCATCATCCTCTTCCATACACATGTATAGTTGTTCACAATTATCATAATTGTTTGTAAACTTTGTAAACTGGAGTGATGAATACATTTAACAGTTATGGTGATCATGGGATATTGCCTTAATATTTGTACAATTATGCATTGTAGATTTAGCTCTTAAATTAAATGAAACTATATTTCGTGCAGAGTTCTTCATCCAACTGATGAAGCACCTCCTGGACCCGCTGGGACTGGGTGTGGTGGATTCAGGGGATATCCGGCAGGTACTAGCATCAGAGACAACTGCAGACCAAGACTTCATCAAAGCAGTCATGAATGGAGAGGTCGCTAAAGTGAAGGAAGCCTTGAATAAGGACAAGAACCTTGTAAGTTAAACTCCAAATAAAAAGTGGAAATGATTGCACAAATAATGCAATAACTATAATCAATATACACACAAAATCGTATTTAAATTATGTTTTTATTTTGGGGTGTAATTAAAGTTATTGGCGGAGGTGGGGGGGGGGGGGGGCTTTAAAGGGACCTAGTAACATTGTCCAAATCCTCAACACTTAGTTGGAACTCTAGTGGTTCTCTCATACCTTGTCATATTCATATTAACAAAAAAAGCACGGGACAGGTATCAGTTTTTCAAATTTCCATTTCGTTCAAAAGATATTACAATTGAAGTATTCACACGGGATCATTGTAAGCTGTGTACAAAGTGAGTGCAATGAATTAGTGAATATCACTTTGCATTTTTGCTCATTTCTTGGCTACAAAACATCAAATTAACGTGAACTTTTCACACATTACTTCGAGAACAAACCAGATCACACCAATACACATTTTGTTAATCCCGCATCACTTTTTCACTTGTCAACAAAGTTCCAAATCCCTCTACCCTTTGACTCTCCCGCCTCTCATAGTCGTATACCAAATGCAATGGTTGACCCCTCCAAAGCCACTATAGACCAATGTAGGACTGCAGGCAGTGATAATTATCCGACTGTTTGTATTATATTAGATGTTAATAAATAAATTACTTTCATTAACAGGTGAATCTCACTATCAACCAGGTGACAGCTATACAAGTAGCATGTTACCAAGGCAACCTGGAAATAGTAGAGATCCTGTGCAAGGCTGGAGCCAACCTGAACGCGAAGGACAACGACGGAGACACGCCCATAGCATTGGCTACTATCCAGTGAGTAGTTGAGCTCACTGTTTTTTATTGCTTTTGTCTAATTATTGGGGCAGGTTTGAGAGGGGCACGTACGTGCCCCATCGTAGCTATGCCACATACCTGTTTTTGTAGGGCTATATCACGATGTAAAGTCCCTTGCTTCACTTTGTAAGTAGAGTCTAAATTGCGACTCTATTATCCATTCATAAATGTTTGCTTACTCTGGACCTGACGATAAAATGTTTGTTTATGAAGCAGCCAAGATACATTTTTTGATTTGATTTTATTTAATGTAATTGGCAAAGTATACAGAATGACATAATAAAGTAACATAGTAAATACTCATAAAACACACAAACATCAAAATGAATGAATGGAGGAATCAAAAGTATTGATCCCTAAAAAACCCGACCAAGACGACCGGTCTAGTCGTGGCTAACAAAAAAAAAATATGTATACTAATCTAAAACATCTACAAAATACAACAACACATAACCTGTCAAAATGATATTATGATTAAAAGAAGGCAAAGAAAATGGGATTCCAACGGGATTCGAACCCGAGACCTCCAGATTGCTAGACTGGTGCTCTACCGACTGAGCTATAGAAAACCCTAGACGGTGCTCGTCCCAGAAACCCCTTAATTCTCTTTGCCAGAATGGTCAGAAGCTATTATAAACCAGACATAGCTTCTGACCATTCTGGCAAAAAGAATTAAGGGGTTTCTGGGACGAGCACTGTCTAGGGTTTTCTATAGCTCAGTCGGTAGAGCACCAGTCTAGCAATCTGGAGGTCTCGGGTTCGAATCCCGTTGGAATCCCATTTTCTTTGCCTTCTTTTAATCACAATATATTTCTGGTCAGTTTCCTTATATGTTTGAATTAAAATGATATTATACATCAAATGTACAAGAATATACAGAGACTTCAATAAATAATCTTTAAGTTTTAATTTTAAAAGTGTTAAGAGATTTCCTTTCTTTAATTTCAGATGGAGCGAACAAATTATTGAACAAATTATCATTGAATCTCCAGGAAACGAAATATATGTTGTTTAGTAAATCTATGGAATTCGTTACCGGCTAACATAGTTTTGGAAAACACCCCATTGGAGTGTGTATCATTCATTACATTGTTGGGTGTAACGGTTGATAATAACCTTTCTTGGAAATATCATATTGATAATATTTGTAAAATTATTTCTCGAAACATTTGTAACTCCCCCTTTCGCTCCCATACAGACCCTTTATTTTTTTTAAATAAGATACTAAAAGGTAAAAGACCTATATTTATTTCAACTTGGTCAATTTATGTATAATTTTGATAATAATTTGTTTCCATCTGTTTTTTAAGAAATTTTATTATTTTTAAATAGCTCAGTCCATAAGTTTCCAACTAGACATTCTGAAGAATTTCACTTACCTCTCTTGTGGACCCTCCTTGCTCAAAATACATACCAAATATGTATATCTTTATTTTTTGTAAATTATTATAATTCATTTGTAATGTTTTGTTGGAAGCAAGAATAAATTGAAATTGATGGTGAAGAGTTCTGTAATGTTGGTCCAGTATAAATACAATTCATTCTATAAAATGTTGAAATGCCATAGTTCAAGCGATTATCAAATTTAGTCCTTGTATCATGTGAGTGAACAGGGAGTGAACATCAATATTTTGACTAAAAAGTGCATTAAAATTAACAGGTAGCATTTTGTTATGGAGTACATGAAAATACCCAAATTATATTTATACAATTCAAAAATAGGTACTATTTTATATTTTTAAAACAGAGGCCTAGAATGAGCTGAATATGAAGAATATTTGTTGCATGAACCCCAATTCATATTACAATAATTAAAATGTTGGAATATCAATGAATTATACAACAATATCAATACATGTTCCGGGAGAAAGCCCTTTATTCTATTCATAATACCAATATTATTTTGTAGAGATTATACCAAAATATTATTAACATGAATCTTCATCAGTAGTGACACCCAGAAATTTATTTGAATTTACTCTTTCTGTTTCATTATCATTAATTCGTATATTAATCAAGGAATTTGAATTGTTACCAAAATTCATAAAATTTGTTTTCTTAGTAGTTAAGGCAAGTTTATTGCTTAAAAAACAATTATGAACACTTTTCAATTCTAAATTCCATTATATTTTCTAAAAATTCTAAAGACTTATGTTTACAAAAAGCATGCACTAGTATCACAAAGTTTAATTCATAAATGCCATTGTATACATACAATCAAACATCCACAAAATAAATATAATGTGTATATCTGTTTATATACAAAAGTAGTTTTTTAAATTATTATTTCGCCTAGAAGGCATTTCAAACTCTGAGCTAACGATAAGCATGTTATTTCGATAATAACTCAATATTATTTTATCATGTATCCCCGAGGAACAAACCCAAATTGATCCAGTACTTGCTGTCGAAGGGTGCAAATCCGAACACTACCAGACATGAAGGCAGCTGCAGGAGCCCACTGCACATTGCTGTATCCAATAACCACATCGATTGTGTCAAGGCATTGCTGAAGGGAAGCAACCCGAATATTCAGGTAAATTAAAATATTAATGTACTATTGAATAAAATTCCTTGTACGAAACACTTAAATGTCCAGTATTAAACCATAATATGGGAAAATTTTCATTTGCTGATGATTTATAATTATGTGCATCCATGTATGTATGATTGGTGTTGCATTGGTGATTATAGGAGCGCACCATTTATTAGTGGAGGTGGCATACTCCTTTTGTAATACTGTAAAAGTATTAACTAATAGGTAAGCGTGGTCGAGGGTAGAACATACTATAAGTGTTGTAAATTAACTGGTAAAATACAACTAAGTCAAACAGCAGCAAATCAAACACCAGAAACATCAAGAACATAAGTAAGGGAGAACAGAGGAGACATGTTGAACAAGAAGTAGTCTGGTAGTGCACTGATTTATTGAAGCCAATCTGGCAAACAGGAAAACTAATAACAATAAGTTGCTATTCAATTTCAATTTCAATTTATTCAGCATTTCAATAAAAACATACATATAAAATACAAACAGTATATAGGAATACTACACAAACAATAAACAATGAAAATGCAAAGAGATGCAGCAGAAAGGCAGAGCCTTATATAAAAGCTGCATCCTTCAGAAAACTATCACCTCAGTAAAAACATAAAATATGATTACATGATTGCCCTGTCATACTCAAATTCACAACACACACACACACACACACACACACACACACACACACACACAAAATACACATATGCCTGTAAACAGTTTGATTATTGCACAGTTGAATTTCCAAGTAAAGGTCTTTATACCTATTCTTAAAAACATTCAAAGATAAACTAGACTTAATATCATTTGGTATTTCATTCCATATTTTTGGACCATTACAAAATATAGATTTTTGAAAAGCTGTAGTCATTATAGGTAGACGGTAATTATTAGCATTGCGAGTATCATAATTATGCACAGTTGAATATACATCAAAAGAGACACAGGAAGTACATTTTTATGACACATATACATAAATATTGCACACTGGAATTCATATAATTTATAAATATTAAAAATATTGAGGCAAGAGAATAATGGTGCAGTGTGAGCCAAGTACGAACTGTGTGAAATAATTTGAATAGCTCGTTCCTGTAATTTAAATAATCTATTCATATTTTGGTTACTAGAATTCGCCCATATCATGATGCAATAATTAACATAACGTGATACTAGTGTATTGTACAACATTAATAAAACTTATTTAGGTAAAAATCTTAATTTATTCATAATTCCAATATTTTTTGACAGTGTATTACAGATAACACCAGTGTGCTCATTTTATGTAAGTTAATAGTCTAGTATTATTCCCAAAAACTTTAAGCTATTTACTCGTTTTATTTCAGTGTCTTTAATTTTAACAACAATTTTATTTTTGTCTGCCTGCATATTTGTAAAAACCATAAAGTTTGTCTTATTCAAATTCAAGACTAATTTATTATTTGATAGCCAATCTATAAATTTATAAATTTCATCATTAAAGTGATATTGTAAATATTGCACGTCCGTATGTGACATAAAAACACTGGTATCATCTGCAAAAAGAATACAATTTAAAACATCTGAAATATTGCACTTATCATTAATATAAACAATACATAATAAGGGACCAAGTATTGAGCCCTGAGGCACTCCAGATCTAACAGTCATAAACTCAGATTTGATATTGTCTAATTCCACATACTGTTGTCGATCATATAAATAATTATAAAACCATTTCCATGTGACTCCTCTTATTCCATAGCTGTGTAATTTAGAGAGTAATATTTTATGATCCAAGGAATCAAACGCTTTACTCAGATCTAAAAAGAGTCCAATCATAGTTTCTTTATTTTCTAATGCTGTCAAAACTATTTTCATAAATTCAATTAAAGCTGAGGATGTGGAGTGCCCGGGTCTAAATCCATATTGATTTTTTGTGATAATATTACAATTTTCTAAAAATCCATATAATCTCACATGTATAATTTTTTCAAATATTTTAGAGAGCAGGCAACTCAGATATGGGTCGATAATTTGACATATTTTCTTAAACACCTTTTTTATACACAGGAATAACTTTAGCAATCTTAATTTTATCCGGAACTATGCCTGTCTCTATGGATAAATTTATTATTGCACATAACGGAACACAAATAATATGAATAACTTTTTTATAAGGGCAATATCAACACCATCAAAACCTGGACTTTTGCCATTTTTAAAATTGCATGTTATACAGACTGTCCCAGATAAAACGAAACCGGGTTTTATGGCAGAAATTTTCTGTCATAATGAATAATTTCCTTGATGATATATATATGTCTGAAAAGCTCTGTGTCTCTTCTTTCATTTGATGTACAACTTATGGCACATAATTCAAGCATGACTGAATTAGAACAATAGAAAGTGGTGTTACCAATATTCCATTTGCACGCATAAATTTTAAGTTTGGGTGAGATTTTGGGGTGAGTTTTAAGTGTTGTAAACATACTTATTTTTAAAAAGGACAAACGCCACATAAAAGTTCATATTTTTATCTTTTACATGACACCTCATGCTCAAAACATAAATGATTTATGCCAGAGAACGATTACAATGAAAACATGCCTGATTTCTGCCCAAATGAGTGAAAGTTGAGTAAGAAGTCGCTCAGCTTTCCTGACTTAGCAGCTGACAATGGACTTTGATGCATGAGTGAATTTACACAAACATGGGGATCAGGGAAAACATGGGAAACAGGCTAGATAGGAAAGTTACTCATTTGGGCTGGAATCAAGCATGTTTTCATTGTACTCGTTCTCTGGCATAAATCATTTATTTGTTAATCATGAGGTGTCATATAAAAGATAAAATTATGAATTTTTATACGGTGTTTGTCCTTTTTCAAAATAAGTATGTTTACTACCCTTAAAACTCACCCCAAAACCTCACCCAAACTCGCGTGCAAATTGAATCTTGGTAACACCACTTTCCATCGTTATAATTCAGTCATGCGTGAATTATGTGCCATAAGTTGTATATCAAATGAAAGAAGAGACACAGAGCTTTTCAGACATATATATATCATCAAGGAAATTATTCATTATAATATAAAATTTCTGCCATGAAACCGGGTTTCGTTTTTTCTGGGACAGTCTGTATTAATAATTTCTTTTTTAGTACAAGGTTTAAAAAAAGCAGTACTATCATTTCTTTCAATATATTGCATAAAATGTCCATTATTATTGCACGAAGAGGCTAATTTAGGACCCACTTCAATAAAATACTTATTAAACGTATTTGTGATTGCATCTTTCCCTATGATAGTTTCATTATTGCACGTCATTGAATTTGGCAACACTTTAGATTTAGATCCTGACCCTAATATATTATTAATAAGTTTCCACATGGATTTTATATTTCTCCTAGCCAAATCAAATTTCATTCTAAAATACTTATTTCTTTCTTGTTTAATTTGCTCATTAACGTTGTTTCTAATTTTGTTATACAGAGTGTCTCAAAAAGGTTGCAACACTTACGATCGTTAATTTCTTCGACACCATCGACCAAATATCATTATTTTTTTATTTCATTGGATAGAACATTCTTTTTCCAACAAAATGATACCATGAACATGGATTTTGGGTAAGGCGTTTGGATGCTAGGGCCATTTTCTGAGGCAATGTCGTTTCCAAAATTTGCTACTTTTTCGTCTCCAGCGATCCGCTGAGCACTGAGGCATTTTCTCCTCACGGCCTGCCATACAATTCGCTGGACAAAAGAGCGGCATGGCTGCCCTCCCTTTTATAAGAAAGACAATGAGCCGTACTATAACCGTTACGTGCGGTTCTTTTGTCCAGCGAATAGTATGGCAGGCCGTGAGGAGAGAATGCCTCAGTGCTCAGCGGATCGCTGGAGACGAAAAAGTAGCAAATTTTGGAAACGACATTGCCTCAGAAAATGGCCCTAGCATCCAAACGCCTTACCCAAAATCCATGTTCATGGTATCATTTTGTTGGAAAAAGAATGTTCTATCCAATGAAATAAAAAAATAATGATATTTGGTCGATGGTGTCGAAGAAATTAACGATCGTAAGTGTTGCAACCTTTCTTAGACACTCTGTATTTATCCCATCTATAATCTGTTTTATTTTTCAAATATTTCTTATACAATAAATGTTTTTTCTTACTCATTCTACAAAGATTGGTATTAAACCATGGATTATTATTGTACTTACTATTTACATTTATAACTTTAATAGGGAAACATTCATCGTATATTATGAGGAACTAAGTCATCTGACTTAGTAAAATACGCGTCGTTGATTGGCTGAACACGGTTCATGACAGGGATGTCAATTTGTTATATCATCTGACTTAGTAAAATACGCGTCGTTGATTGGCTAAACACGGTCACATGACTGGGATGTCAAATTGTTATGACACCATGGCCAGAGAGTTATGACGGCACCCACCCGCGATTCAATCAACAATACACAAAATGTATGGTACGTAGTATACGGTACCGTATCGTACCGCTATATACCGTACCGTACGATAATCAGATCTTCTCGCAGCCTCGCAGGCATTAAAATCAAACGTAAATCAGCGATTTCCAGTACAATTTGATCAGATAATTACCTGATTAACACAACCGAAGGAAACAATCAACACATATTTCCGATATAGAAATGCAGTGATCGGAACATGTTGAGATATTAGTGCAGAGAGATGCAAATTCCGTACGAAAATCGACTGTATTGTGCATAGGCTATGTACTGCGTGTTGTGTTGTGTTGTGTTGTGTGATGTGTGTGTGTGAGTGAGTGAAAGTCCAACGTCCACGAAACAGATTTTTTAGATGATAGTCACAGATGATATAACAGTTGTTAACTTTGTTGTCGGGAAAATCATGGAATGTTCCAATCCTCAGGATTTTAAATGCTATTTCGTGAAGAAAATAAGTCTCTCGACTATGTCTCGGGACTTATTTACCCTTCCCTCAATATCATTTAAAATCCCTCGGATGGAACATTCCGTGATGATCCCTCCACCACCAGTTAACAACTGTATAATGTTACAATTGCAGACATCATCAAAATTCTTCTATTGAAAAAAGTAGATAAAATATTGTCATTCTTTGCAGAGAAATGAGCGTAGGTGACCTAAACAGAATGGTACTGCCAACTTTAAGAACCAAGTGTTTAGTGGAGATTATTACTGTTTTACCTGAAGAAGTTTTTTCTACTTTCATTGTTTTCCGTTCGGGTGATCTTGGAGAGTGTGAACTAGGATATGGTATGAGGCCAATCTTCCAGTTGCGCATAATCTTATAACTTATTTGTTTTATCATTTTGGAATTGAAGGATAAGGTTGGAGATACACCACTGCACGACGCCATCAGGGAGAAGAACAAAGAAATCATTGAATTTCTCGTGAACGATGTGAAGACAGATTTGAAAGTCGAGAACAAACGAGGATTCAATCCTCTTCATCATGCGGCACTCTGCGATAACCCACAGTGAGTTTATACCAGTGCTGATAAAGTATAGTAGATGTTGCAATTAAAGGGACTTAGTAATATTGTCCAAATCCTCAACATTTACTTGGAACTCTAGTGGTCCTCTCATAACTTAGCATATTCATAATAACAATAAAAGCACAGGACAGGTTTGGTTTTTTCAAATTTCCAATTCGTTCAAAATATATTTACGATTGTCAAAGTGTTCAGATATGAAATCGTCTACGGGATAATTTCATGCCGTGTACAAAGTAAGTACAATCAGTTACTGAATATCACTTTGAATCTTTGTTCATATCTCAGCCAAAGAACACCAAATTAACGTGACATTTTCACATATTACTTTGTGGACATATCAGATCACTCCAATTCACATTTTATTAATAATAATAATAATAAACAGTTCTTGTATATCGCATATCACAGCAAGGTTTGGGTCTCTATGTGCATATAAAAAAGGAAACATACTGGAAGGGGATAGGATGAATACAGAGATAGATAAGAGACAGAGAGGAAGAACGAATGCTAACACACGTGACAATGTAAAAAACACAAATCAAAAACAAAAACATATAACTATTATTTCAAAAATAAGTGTGTTTTTAAATTGATCGTAAACCTTTCGATAGTATCAGTTTATTATTCTCTGGAAGATTATTCCACATGTATGCTGCTGCCAGAGCAAATGACCGAGCCCCATCAAATATATATGGTATACATGTGGGACATTCTAAAATAGACTTGGTCTTAGAGAGCAGATTCCTAGCAGGACGATATACTTTTAACAAAATTGTAAGGTATTCAGGGCCTCGACCTTGCAGACACAAAAATGTTAAGGAAAGTATCTTATAATGAATCCAAAATTTCACAGGGAGCCAATGTAACTCTTGCCCAACTCTTGTAAGATTAGAGTTACGTGATCATGCGTGATCTAGCGGCCGAGTTTTTAACTCTTTGCAACTTGCTTATTTGTAGGTCAGGAAGCCCGTACAATACACTGTTACAATAGTCAATTCGTGACATCACGTGTGCATGGACAAGTCTCTCGGTGGCCTCTTTTGACAAAAATGGCCGAACCGTGCCTATCTTGCGCAATGCTAGTGAGGCAGATTTACATACATTATTCACATGTGTATATTCATTGTAAGATGTTTATCTAATTGGACACCCAAGTCTCTCACAGAATCTGCAGCAGTATTAACCACTGTTTCATCAAGAATTACATTATCAATTGGTTGCAATTGCCTGAATCTAAACAGCATAATCTCTGTTTTTTAGCATTTAATTTCAAATCATTTTGAAGGGACCGATTCTTTACATCGTGAATACAAGCATGTATAACCTAGAAATTGCATCTGAGTGAGTACCTTTCATAAATGCATACATATACTTGGGTGTCATCTGTATACATCATACACTTCAACCCATGTTGAACAATGATATCTTGTATTGGGGCAGAGTACAGACTATAGGCAAGAGGACCTATCACAGACCCTTGAGGGACGCAATACAAATTTGAATGAACATCTGACTTAGAGTCACCAATGACTACACACTGAGTTCTATTTTCCAAATAGGGGCTTATCAATTTCAATGCATTAATCACTCATCACTTTTTACCATCACGTTTACCCTGGCCTAGAATGGTTTCTCACCTTTTTTGCTGATATTTGCGAAATCTGATACGTTTTTAACTTCAAAGTTACAAAAGTTGGCACATTTTCCCAGCCGATTTTCTGGTTTCCCGCCGTTATTCCCGCTTTTTTTGTCGCCAGTTTTCCTAGCGCACTTTTCTCCCACATTTTTTTTTTTTCAATTTCAATGCCCAAAGTCGGCATGCGGCGTTTACGCGGATGCGGCGATTGCGCCGGTATTTACGGTAAATGCAGACAATCACAGTAAAGCGTTCAATATACGCCTACATGTATGGAGTACTATTACCCTGGTAATACGAACCTGACATACGACACGACACAATCAGGTTGTATTTGTTAAGTTTGAATGAACTATCGTTCTTGCTTCATCAAACATGCTTTCTATGAAAGGTCAGGCAAGCATTGTCTGTTGTCAAGCACTCTGATGTATGCATAAATAGCTTTTGTTTAGTGGGTGGATGAATAATCTTGCAATGTACATGGCATAAAGTGTTACCGAAGGAGCAGGTTGTCAGTGACAACGTCGAATTGAAGGTCTGCATGGAACAATAACAATTTGTGTCGCACAAACAAAGCTTATAATACCGTTACAAAATACCCCAATTTACCTTTTTCCTGAGTCTTTAAACCAAACAACAGGGCACCATTGTATTGAAACAATAAACACACATACATCTAGGACATCAGTGGCTGAATCAATGCAACCCAGAGAGGTGTAGGGTGGTAAAAGTTTACTCGACGAACGGGGGGGGGGGGGGGGGGGGGGCAAGAACGTTGAAAGTAGTGATCATGTAGGCGTATATTGAACGCTTTACTGTGATTGTCTGCATTTAAGATATCCTATATACCTTCATTAGTCCTCTTCAATTGTCCTCTCATGTTCGTTCCTGTGAGTTGATTCATCTGACGGAGTTTTCGCTAATACTACACATCAACTTGGAAAATCTTTGTGCAATGTTTTCAAACTAACTTTCAGCCATCCGTTTTAAATCGTGTATAAATTGAAACAATAAAGTTATTTTTAGACTTTTGGTGTACTTTTTAACTTATGAGCGAATATATTTAGTGTGTTTTTAACAAGTTTGATTTTTGCGGGAAACAGCAGCCATCTTGGATTTTTTTAGATTGAAGAATCGGATTGGGACATATGGACCAGAATTAAAAGCCTATTTTTAAGGATTTCAATTGAAGTTCAGCAGTGAAGACATCTTAACCCTATATACATGTAGCCCGGGCTATTTTGAAAATGCATAGCCCGGGGGGGGGGGCTAATTTGGCCCCCCCCCCCCCCCCCCTAAGATCTCGGCCGCAAAGCGGCCATTCGCCATGAAAATTTACATGCGTGTTTGGTGAAGTGTATAGAATACTATGGTAATTTTAATTTTTTTGAAAAATGCATTAATTTGCATAATTATGGTAGTTTATGCAAATAGGTCATAAAATTCATATTTTTACCCATAAATCATATATTCTTCATAATTAAACATTGGTTTTGACGACATGTTCTTTAGACCATTTGGAATAATAATACAACAAAAAATTGGAAGAGCCAGGTTCTTCCTTATGTTTTTTATTGTTTTTATTATTTCTTATGTATTTCTTTGTTTTTTATCTTATGTATTTTATTGTTTTTGTTGTTTATTTTATTTCTAACGATAAATCAACTACTTTGAACCCCAAAACAAACACCTAAAATGTAAACAAGACCAAATTATCAATGATATATCTCTTTTTATGAAAACTGATATTTCCATATGTTTTGTACACAAATCACAAAATTTAGCGATTTTCGGGCTGACATGCATAGACAAAAGGTCACGTGACTTTGTAACCCTAGGTCCGATTTTTGAAAATTTTATTTCAAAAGATGCGCAAGACCCAAAAGAAAAAAGTCATGAAATTTCAGCGCAAGATATTATTGCGTTAAAAATTTATCGCGAAAAATGTTGAGGGGGGGGGGGCCATTTTAGCCCCCCCCCCCCCCCCGAGCTATATAGGGTTAAAGGGAAGTACACTTTGATATAAATTATTTTTGAATATCTTGGAGTGATTGTTTTGTGTGATTTTATCAACATGAAGAGAACTACTTTGATTAAAATTGCAAACCTAATGTTCTGCTGCCTTGTTTTGAAGCAGACCCTTTCAACCACAAAGAAACTCAAAATGTTTTCTCCATATGGAAACCAGTGGGATAATGGATTATTACATGTAATCCAGAGAGAAGACTGTACAGTATGTCCCATTCTGCAATCTATGTACACACTTATAGGATCCTGTCCAGACCAAACTCATCAAACATAGAACTACGACCAAACAAACAAATTGGATTTTGTCTCATCCTATTACTGTCTGGTGATGTGAGCATGAATCCAGGCCCACGAGGAGTGGATTTAAGCCTTCCTAAGTGTGAGACTTGTCAGACAGTAGTGAGGAAAAATCGCAGACAAGTACAATGTTCAGATTGTGGAGATATTCATCATGCAACATGTGCAAATGTTCCACCAAAAGAGTACAAGAATGTTATTAAGCACAAACTGAATTGGTACTGTCCTGCATGTAAACCAGAGCCGTGTGGCATGTGCGAAGAACTAGTCACAAGTCAACAGAAGGGGGTGGAATGTGACAAATGTTCAAAGTGGGTCCATGCTTCCTGTGGAGGAGTAAATGATGCAGAATACTCCAACTTAGAAGGGAAAAATTGTATTTGGGTGTGCCCTATATGTGACTTCATGAATTTTTCAGATACCCTGTTTAACAATTCCTTGAGCAGTTCTACAAGCAATCGATTTTCTGCCCTGAGTGATAACGATGATGGAAATACTAGTTACACTTCTGATTCCTACATTTCTTCTCAAAATCAGCATTCTAAGAGGCAACCATTTAAAAGCAAAAAGAAAGGCAAACCACGCAACAGTAAAGACTCATTGAGAATTATGACAGTCAACTTTCAAAGCATCAGAAATAAAATAGCTGATACTAAGGTGCTAATAGATGAACATGACCCAGACATAGTGCAATGGGTGGAGACCTGGCTTACGGGAGATATTAACAATGCTGAGATCTTTTCGGACTCTTACGACGTCTTCAGAAAGGATAGGCAAGTTGGAGTGCATGGTGGAGTATTAGTGGCATGCAAAAAAGATCTTATCCTGACAAGAAAGGAGAAGTTTGAGGTGGACTCAGAACTTTTGTGGACTCAGTTAGAATTAAAGGGACGCCACTCACTCTTGATTGGTACTGCCTATAAACCTAGGCATGATGATAAAAAAATTGTTTGTGAACTTCAGATTTCTCTTGACAAAATCAACAGGAAAGGAAGAGGATATAACATTCTACTTGCAGGTGACTTCAACCAGCCAACTATCGACTGGACGAACTCTGTTGTGGTATCAAACCACACAGCCTCAAAGGATACTGCAGAATCCCTTCTGCAGACGGTTACCGGTTTTGGTTTAAATCAGTACGTCAATAAGCCACCCAGGAAAGAAAATATTTTGGATCTTGTATTTACAAACAACGACAGTCTAGTTCAAGGCATTATAGTTGAACAGGGGATCAGTGATCATGACATAATCATAACTGAGGTGGACCTAAAAGCCAAATGGAAGAGAATACCAAGAAGAAGATTTTTTGTCCGCAAGAAAGCAAACACAGAGATGATAAATGAAGAGTTGGGTGATTTTCAAGAACAATACTTCAGCATGGATCATGCCTCGGTCCAAGAGAAGTGGGATCTGCTTGAAGGAGAAATTAAACGGGTCATGGAGAAACACATACCACAGAAAGCTGCAGCCAAACCAAATAGTTTACCCTGGTTTAATAGAACACACCACAGGCTTAGAGAAGGAAGCAGAGAGCTTATAACAAAGCAAGGAAATCTATGAAGAACGAAGACTGGAATACCTTCCTGTCCTGTCAAAAAGAACTGAGGAAATCCTTATGTAAAGCTGAGCAGGTGTTTGTATAAGATCATCTTACCACAGCAATGAAAGAAAACAGTTTTGGTCATACATGAAAAAAATGGGAAAAAGTGAAGGAGGAGTTGCAGATCTCATGATAGGCAACATAATCGTTAGTGATGGACAAGGGAAAGCGGAAGCCCTAAATACTCAGTTTGCTAGCGTATTCACCAATGAAGATCAAACTAGTATTCCTTCATTGGGAACAAGTAACATCCCGAGTATTCCAGAATTAAAAATCAATGAAGATGGAGTTCTCAAGCAGTTGCAGGACCTTTCTCCAAACAAGGCATCAGGACCAGACCAAATACCTCCCTGGTTTCTGAAGATGTTTGCACCTATTGTTAACTGGCACCATTGTTAACCGATCTGTTCCAGAGCTCCATTGACAGTGGAATTCTGCCACATCAGTGGAAGTCAGCAAACATCTGTGCAATCTTTAAGAAAGGAAATAAAGCTGCTCCAGAAAACTACCGACCTGTCTCGCTTACTAGCGTCACATGCAAAATTCTTGAACATATAATCCATTCACATATTATAGATCATCTAGAACAACATAACGTACTAGTGGACACACATCATGGATTTAGAGCAAAGCGCTCCACGGAAACTCAACTTATAGCAACTCCCTACAGGCAGATCTTACATCTCTGGAGTCATGGCAAGATAGGTGGAATATGAATTTCAACGCCTCCATGTGTTCTATAATGATCATCTCAAATAAGAAAAAACCACTGACAAGGGACTATAGATTCTGTGGTCAAGTCTTACAACAGGCAAGATCTCATCCTTACTTGGGAATTGAAGTAGACAGCAAACTGACGTGGTCAAATCAGGTCGACAAGACAGTCCTCAAAGCCATCGGTACATTAGGTTTCTTGAGGAGGGACCTCTGGTTCTGCCCAAGGGAAGTAAAAGACATCGCATATAAAACACTAATAAGGCCTGTACTGGAGTACGCAACCTGTGCCTGGGACCCATATAGAGCAGGGCAAATAAATAAACTGGAAGCAGTCCAAAGGAGAGCAGCACGTCTCACAACTGGAAATTACCAGAGGGACAGTAGCGTCACGCAAATGCTGACCGACCTAAACTGGGAGACATTGGAACAAAGAAGGGAAAAAAGTCGACTAGTTATGCTGTACAAAATTCACAAGGAAAAGGTTGCTTTAAAGCAAGAGGACTATGTTAAGATGTCAACGGGGTCAAAAACAAGAAAAAACCACCAATACTCGATAGAAATCCCCTATGCTAGAAAGGATGTATACAAATACTCCTTTTTCCCAAGAACAAGTAGAGCGTGGAATACAGTCGACCAACAGTCTCTGCTAGCTTCATCTGCAGAGGGCTTCCGGCGCACGCTCTAGCATGCACTGCCTGCCCTAATAAAGTTAGCGACATGCGGAGTACCGCCCTGCTGACTTCAACTTCAGAAGGTTCAGAAGGTTTGAATCTTCACTAACAACGGGGACAGGAGCTTCGTGGAGGTGAGATCCCCTGTACACACCCCATATAAAACACAGTCACATTGTCTATTTTAGGCGGCGTTTTCATGAGATTCACCTTCGTAATTATTCTCATGAATATTCAATCATTCATGACCATCATTTGCATTCGTGAATAATGTCTCCCTTTCGGAGTTTGAGAGCGCTCTTTGAAAACAAGATCACAGCAAGACATCGATAGGTGCTTCACAACGGGTTTCTACGGTGTTGTGGCTACAGGGAGAAAGGAACGAAATATCATCATGCGGTAATATGCAGACATATGGGATGGGAAGGAGTTACTTAGCACTGTGTGCACCTACGTGGTTGCCTACCTGGAATGCTCCCCAGGGAGTGGACAATGTGCACTTTGTGTGCTGGATTGAGTGCAGTATGTTGAAGTTGAAGTTGAAGTTTGAAGTTTATTAACAACAACAATATCATATATATGTACATCAACTGTACATAATTTACAAAACAATGAATCACTGCAATAGATTAGTAAAACTTAATCAATGCTTACATACTATAAAACACATTTATACAAAAGTTAAGGTTGTTGCTAAAAGAAAACCAAAAGTTAGCACAAGTGCTAGTCGAGATTGGTTCTCTCTTTTCACTATATCGATAGTGTATCTCTATATTATAAAATAAGCATTATACTTGATATTAAGATTGTATTGTTTACATTAAAAATACAAAACGTAACTAACTGCTAACATACTGTAGGTAATTTATTTGTTCATCAAATATATTGTGAGGGCCTTAAGAAATGAACATCTTGTTTTTTGTTCTCTAATTTTCTGAGGTAAGCTATTCCAAAGCTTTGGTCCAACAAAGGAAATAGTAAATGTACCTTGTGTCGTCTTACAAATTGGCAAGGGTAGCATTGAATTTTCTTGTCCTCTTGTTTCATAAGTATGGTGTACAATCTTACAATAATCGAATAGTGTGTGCGGTAAATTTTCGTTATACAAATCATATACAAACGTTGAAACTGCCAGTTCATGCAAATCAAAAACATCTAATATCCCCAATTGTTTAAACAATGGTCCCGAGGATGCTCTAAATAATGAAAATGTAATAGCTCGCACAGCCATCTTCTGAGCCAAATAAATACAATTCAAGCGAGATTTATAACTGCTTCCCCATACCTCAATTCCATAGAGTATGTGGGGCTGTATAAACGATTTATACAAGAGCACAAGAATATACCGAGGAACAAAATATCTCAATTTAAATAGCAAACCCACTTTTCTACGAACACACTTATTTACAAAATCAATGTGATGCTTCCAAGACAAAGTACTATCAATTTGAACTCCTACAAAAGATGCCACACTCACATCATTAATGTCTGTGTTCGACAATCTAAGAACACCATTTACAGCAATTACCCGTCGCTTACTTTTAATGAACATATACTTAGTTTTCTTTAAGTTAATAGTAAGTTTATTAGCATCACACCATTTTTGAACTGCATTCAGTTGCTCATTAACCTCATTTACATCAATTTCATTTTGATTCTCATCAAACGTGTGAAAAATATTTGAATCGTCCGCAAACAATCTGAAGTTAAAATAGTTAGTACAACAAGGTAAATCATTAATATAAATTAAAAACAATGTAGGACCTAGAACTGACCCCTGCGGCACGCCGCACGTTATAGTCTTTCGGGTAGATGTGGCCTCCTTATAGCGCTTGTCTGAGAACGATTCAAGAGATAATTAGCAAACCATTCGAAAGCAATACCACGTATACCATAATGTGCCATCTTTTCCAGCATATATCATGATTTATAGTGTCAAACGCCTTTTGAAAATCTATGAATATACCAAGCGTAACTTTTCTTTCATCCATCGACCTCATAAGCGTATTAATAAGATTAATCAAAGAAAGTTTTGTACTATATTTCTTACGGAATCCATACGAAGACCTGGTCTTCCAATGACCGGGGTAATAATAGTGATGCGCCGCGAGCGTCGAAAGACGGAACGTGCGCTATATAAGTAGCCACCATTATTATTATTATTATTATCTGCAGGACCAATTCTAGGGCTGATAATAGACATCATTTCAAGTTATCAATATTTATTTATTTATTTATTTATTTATTTATTTATTCAAATATATTTATACAGGATAGCCTGATCAGCAAGAATACTGTTTTTCGTCAGGGTCCTGATATAACATCATACAATATACATAAAACAATAATTCATTAATATGATAAATGTAAATATAAAAATATGTACAAGTAGCATATGACCAGCAGATTCAAGGTATACTTTATTAAAATATATAAATATTTGTTGAGAAATAGAACACTCAGAGACACTGAAATCATTATCATTATACATTGTCAGCAGGATCGAAGAATAGAAAAGTGTTGTGTTATCAGTATAAAAGAATATTTCCCAAATTGGTTCAGGTACGTAAGATGCTCTCCAGATATAATAACTGCAGGGACCATGTTCATGTTTTCTCGCCTTTTTGTGTTCCCGTCAGTGCAACCCGTGTGTTAGTGAAAAAACAACGCGCTCTGGTCGACATCCGGAAGGGTGATGGTTACACGGCTCTGCATATTGCCGTCCTTAACAACCACAGGAACATCGCCCAGATACTCGTAATTGAGGTACACATTTTACCAACTATTCATGAACTAAGTGAAACATTAAGAATTAAATTATTAAGTGATTAAGAATGAAAGAATGAAGTATTTAGTAATATTAACCAAGGAACTTTTAACGATTAGATGGATTGACAACACTTACCCTTACCAAACAGAAGGGCTTCGCTAAGCATTCCCACAGGTAGTCACAGGTCTTCAATTATCCTACAGGTCTTCGATCATCACATTAGGTAGTCAGTGGTCTCCCAAAGCATTTGTAGGCTTATTTCCGTAAGCAGTCCGTTATCCTTCCCACGGAAGTCTTCGAAGGCTTTAATATAAGCAGTCTGTAAGCCTTCCCATGTAAGTCTTCGAAGGAGTATAGTAAGCCTTTCCTACGAATAATTTAATATGCAAATTAGGTACGGACTGCTTAACCTGAAGTTCTAATAATAAGCCTTCAACTACTTCTTGCTTCAAGCCTTCGAAGAGTAAAATTTTAAGTTATTCTTGTAAGATTCAAGTTATTCTTATCAGTATTTAAGTATAATAATCAGTGCCGAATGTCCACGTCTTGCAGCATGATTTAATTTTTATTCAGAAATTGAGCTATTTCAGAAATTATATAGCCAGATCGACTCAATAAAACAGAAGTTCCAAAACATGCATGCATAAATAATCTGTAAATTCACAACCATAATACTGAAAATAATTAGCCCGCACAAAATTCATTGAGTGGGACTGAAGTGTTCTTTTGACTATATAGCACTGGCATGATTAGATTCATTCAAGTCAGTTGGTTAGTGATTAATGATAGATTTTGACCTAATGATGTTAAATAGGATTATTAGTAATGCATACATAAAGTAATGCATACAAATAGTCAACCGTAATTGCTTAGTAGACTGCATGCATGCTTCCATTGACTTTCAGTTATTGCAGGTGCATGATAGGCAGTATTTCCCCCCAAAATTTAAAACTGTCATAAGCCTTCGTGTAATTAGGCCTTCTAACCTTTGACTACTATGACTACCTGTTTCACAATTCAGGATTATGAATATTAAGAATATTATTTATGAACAAATCTGATTAATCAGACTTCATTTCTACATCAAAAGGCTGGTCTTTATAGAGAGGTTTAACTGAACCCCTTGCCTACGAGAACTATGTACACATTTCATGGAGATGTTGGAATCTATACAAGGTAACGGGTTAATCTCTTGCCTACGGGAATATATTGGGGCTATGGACAAAGTTTAAGGGAATGTCTGAATCTCGAAAGTTACGGGTTAAGTTAATTGTGTTTGTTACAGGGGAAGTGTGCCATCGACATGTACAACGATGAGCATGTAACTCCACTAGTCCTGGCCATCGCGCGTGGTTACACCCTCATCATCGAAGACCTGATCGACCATGGAGCCGACGTCAATTCGGCCGATGGCGACGGGGATGCGTGCCTTCACATGGCCGTGATGAAACACCGACAGGGACAGACGATCGAAGACTCGGATCTACTCAAGAAGGTTTGTGTGAAGCTGAATCAATCTGGTGTTTTCAAAGGGATGGTTAATTTTTGGTCTAGAAGGCACTTCAAAAATGTAGTCAGTTGTAAGGTAATGTCGGAAAAACTTGCTGTACGAATAGCGAAATCACATCGTTTAAAACAAAAAATAACGTTAGATTGTTCAAAATCCGTTAAAAACGATTGACATAAGTTATCCACAAATTAAGTTATTCGAATAACAGCCACACACGTTGTCTTAGATTAACGATATTAATAATGTACATTTTACTGTTTCATAAAAAGCTCAACATTCTGAAAAAATTCTAAAATGGATTATGATAAACAGATCTGATAATATCTCCTTTGACCCTATTCTAACTGGGCTATTTCAGACCAGGTTTTTACTGACCCCCCCCCCCCTAAGATCTCGAAGACCGATTGTCCGATTCACGCGAAATTTTACGTGGATGTACATTGAAGTATTGGCGACGCGTTCATGTTTTCGTTTAAACGATCCAATGTTAAATATGCAAATTATGCGCATATTAATTACCGAAGTACGCTAATTTATGCAGAAATTCTCTTTTTGTCTATAAATCACTAAATGTTGCCCAGAATAAGCAAATTGTGTGCATAAATATAATTTATGACTTATTTAACATGTTTTCAAAATTAAAAATTGCGATAGCCAAAATTTTTCTTTATGTATTTCTTTGTCTTTGGAATTTCTTATGTATTTCTTTGTTTTTTCAACTCATGTTTTTTATTGTTTTTTTCAATGGAATAAACTATTGACCATTATCCAAGTATTTTTAGCCCAAAATTAAGTGATTACAGTGATTAGAATGAAAAATAATGAAGGATAACATCCTACTTATCCCAGCGCTCTCATGTTGTGAAAGTAGACGATGCTTTTTCCCAGTCTGTCAAGGGTGATTTTGGAGTACCACAAGGATCAGTCATCGGACCCTTGATGTATACTTTGTACAGTGCTCCCATTTCTACAATCATTGATGCCCATGGACTGAGTTCAATGCTTTACGCTGACGACACACAAATTTATATTGCATTTCATCCACATGATCAGCAGGCTACCATTGTAAAAGTTAAAGGGTACTGCCGGGCATGATAAAACCAATCCTTAGTTGTTTTGGTACTATAATTGAATACCAATCATACTCTCATGGGGTCTGATATGTTTCTGTAATTTGAGAACAATGCAATTAATTACTACGACCTACGGAACCACGGCTATTTACTGGTTCGCGCGCGCGACTTTGTTTGCACGACTGCTCAATCAATACGCGTACGTTATTATAGTAGTATGCGATTTATCGCATAGCCCGTGCAATAGTTAGTATCGTATGGCATGCAGGCAATTCACCCGTGTGTGCTCGCACTTTGATGTACACACTACAACGGCAGTGTTGGAGTCATACACACAATGCCCAGCGCTATTATAGCCACCACACCATGCATAATACAATGTAGATATATACTCTGAATGCATGCAACCGTACAATGCTTGTGTATATATAGCGCTACGCGTGTATACGGGATAGATGTTGTTTCTGAACGCCAAGTTGATTTTTTATTCGCTGCACTACACAAGAGATTTTCGAGATTTTCTCTGCTTGCTGCGATATATCGCAGTTGCTTCCGATAAGAGGATCGTTAAGTGATATCGTAATCGGAACTGCGCTGACAGAATGATTGATAGGTGATATTAAAAATGATTATCTGGCGATGTAGAAATACTTTCAGGTTCACAGACTTGTTTTGTATGTTCATTTAAGATATGTCTTTGATGTAAGAGAGCTAAATCTCTGCCTGGTGGTACCCTTTAATAATTGTCTAAGTGACATAGTGTCTTGGGCGAATACAAACATGTTGAAAATTAATGCCCAAAAAAATGAGCTTATTCATTTTTCTTCAAGATTCAGTCCATCATCTGTACCTGCGTCTGTCATTGTCGATGGTCATGATGCATACTTGCCAACTGTCCCGTTTTTATCGGAATTGTCCCGTTTTTTTAATGTTTTAGAAGTGTAAAATCGGGACGTCCCGATTTTTAAGTTTAAATATTTTTTTTTTTTTTTTTTTTTTTTTACTTTACTTTACTTTATTAAATGTATAGAGACAACATTTAAACGTAAATCTGACCAAATCTTACCTAGTAATTTTGGAAGAATTATGAAAAATGGGTCGAGAATGCATTTAATACTCAAAATCGTCAAGGCCTGGACCCCTGTCGCAGTGGACTTTGTGCTCGCAATGTGTACTTCCCGCACACTTGTGCAATTATGCTGCGACTTTGGACCCCCGGCCAATTTTGTCCCTCTTTCCAAAATTCAAATGTTGGCAAGTATGATGATGTATGTGAAACACCTAAGGCACGAAACCTGGGCGTTGTTATGGATCAACACTTGATACTTAGAGATCATGTTCAAATGAAATGTTGTGCAGCTATGTCTGCCTTAAAAAGAGTGGCTCAGTTGCGCGCGTATTTAAGTCCAATAATAACAGAAAAATTGATTCATGCATTTGTTTCCTCTCGAATTGATTCTTGCAATGGCCTTTTTGTTTGGTGTCTCTCAAAAAGACATGTCTAAGTTACAAGTAGTGCAAAACAGTGCTGCAAGACTGATTATGCGAGCCATATGCAGAGATCCTGTAACGCCTATGTTGACCTGCTTGCATTGGTTACCAGTGGAAAAAAAAGGATTATTTATAAAATAATTCTTTTGTGCCATAAAGTGTTAGTAAACAATGCACCAACTTACCTGGCCGATTTATTAAAAATATACAAACCAATGAGAAGTCTCCGTTCCGTCAACAAAAATCTCTTGATAGTCCCTAAAACACAAACACATACATACGGGGATCGTGCATTTGCAACAGTAGCACCCAGGTTATGGAATGAGCTCCCCCAACAGTTAAGAGACATTAAAAACACAGATTCTTTTGTGAAGTCATTAAAGACCCATCTTTTTGTTTAAATAGGCTGCACTGTAATAATATTTATCTTTTCTTTAATTGTATGATTTGTGTGTGTACGTTCTTTTTGTAGGTTGTAATATATTTTGTTTATTTAATTTAGTATTGTAAAGCGCATAGAGAGTAATTTTACTATTATGCGCTATATAAATGTATATTATTATTATTATTATTAAGGATATGTCTATTATAGGAAAAACCAATTTTCATAGGATTTGTACACAAATCGCAAAATTTAGCGATTTTCGGGCAGACGCTCACTTACAAAAGGTCATGTGACTTTAGAACAGAGTACCCGGTCGTCGCAAAGTTGGTCTCAAAAGTTGCGCAAGACTTCAATGAAAAAAATCAGGCAATATCGGCGCGCATTGCGGAATTATCGCACAAAAAGTCGAGGGGGGGGGGGGTCAAATTGACCCCCCCCCCTCCCCCAGTTAGCATAGGGTTAAAGACGTTAAGGTTTAGTTTTTACAATCAAGCATGGTTCAATGATAGCTATTCGTTTTCAAAAATAAAATACAAGTTTAAGGCACTCGAATTAAGTTTTACCAAAAAAACGTTTGTTTCCTTCAAATGATAAAGCTTGAGTTTTGAATGTTCATCAAAGTCTTATTTGTCATATTTCTTTCTTTCGTTCTCTCTCCATATTTATTGTCACAACCTAGTTCCAGAGTAAGTACCGGGACAACGGCATTACTTCCCCTCTGCTCGCATTGATGTGTTACCTGGTGCAAAAGGGCGCATCAGTCGACAAAACAAACCTAAAGAAACGCACTCCTCTCCATTATGTCGAAGAGGGCGCCGTCCGCAAAGTTCTTGAGCACATCGCAAGAAAGGTAGAAAGGTGAGTAGACCTGAGATTTGTATAAATTGAATTGAAATTGAAATTGAAATTAATTTCTCCTATACACTATTGAGACTGCATTATAAACACTTAAACCAATGTGATGCCCTTGTGGTGCCCGTGCGGTGCTCTCTACGATGTGTTTACGGGCTTACGGCAAGTAACAAATCGTACGATGCATTTTTTGTTTGAACTCCGCGTTAAACAAATTTGTGACATCGTACGGCCACGGCATAGCCACGGCACCCGTGCGGGCGCCGCAAGATTCTCGCAAGATTTCACCTAAAAGTGGCATCGTACGGGCGCCGTAGCCCAAATCGGACCATTTGTGACCGTAGCATTAGCGATCTCACGGCGACTTCCCCTGAGAAATGCATTGTCCCTATTACCACGCATGCGTGCATGGTTGAGGATTACAGCCAGGTATTGTTCACTCTTGTTTGTTTTGACATCATAATCCGCTTTGCGAGTTTTTTTTATACGCCCAGTGCCCATTTTGCGATCTGCGCCTAGCGATCTAGAGCGATCTTGCCCGAATAGGAGCGATCCCCTGAGATCTGTGGTTAAGTCACAAAGTGGGCACCAATGGCCGCACCAGATCGCTGTGACTCACATCCGCCAGGTTGTGGACATGTTCAAAATTTTCGTTGTCGATCGCATGTCGGGCCGGATCGCACAAATGGCAAGCCGTTTAAACATTTATTCATATTTCCTGATATCAAGAATTCAATCCTTGATATCAAGAATTCTGTTTTAATACATCAATAATTAAATTCTTGATATCAAGAAACTAATTCATGGTGTCCAGAATTTGATTTCTTGATTTTTTGATTTTTTTTTTTTGATTCGATTTTTTGATATCAAGAATTGAATTCTTGAAATCAAGAATTACCATTGGTTAACAACAGAAAATGATTTCTTGATATCAAGAATTCGATGTTCAGTTATGCAAAACTCCTTTACAAAGGCGCCCTGCATTAATCAAGAATTCTTTTCTTGATATCAAGAAATGAATTCTTGATATCAAGAAATAAATTGTTGTTGTTAAGCAATGGTAATTCTTGATATCAAACGGCTTGCGATACGCACACATTCAACAAATTCTAAAAACAGATGATGATATAAAATCAAACAAGCGTGAATTCCTGGCTATTGTATTCCTCGACAATGCGTGGAAATGGGGTCAAGGCATTTCTCAGGGGAATTCAGACAGAAAAGATCGCGTGCACAATGAAATCGAGCTGACTCATGGCGAACTGGTGCGATTCCAAGGTCGCTAGCACAATGCCCACTGGTGCCCACTTTGCCCACTTATGCCAAGTGCCCACTTTGCGATCTGGCCCTAGCGATCTCGAGCGATCTTGCCTGAATAGGAGCGATCCCCTGAGATCTGTGGTTAAGTCGCAAAGTGGGCACCATTTGCCGCCCCAGATTGGTGTAACTCGCGTCCGCAAGGGTGGCGTCGCTTGCGGTCGCCGGGGTTTTGACATGTTCAAAAATCTGGCGACCAGATCGGTCTCAATCGCATTCATGGCGAACTGATGCGATTTGCATAGATGCGAGGTCACTTTCAACTCGGGCTAGTCCGCAAGCGCAGATCGCACAGTGGGCATCGGGCTAGATCGCACCAGTTCGCCGTGAGGATTGGTGAGTCAGCCCGATTTCATTGTGCACGCGATCCTTTCAGTGAGACTTCTTCGGGGTCATGCCTTGGCACCATTTCCACGCATTGTCGAAGAATACAATAGCTAGGAATTCATGCTTGTTTGATTTGGAATGTCTTGAATTTGTTGAAATTTGTTGAATGTGTGCGCATGGCCAGTCATGGCTAGCCGTTTTAACATTTATTTCCTTTTCTTGATATCAAGAATTACCATTGCTTAACAACAAATTTTTTTTTAACAACAATTTCTTGATATCAAGAATTTATTTCTTGATATCCAGAAAAGAATTCTTGATTCTTGCAGGGCGCCTTTGTAAACCAGTTTCGCATAACTAAACATCGAATTCTTGATATAAAGAAATCATTTTCTGTTGTTAACCAATGGCAATTCTTGATTTCAAGAATTCAATTCTTGATAATTATAAAGAAAACATTTTCTGTTGTTAACCAATGGCAATTCGTGATTTCAAGAATTCAATTCTTGATATCAAGAAATCGAATTCTTGATATCAAGAAATCGAATTCTTGATATCAAGAAATCGAATTCTGGATATCAAGAAATCGAATTCTGGATATCAAGAAATCGAATTCTGGATATCATGAATTTATTTCTTGATATCAAGAATTCGATTATTGATATATAAAAACAGAATTCTTGATATCTAGGATTGAATTCTTGTTATCAAACGGCTTGCCATTTGTGCGATCCCGCCCGACATGCGATCGAGAACAAAATTTGTTAACATGTCCAAACCTGGCGACCTCAACCGACACCACCCTTGCGGACGCGAGTTACAGCGGCCATTGGTTTCCCACCTTGCGACTTAACCACAGATCTCAGGGGATTGCTCCTATTCGGGTAAGATCGCTCTAGATCGCTAGGCGCAGATCGCAAAGTGGGCACTGGGTTTATAAAAAAAACTCGCAAAGCGGATTATGATGTCAAAACGAGCAAGAGCGAACAATACCTGGCTGTAATCCTCAACCATGCACGCATGCGTGGAAATAGGGACAATGGAAATTCGCCGTGAGATCGCATAGTGGGCACCGAAAAGATCGCGTACGCAATGAGATCGGGCTGACTCGCGGCGAACTGGTGCGATTCACACCGAACCGAGATCGCTAGCAACCCGTGCTACCCAGGGTGAAAATCCCATTGACTATACAGTCAACTTCGCGTAAGTCGAACTTGACGGGACCGTGTGAAACACTTCGACTTAGGCAATATTCGACTTGCGCGTAAGTCGAAGAAAATTCGACTTACGTAAATGTATGTTGTGGCCCCTACCACGCACTGCTATATATAGCTACACCTCTCCGGCTAGTCATAGCAGCTTAGCACAGCGGGCTGATCGTTGCAATACAGGCATCCAGAAAAAAAAACACACACACACACAACTAAACTTTCATGTACACAGAACTCAACATTATATCTGTTGATAAAAACCCACGTGGCCTGGTGATAGCTGGGTCACTGGTAGGTCACATCAAGGATCCTTGGTTTGGTCACATGTATGTTCAACTCAAACAGTACGGTACAGTTACAAACACACACTCATATATTGTATCATCCACACACTCATACATTGTATCATCGATCCCACACACAGTGTGTTTCACATACACTGCATGCATGCACTGCACTATTTGTACATACACATCGGCTTGACTCGTCGACTTCGTAATAGGGGGTTAATCATGTGCAAGCGTATGTACTGCAAAATCAAGTATCAAGAGGAGAAAGGGAGAGCAAGAGAGAGGAAGAGAGAGATGCGAGATAAGAATAGAGCTAAGGAGCGTCAGTAAATTATTGCTTCGACTTATGCGATGCGAATTTCATGTTTTGTTTTGAAAGAGTACCAGGAATTTGATCGACTTAGACGATAATTCGACTTACAAAAATCGACTTATGCAGAGGAATAACACACGCAAGTGTATGACAATAAATCGGGACTTTTTATAATTGTCGACTTACGCGATTATTCGATATATGCGACTTCGACTTATGCGGAGTTGACTGTATTACCAATTGAATTCAATTGGTAATCAGGATTACCAATTGAAAATTACCAATTAAAAATTACCAATTGATATCAATGGGTATAGCAAGGGGTTGCAATACCGAACGGGTTGTATTACCGTACATGCAAATTCCAATAGGAAAAACGTTCGAATTTTGAAAGTTGAATTTGAAAGTCGGCATTAACGGAGGATAATAAATGGATGTTTAGCAAACATTTTCCACCATTTCCCGAAGAAAATAAGCGCCCTGAGGCGTTATACGCGCGTTTTGGCGCGCATCAGTGGCAGCGCGCATGTCAATGACATTCCCATGCAAAACATTCACGTTTGGTGCGTCCGGTTAATACCACCCGGTTTGTGCGCTACAAAATATTCTGCTTTCTTGAAAGGGTGCCGTAAAAGTTCAATTTACGTAAGTTTGCCGCTTTTTTCTACGAAATAAGTTATCAATTCTTTATCTTGAGAATATATAGATCACTTATTTGTGTTTTATTCATATCTCTGTTCTTCATGTTGATCGTTTTCATGGCGTAAAGAAATGGTATCCGGTAATAGGACCCAATACCATACCCATTGAAACCCATGCCAATGGGTACCAATTGTATTCAGTTTCAATGGGTACCAATTAGAATTTCAACGGGTACCTGGATCGGAAAGGGAACAAGCCGAGATCACATCTACACTGTAAGATGGTTCTGTATATACATACAGTAACCATTTACCTTACACTAGTGCTTATTGTGGTCGAAGCCACACATGGGTACATTACAGTAGCATTGTGTGGAGATCGACCTCTTCCGCCTGCTGCACTATCCAAAACATAAACAATTTTTGTCGGCCGATTTCTCCCTAAATTTACCAGCAAATGCAAAAAAACTTTTGTTTATGTGATCCCTTAAGTCATATACTTTGATAATAATTACCGACTTTGTTGTTTTGAAGATTGCAAAATGTAGAAAAAAAAAGGATTATTTCCTGTCTGTTTTCATTACCGATGCATCCTAACACACAACGTTCAACTGATGAACGGTACCATGTATGAATAGGCAGTATGGTAATCTCCCGTGTATTACCATATATTGCGTGTAAATGGTCCACCTAAGTGGACCATATACTTTGTAGATGTGGTCGAAGCTACCTTTCCGATTTTTCTCTCTCACATACCTTCTCTTTCTCACTTCTTTTGCGCTCCAGCTATATATAAATGCATAGTGCAACATTTGATCATTTTTTATTATACAAATTTTAATCAAAATACGTTCTGCTATGCTCACCAAATCTGCATTTTCAGCGGCAAAATTTTGGTGAGTCCGTCTTCCTTCGGGAATTGGCAGGAAAAGGCCGACTGTACACGCGCCAGCTATGGCTGGCTATGGCATAACCATGTAAACATGTGATAACATGTAAACATGAAAGTTCGTTCAACTAGTCTTTTACAAGGCGTAATCATTTAGTCACATGAATGTATGTTGGTAGCAGAGCGTGATGACATTGGTTCACATAATTACGGCGTTAATAGTCAACGTCTTGATGGAAGATCAACATCCGATCTCGAATGGTCGACACTCGAAGAGAGTGCACAGTAGCAGCGTCACGTAACTAAACATCGCTATGCAATGCATTGTGTCGCATGTACGTAATTGCAGCGTAGCGAGCGCACTCGGACACGAACCAGAAAAAACCGAGTCGCCATTACAACACAGTCAGCATGCTAGAAACGGGCATTCACGTCGACGTTAACGCTAAATGAGCTAAATTTACACATTTTGGACAAGAATTTTCATTTTGAAAGTTCCATCTGGAGTGAAATGGTGAGTTAATGCATAAAACAAATATATTAGCGCCTGATTGTGATCGATAATGGTGATGATGCTGCTTACTGAAGTAGCATGATTTTGTGTAAGATGTGGTGCATGTCAACAGCACGTTCGAACACGTAAGTGAATGGCGATGAGTGTATGTGTGGCCGAGATGAGTCCCGTTTAGAATTGAGATAGGTTAACACTGTTGGTAAACTTTGTGGAAATTCCCAACAGTGTAGGTTTTATTCGATCTGTAAATACAAACGTAATGCATATAACAAACTTTGAGTTATTTCGTTCATCGGTATACAAATATAAGCTTTTCATTCTTAATAAATGATTATACAAGTAACACTTCTCCGTCTGACCTGTTTTGTTATTTCTTGTAAACACAATCGATTCAGAAGTAAGACAAATAAATTTAGCGTTTATTTTCTTTTGCAAGTAAATCTTAAAAACGATCTATAAACAATTAATTCCTGTGATCGATTCAAAGTTAACATCGATCAATATATAATGTATGGTCGATTAACTCATCTGATCGATACAAACTTTACATCTCAGAATACTATCGAAAAAGGATCAATCGATCACTCATGTTTTATCTTCAGAATCGATTGTTCAATCTCTACTAATATTCAACTTGATATTTATCAATTTTTACTGGAAAACCTAAATATCACAGACATATTCCAGCCTAATGAACTCCATAAAGTAACATACTTAATAAGTAAACAAACTGTAATAGTTAAACTAATCCTGGAAATATTGTCCAAGTGTAGCAGACAAAATTGCATATTAAATACTTGTCTAACCTGCACACAAATATCTATGCACAATATTCAATGTACAATCAAATTCAACTTAAGCTAAGTTAATTCTCTGACTTGTTCTTTTACAGTTACTAATGGAAAACCCCTAGCTGAAATCAAGCGACAATAATTCGCATTACGCAAAGCAGTAATATCAAAGGTTGATCAAATGTGAAACTGAATTTAAATACTTTGTGTTTTCTTTGACTCAAGGCACTGATTTTAAATGCAAATTCTACTAAAATACAACATTCTTCTTAGAGATTATTTATCCCAAAATCATAGCCAAATAATCCCAATAATGGAAGTGACTTTTACACAACTGCAAATTCTGGGCTAAATGTCAGATTTTCATCTTTCAATCTTTACATGCATCACAATTAGCCAAATGCACTATTCAAATTAATCACATATAACAGTGCTTAATATAAACATCAACATTCCACTTTAGTTTAGAGCAACTTTCAGAAACTGTTCATAATCGATCACATAGAATACAAAATCATCTAATTTTGTGAAGAGAATTTCTAACTTATAAATTCACCAATGTCAACTTCTCAAAATGAGCCATATTGTGAAATCTTGACATTATTTGAGTATTTATAGAAATGTGCCTTCAAAATTCTTTATCATCTTAACATGAATTGGCAACACAAAAATATGGACGTAAATTTAATAGCTAACTTCAACATATTTTCACGTGTACATTCAACTCATCTTTTTGCCTATATTTTTCACCATAATCTTTGCGAAAACACATCATTCACACATTATCTAAAACAAGATATAATTTAACTATTTAACTTACTTCTGTGACAGGATACAAATAAACCTGCTGAAACATGCCGAAATGACTGACCCACTTCGTACACCGTCATCACCGTGCGAGCGTGAACATAAGAGTGACAATGAGAGACGTATTTTTACCAACTCGGAGAATCTTCTATGGTGTCTTTAAGATAACAAAAAATAAAAACATACAAATACTACCGTATCTCTAATAACAAATTACCGCGAAAATCCTTCTTTTTTAATTTTGCAAATCTCAAATTCGCTACCAAAACAGTACCCATTGACTTTAATGGGTACCCATTGAATTTAATGGGTACCCATGGAATTCAATGGGTACCAATTACAATTTTAACTGGAATTTCGTCCTGGGTAGATCGCAAGCTCAGATCGCATAGTGGGCAGATCACAGTGCACACGTGGATAAGAATTAAAGAGAGAAGGAGAAAGAGTTCGCATAATAACAGGTCATAGAGCTGTATATAGTTTTCCTATGTAACAGGTACTATGGCTGCATGAGTCCAGTGACAAATAACTTTGGTCAGGCCACTCATACATGCACAGAGCAAGATCAGAGAGAGAGCTAGAGAGAATAAGAATGAGTGCTTCCATGCTCTGCTAGACCCCGTTTACAGTGCAGGGCCAGGCCGAGCCGCGACTCGGCCCGGCCTAAATTGCGGTACTCGGCCCCCCAATTTTGTGCGCTTACAGTGGCGGGCTTAGTCTTTCGTCAAGACTCTCACGCTATATATAGTCACAATCATGTTACAACATGTTCACCCACCCTAGGTCTATAATACAGAAAAAAATGATCACAATTCAAATAATATTTGTGTCGCCATGGAAACTTATAGTCGGTTTATAATAGGCTATGAAAATTATTGTCAAACTGAACAATGAACATGATATCTTCTTGAATCAAATATATGTACTATTATAATATTTAAATTCTTTCCAATGGAAAAAAACTTAATCATACAGTCACTTGAGTAGTTTAAATGTTGTTCCTTTGTTTTAAACATTATTTTCAAAGCATATATAAGTTTGTTCCCGATGTTGTAGAGTTCAAATAATTTAAGGTATACATTGCTCATTTGAGTAAGCTAATTGGAAGTATTATTCATAATTCTATGTCATTTTCCCCTCTTTATGGAAGAAATTATATTACATTTATATGTTGAAATCAAACCATTTTGTTTTGTTGTGTTCAAGTATTTTCTCATTTACACATTTAAGGGGAGGGCCAATGTCGAAAAAAGTGACTTTAGGTTGCCAGATCTCCACAACAAGTTTAAACCGATTCTAATTGCAAGTATTTTTAATAAGGCAACATAATTCAGAGGTCTACCTCAAAATTTTTGTTGCGAACACCTCCAAATCCAAGATGGCGTCCAAAAAGGCAGCCGTTTTGTATTGCTATAGATAATTGGCGAGATTTCCCAAACAACACCTTATATCAAGATTATTCTGCAATCATATTAAAGACAATTAGATATCCTATAACTTGATACCAAACACTGTGAGATTCAGGATATGTATCACGGTCATTTTTAGCCCCAAACTCAAATGTTATGAATTTTTTCCCAAAATATGAAATTATTGATTTACATAATTACATATAAATCGATAATTGTATTAGCAGTCAATCTAATACTTTTCAAAAAACTGTCCAATGATATCGACAATACACCCTGAAAATTTCAAGTGTATACCGTATCTGAACAACAAGTTATAGTACTTTGAAGTCAGCATTAGCTATCCACAAAATGGGTAGTTTTGCATGATTTCTCATGCTATACAGGGTGTCTCAAAAATGTGTAATAAAGAGGATTTGTATACCAAATGATTGCGTCAATCTCGGGACACCTTCAGTTCCAGTTATGAACAAATACAAAAAGAAACACAATTTCTTGTAATATGATGAATATTTCACCATCATTATGTATAGTCTGCGTAGATGTTGTGTCTGTCCTGTATTTGTTTAACTGCATTTATCATAAATCAAACGCTAAAAATGAACTTAATTCCACTCCACATGAAGCATTCCAGTCAGCTGCATACTGACGCGCATGCCATGCATATTGCGAATTCGAATCATACTGGGTGTCCATGATGTGTTTAAAACAGTATCAAGATCATGCTCATTATCTTTAATAAGTGTCTTACTGAAGGACTGAAGTACACAATATTCGGGACATACTGTAATATGTGCAGAGCGTATCTAGCTTCGAACACCATCTTGATCGCGAGGAACGCACCCTTCATGTCCCTCATATCTTATTACATGTACCTGGAGACCATAAAGGTCTATACAAATTGTCTGACTCAGTATTAAAACAAAACAATCTCAATTGCTAAACTAACATGCACAACACCGAAAAGCCTCAGCAAGCCGAATGTTTATTTTTTTGCACTACATTGTACTCGTGTAACCATGGTAACAACAGCCGATTATGGACAAAGATATACCAAATCAACAAATGTTTACTTTAAAAACTTAAAAATAGCAGCTATAGGGTGTTATTTTACATGTGATTTGTTTTCCTCCATGTTCACGCGAAAATTAGTGTGCATAATGCGGCTTGTAGTAGCCAAATATATGATTTATTATATTTCTATTGTTGTTGTTACTACGGTTACAAATGTACATGGTGGTACAAAAAGTTACCCTAAAATAAACCTAACAGCCTATTCAAAGTGTTTTCCGAACCCTGAACAAGTCTAGCTAACTGTGGTGTTCCGAATAATAATCATGTTAAACACATAATTATCAAGATATGGTCGATCCAACTGTAAATGACGAGCGCCTCCCATTCGAATATTGCACTATGCACTTTGCATGATGGATTTATTATTGCAGTGAAATTACCGATACACTATTTTCGTGTACTATTGCAAACCGATGGCGGCATATTTATGACATAAAAGAAGAAAACTGAAGGTTTTGCTAAAAAAATGGTATCAACAATATGTCATTATTTAGGAGAAATTCTTGAATAAAGTCCGTAAACAAGAATTACATTTATTGGGGCACCCTGTATAGTGTTCGAAATCGTACAAATTGGCTGTATTTGTCGATATCAAATGCTGAGTTCCAAGAACTATAACTTTTTGTTCAGATACAATATACACTTGAAATTTTTAGAGAGTATTGTTAATATAATTGGACAGTTTTTCGAAAAGTATTAATTCAACTGCTAATGCAATTATTGATATATCCCGAATTATGTAAATCAATAATTTCATATTTTTGGGAAAAAATGCCTAAAATTTGAGTTTGGGGCTAAAAATGACCGTGTTACATATTCTGAAACCCATTGTGTTTGGTATCAGATTATAGGAAATTTGATTGTCCTTAATATGACTGCAAAATCATGCCTATTCCCGGTGTTGTTTGTGAAATATTGCCAATAATCTATAGCAAGTCAAAACAACTACTTGTTTGGACGCCATCTTGGATTTGAAGGTGTTCGCAACAAAATTTTTGAGGTAGACCTCCGAATTAATTTGTCTCACTAAAAATACTTGCAAATAAAATTGGTTTAAAATTGTTGTGGAGATCTGGCAACCTACCGTATTTGTCGGTGTATTACCCGCTCCGGTGTATTAACCGCATCCCTAACTTTTGGGGTTTTCCATGAAAAAAAAAAAATTTTTGATAGTAAAATTCTTGATTTTTAGATGGTCAAAATGTGCCGAGGATAAGTAAAAAACATAATTCTTTTTCAGAGAGTTTTGGTCTATGAAATATAATTCAATTTACTGAAGTCTCTGAAGCACATAAAGGAAATTATGAGCCCCTTCCCCGGATTTTGTTGAGTAATTGAGTTTACCAGAAAATACAACACGGAACACTATACATGGGACTGTAGTAAATTCTAGCAGAAAAACGAAGACAAAACAACAAAAATTAATTAAAACGGAGATAAAAAAACTGTACCTTGATATGTTATTCCTTCTTACAAGTTCAGATTTGGTTAAATCTACCCTTGAAAATTGTTTTCAAGGGTTGAAAATTGTTTTTGGAGATGAAAAATTGCGATCGTATTAAACTTGCAAGTGCTGGTACTGTGCAGGTTTGATTTGACTGAAATTAGCAATCAATCACGATAGGATTGGCTAACTTAAGTCAAGACTGAAATTAGCCAATCCTATCGTGATTGATTGCTAATTTCAGTCAAATCAAACCTGCACTTGCAAGTTTAATACGATCGCAATTTTTCATCTCCAAAAACAATTTTCAACCCTTGAAAACAATTTTCAAGGGTAGATTTAACCAAATCTGAACTTGAAAGAAGGAATAACATATCAAGGTACAGTTTTTTTATCTCCGTTTTAATTAAGTTTTGTTGTTTTGTCTTTGTTTTTCTGCTAGAATTTATTACAGTCCCATGTATAGTGTTCCGTGTTGTATTTTCTGGTAAACTCAATTACTCAACAAAATCCGGGGAAGGGGCTCATAATTTCCTTTATGTGCTTCAGAGACTTCAGTAAATTGAATTATATTTCATAGACCAAAACTCTCTGGAAAAGAATTATGTTTTTTACTTATCCTCGGCACATTTTGACCATCTAAATATCAAGAATTTTACTATCAAAAAAAAAATGTTTTCATTCAATTTTTCCTATCTCCGTGTATAAACCGCACCCCCCTTTTCGTCGGTAATTCCGTCGGGAAAACCATGCGGTTAATACACCGACAAATACGGTAAGTCCTTAAGGAAGCCACTTTTTCGATGTTGGCCCTCCCCTTAATTGCTTTGATTATAAAGTCATTACTTGATTTTTCATTGGATTTCATGATATATCAGGTTTGGCATTATATGTGACCGTCTATGGCAAAACCCTGCACTTGTCGGTAAAAATCAAAATGTAGATTTTCATATTAGAAAGGCCTCATCACAAGCTTTCATTTGATGCTTTGTGTTAACTTATTGGTTAATAATTGGCGAAGATATGACTGTTTCAATTTTTCAATTATATGTCTTTTACACACATTGTGTGAACTTAAAATGCCCATTTCTTCAAAACATGAATTACCGACAAGTGCCGGGTTTTGCTGTAGCCGGTCACATCAGCAAGGTACAATACACATTTAACTCCTTCAGGACTGGTCTAGAAAATACTTGGGCTGAAGTCTGTAGAGAAAACATGCAATATAGCACATTCAATCAGTCCTGAACAGATTAATTGTCATGGAACCACTCACATTGGTTATTTACTAGATATTAACCCATTCAGGACTGGTCCAGAAAATACTTAGGCAAAAGTCCATGGATAAAACATGTTATAGCTAATTCAATCAGTCAATCGGTGATGAAAGTGATGAATGTTGATATAATGTGTAGTTTTGTGATGTGATATATGTCCCTTGAGTACTGTGCAAAAATGTTATGTTAAATGGATGTTATATGGCCGAGTTATGAGCAAAACTGCAAAGTGATATTTGCTAACTCATTGCACTGACTTTGTACACAGTTATGACTGTTATGACAGTGGATAGTTAAAAATTCAAACACTTCAATCGTAAATATCTTTCTAACAAAAGGGAAATTCTAAAAACCAAAACTTGTTCCATGCTTCTATTGGCAATACAAATACAACACGGTATGATAACCACCAGATTTGCAATAAAGTTTTGTGGATTTGGACAATGTTTCTGGATCCCTTCAATATGCATTTCTAATAAAGTATAAATGTCTTGATTGTCACAAACAGAAAACAAAGTCTCCCTAATCAATCATTAGTCTAAGTAAACAATGTACTTCCCCGAGCCTTTGATAGCCGTGTATCAGAGAACACTGGTTTTCCCCATGGTCATATCTGAAGAAATTAACCATTAACTTTGATAAACTTTTGATAAATTATCTCCATAATTAAGAAATAATTATCATTAGAAAATTATGCATTACATATAGAGAAGACTCCTACCTACAAGATGTTATGCAGAAATTAAATGAAGCCAAATGCCTTCTGACTGTCACCCCGACAATATGCACTTGCAAGGGCCGGTATTCAATTTCATACTTAAATCCAAATTTAGCTGAAGTATACTACTAACCCAAAGTTGAGATGTGATTAATTCATCAACTGACAATTTTGCCCAAATTTTGATCCCCTAATGTCTTCGAAAATTTCATTTAGATTTTGTTTTACTGAAGTAAAAGTAAAAAAAAAACGACTTTCATATGAGTTCTCAGCCTAGCAAAATGCTAAGTAAATTTCTTACTTACTCTAAGTAATTTAATTGAATACCACCCCAGAGCACATATTCATAAAACCCTGCTAGCTTAGTTCCATGTTAAGTGCATTTCAAATGGTACAGTTTAGTGCACAATTTACAAAAATGGGACTGAGTCACTATTTGTTGAGTCGTATAAGTGAGGGAGGGGGGTGTCCATCACCAACATTTTTTTATGCCAAAACCGAGACCACTTGATAAGGAGGGGGGGGGGGGGGGCACCCCAGGCTACGGGCCTGATACTTTAAAATTCAATCATAGGAACAAGAAATCTGAAGGAAACAAATCATTGTTAGCAAGAGAGAAACAGCAAGGCATTAGACAAAGTCTGCTAAAGCTCCGAATGTCTGCTGATTTGGACAAACTTACTGTATTGACTATCTCATTTCTAGGTGACTCATGGAAGATACCATAACAGTTTAACTGATTAACACTTTCATTCCTATAGATACATCCTGTGCACATCAAGTAATGAATCATTTTACAGTTTGAGACTGATAGTGTAAGTCAAAACTTTGTTTGTTTAGGAGTTAATTAGTTAGTGTTTTTTTTTTCCGCGCAGTACTGGTTTTCCCAAGCATATCAGATAGTCTAAAGATATAGTCTAAAAATATACTGTTGCACGTAGGCCCATGTATATTTAGCTGTGCGAGACGGCAATTTCTACCATTCGAGCTGATCATACCACCGTGCCAGTACTTGGATCTGGTCTTAGCAATAATAAGTTCTCCGTCTCCTTCACTGAAGATCCACCTGTGTAAACCAACGTTCATGGACCAGAGAAAGCCTTATACTATTCTGGGACGCATTTTAACATCTTGTGAAGAGCAGTTTCATCCAAGTAAGGCAAAATTTCATTTTGTATGTATGCAAATAATTTGAGCAATTCATTGTAAATTGTATTTTCAGAATATAATAGACAAATACATGTGACCTGTCATGGAGAAAGGAGCCAAAAACTAAATTGTATATATTTCTATAGAATGTGAATTGGCATTCTACAAAAAAAAGGTGAAACAGCATTATGTAAAAAGTTTATCATAAATCAAGATTCTGCAACACAAACACTTAAGGTTCTCTTTTCATTTTACTGAGAAAATCTGATGAAAGTTTCACATCCCTTTCGAGCACAAAATACTGAACCTGAGCTCGCTTTGCAGATAATGTAATAGTTGTATAAATGAATGCATTTGCAACAATTTTCTCAATGTTTCTGTAACTGTTAAAAAAGGTTTCTAGTTCAAAACATAATAATCATAATTATTAAGGCTGAGTCATCAGGGTTATTTTATAACCCTGGCCCAGATGGATTTGCACCAGTTGGGCACTAGTGCAAATAAGGACAAAACAACAACAACAAAATGGTGCACCATGACGACAAATAACATGTATTAACATGTAATAACAGGTATCAGTGTGGTCGACAAAACCGTCCTAGCGTTTATAATTCAACTTTGATAATGAACCGTATATTGTAATGATTGTTCATATTGTAAATTATTATGTTTAAATTATCTTCAAATTAAAGTATGCAACAAAACTTGAATTACAAATGTTGATAATCTCATGTTGATATGAAAGGACTGGCCTTGACCAGCTGATTAGGCTCCTACTTGCTCTCTTTACCTACTATTTTGAGATGATTTTTAAATGTTTTAATTAATGTCTGTTGAATAAATTTCATTTCCTTTTACTGTAGGCTGTACCCTGAAAGCCTGTTGTCATTCAAAAAGAGAGGGCGCTCTCTAAAAAAGCATTTGTTTCAACCATTTTTCATACAAAATTATGCATGTGATGTTTTGTTGAAATGAACAATTTGTGTCTTTTCGAGGTACAATTAGAGTTAATATGTTGCTTGTATCACAAAATGAACCATTTATCTCACATGTCCTATCAAGCTATACTTTCAGCTATTTTGTTGCTTTTATCACAAAATGGACCATTTGTGACACATTATTGGTCTTTGTGCCAAATTATGCTCTTGTATCACAAACTGCACGATGACCTCAAAATTTAGTGTTTGTACCATAAAGAGAACAATGTGTATTCTTGAAGACCCCCCCCCCCCCCCCCCCCCCCCCCCCCCATTTACAAAACTTAACCAATTGTCCTGGTTTCGGCTGATAGACAGGCCCCCCCCCCCCCCCCCAAGTGGTTCGGTCAACGAATGGTCTTGTTTATAACCCCCCCCCCCCCCCCCCCTTCACCACCACCACCGCAACCACGAACTTACAGAACTTAATATGCAATTGTCTTTGGTCTTGTCATCGAAAATGTTTGCCAATGGACCCATAAAGATCCATAAAGTCCATATCCATGTGATTCCATGAGCGTCTTGTCAAATCGATGGCGAGGATCGAAGACTCACACCTCATGAATATTCATTACACGTGCTAGCCCCCGCGGCAAAATTAGAGTCGCTTTCGGACCATCTAGACGTCGATTGTGACCACGCCACGAGGCGGGAAAGCGACAGTCAGGAGATTCGAGATCGCGCATGTCGATAGGTCTAGGTCGCGGCGATCGGAGAGCGACTGGAAAAACGGAAATGCGTTGGAGAAATTGCCCATTGGAAAAGCATGTGATACCCCCCGCGTCGCGTTAGAGTATTATTATACAGGGTGGCCCCCAAAAAGTAGAACGGGCACTTCCCAAAATATAGTAATAAAATGATTATGTCCATCGGATAGAGTGTCCTTTCCAATGAAAAACGATACCAAGAACAGTAATTTTGGACGAGTAGTTTTTGTTGTAGGACGCCTTAAGTGATACCAAGTCAGGTTCCCATTTTTGTCATTTTTTACCAAGTCACTGCCTGATAAATCGCACTTCCTGCCCGTCATAGCATCGAACAACTATACCTATTCTCTCTGCACACAGCTGAATGCACACTAACAATGGCGCGCGTATTGCTCGTTGTTCGATGCTATGACGGGCAGTAAGTGTGATTTATCATACGGAAATGCGTTGGAGAAATTGCCCATTGGAAAAGCATGCGATACCCCCCGCGTCGCGTTAGAGTATTATTATACAGGGTGGCCCCCAAAAAACGGAACGGGCACTTCCCAAAATATAGTAATAAAATGATTATGTCCTTTCCAATGAAAAATGATACCAAGAACAGTAATTTTGGACACTGAATGCACACTAACAATGGCGCGCGTATTGCTCGTTGTTCGATGCTATGATGGGCAGTAAGTGTGATTTATCAAGCACTGACTTGGTAAAAAAAAAAAAAAAAAGGGAACCTGACATGGTGTCACCCACAGCGCTCTAAAACAAAAACTACACAACTAAAATGATTGGTCTTGGTATCGCTTTTCATTGGTAAAGACACCCTATATGATGTACATTATCATTTGGTTACTATATTTTGGGAAGTGCCCTGTTCAGTTTCTTTGGGGGGCCACCCTGTACAGGGATTTGTCCTGCTGCTGCAGATGATTCAACTGACAATGGTGGTGCCAGGCCTACAGAACTGCATCTTTCTTGGAGTCAAAATTATTTTCTCCCTTTTGCCTTTTCTTCTACTCTTTCTTGGACACATGTACCTCTTCTATATTTCCCTTTTCTTCTTTCATTATTACTAGATTTTTCATCATGGCTGATGCTGCAGAGGAGCAAGATCCAGGTGAACCTATATTGCAGGTGCCAGGTCTTCTAATAACTGTAACAAACTTAGCGTCAAATTTATTATTTTGTCCCAATTTTTGCCTCTTTTTCAACCCTTTCTTGGAAATGTACCTCTTCTAGTTTTCCTTTTTCTTTTTTCATTTTTACTAGATTTTCCATCATGGCAGCAGCTGCAGAGGAACAGGAGGGATGTGAACCTCAAATGCCGGTGCCAGGTCTTCTGAACTGCGACTTCCTTGGAGTCAATGGTGACCAGACCAACCAGGAGAGAATTGATACGATCATTGCACGTGAAAATGCCATGCTACAAAGCCAGATTTACAGCCAACACTTTTTGAATGCAGCCAGGAACCTTAAAGGTGAACACTTCTGCCTTTTCGCATCATAATTTATACTACAAATATACATGGACTAAATCAAAAAAAGAGCTTAAAGGAGAATTTCGTTGATTTTAAATCGCTTTATATTTGGTATTTTATGAAACAATACATTATATGTTATACAAATGTTGACTTTTCCAATGATGCTGAATCAATGGAACGGAATAGCCCTCCATCAAAAATTGCCATTTTACTACTTCATAATTCGTCTCGTAGACCCCTCCGAAACTCTGCCAAAAGAATGACGTCATTCATTGAGTAGCTAGCACTAGCTGACCGTAGTACCGATCAGCTCGCGCCGACTTTGTACATGATTTTAATCCAGCGTGCAGCATATATAGCGTTCCAAGAAAAGCCGAAATGTCGGAACTCACCCTAGATTGAAGAGCATTGCTCAGATGAATCTTCTGTCGACAGCGATAACGATGATGGTGAGTTGGGAGAGTTGGAAACGGAAGGGGAAGAAGATAATGATGATGATTACGGCCAAAGATATGACAGAGTCAGAGACGGAGGAGGCGCAGCGGCTGCACTACCCCAGGCGTACCAGCACGAACTGGAGGCCAGAGCTAACGGGGGCGTAGCGGAAGACGATGATGTGACGGTGGTGTGAATGGAGCTAGCGAGGCCGATAGTGGATATGTCCAGACTAACACTTGATCCATAATAGAGATAATTGGTGAATTTCGATCTAAATTGAATTATAGAATTTTGAGTTTGTATTCATCATTTTATAGACCGTTTATTCTACAAACTGGCGCATGCCAAATGTGGCCGATGTCAGTGGCAGGAGCTAGAAGTGCTCTATGCGCCAAAGTCATTTCGCAACTAAAAAAAATACGCACACAAAGCACTCATATTCTTCGTTGAATTCAGTTTATTTCATTGAAACAAAATAATAGAATAATTCAAATACTATATCTACGGAAAAAACATGACAAAATTAATTCTTACTGAATATTTTTTCAGATATTAGCACATAAACAAGATGCGTGTTGGACGCAAAGTTGTCTCCCGTTTGGCAGTGATACACGCATGCTATTACCATTTGCAAATTGCCAGCGTACGGTACCTACATAACGTGGCTTATATGGCCAAGCTAGTGCTGCAGTGCATGCAGTATGCATTCGCGCACGCACACCACTCAGAGTCAGATGCAAGAAAAAGACAGATACAACTCGTGACATAATTACTAATTATTCGTAAAATAATGAAAATATACACAAGAGATTGATGTGTGTATCATTATAAGGATATATTTATTAGTATAGGTCACACACAACAAAATATATATCAACAATTATACACAGGGGATCAGGATACTCTTGAATGATGAATGATTTTGTGCATTTATACTGCAGTGTGTGGTCTACTCAATGAATGACGTCACTAGAAAGGGGTTCTCCAACTCTCCGCTTTTCTTCAGTTGAGCGGATAGTGCATGGGTGTACAGAATCGCTCATTATTATATTCCCATTTCCCTGCGAGGCTGAAAAGTAATATGTTCGTGCTCTCTAGGTGCTCTCTAAGCTTTCCGTAGATGTATAATTTACCATATTTATCATTTTTAAAGGTATTCTACTTTAAAGTGGCCAAGCAAACCAAATAAATGACCTTTTTTTTTACTTCAAAGATCCTTTTGGTCAATATTCCAGCCTTGAGTTTGCATAAAACGTAAATATTTTAACAGACATGGCATGTTTCCACCAGTTCAAAAGCAGGTATGTAGCCAAATTATTGTATTGCATGTTGGCATTTATCTCAACAGATAAATGTCTCCTTCTGTCTACAATGACATCACAAGCTTTTTTCTGTAATGCGGACAGGCAAATTTTAGAGGGTCTTCAATTGTTGATTTGGGAGGTAGATTTTCTTTTAATTATAGAGTCAAATGCTTTATAGGTGGCAGGAATTCTCCAAATTCAGGGTCCATATCAATAAAATCACACTAGCTCAATTCCAATCAAAGTCTATTTTGGATGAAAAGGCAATGTACATGTAATTATGAAGAATGATAACTATCAATTTTGTTGTATTACACATAAGATTTAGCTGCTTAAATTGAGCGTTCTAAAGAATTTCTTTCCCTCTAGCTTCAGATAACAAACAAGGCGATAGCCGTAATGTGTCTCGCCCAATTGCGCGCATTCATGCCAATCAAGTTTGGTTACAAACAGATGCAGGGTTGGAAAGTTATCAACCCTAATAGACACTTACCCGAAAACTTCCACATTTGACCTCATTTGACCTTTGACCTACTTATGTGACCTTTGACCCCAGCATATCATGGAGGTCAATGTAGGGCATCTACCAATCAGGTTTGGTTACAAACAGATGCAGGGTTGGATTCAAATTTTTGTAAGCGCTACAGACGGACAGACAGACGGACGCAATTTGGATCCCTTAGTCTCCCTCCACCTACGGTGGGCTCGACAAAAACTACCATAAGAATGGTAAAAACAATACAAAAATTAAACACAAACACACATCATTTGCATGAAACTTCTATCAATATTTAGTAACTTAAGGCAAAAACTGTCAAAGGGTTGATAAAACTGAGTGATGTGGACCATAGTTATAAAATGGTAACTCAGAACAGTTCTTTCTAGAACTCCAAGACCTTATCTTCTCAGACTCTCTCCTCTTACTAGTTCTTCTCAGAACGAATATTTTGCAAAAAATTACCCTTTTCCTCACATATCCATGCACTCCTCTATCTCTTTAAAAAATTTTGTAATCAGAACTACAACATGAAGCCACTAAAAGCTTCACAAGTCTGGTAACCCATTGCTCCTCTTCTCTATCTCCTCCTTAGGTCTGATGCTTTACCGCTCCAATAACGAGGCAGAAGCAATCGAACTCTGGAAAAGAGCACTGGAGCACGACCCTGCAAACATCAACGCCCTACAAGACTTGGCCACAGCCTACTCTGAACAGGGAAACGACTCCGAGGCAGAGCGCTACGAAGCACTGTGCCAGCAAGCAACTGGTGGTGAAAATTCCCCTGACGACACAAAGATGATCTATGCAAGATGCCACATGGAGCAGGCAGTTGCACACAATAAGGACTTAGGTAAAGTGGATCTTTGCTACCACAGAGTGCAGACGTACAAGGATGTCTTCCGCATTGCTGGAGATTCCATCGAGAGAGAACAGTTTGAGGAAGAAAGAAGAGATTGGCTTTTGTTCAGAGGGAAGGCACATGGACGAATGGGTCTTCACCACTTCAGAGCTAAGAACAGAGACTTGTCCTCTAGATCCATTGTAAAGGCAGTTGATGACTTCCACCAATGCCTCCAGATGTCTGAACAAAATGAAGCATACCAAGCCCAAGTCTGGTATCTCATGGGGAACGCATTATTAACTCAATGCAATAAACTCAGTATTCCCCCTGGACATATTTCAGACACGTATCGAGAAGAATGGGAAAACCCCTTAGAATGCTACCTAAGATCACACGATCTAAGGCCTCGATGTGTGTGGAATTTGGGTAGGCTGGGCATTCATCATTTCAATAGTGGAAATCTAGATGAGGCACTACCCTGGCTTGAAAAAGCCATCAATCTGGTAGAGGAGCCAGAGTTTCAGATCCTGAGACACACCTCCTGCAACGCCCTCTACCACAGAGGAAAAATATGGCTCAAGGAGTTCTATGAAGCACAAAAAGAACGGAAACCACTAGAAGAAACCTTGGATTACCTGACCAGAGCAAGGGCTGACTTACAGAGAGCATTAGAGTACGGATGTGATGCCAATTCCATTGCCTTTATGGGTGAAGTGTGCCATCGGATGGCAAAGCACAGCATGACGGAGAAGAAGGATGCTGACCGACTCATGGCCGAGGCCCTAGAGAAGTTTCAGGAGGCGTCGGTCTTGCAAGATCCAAGGGCCACCGGCAACACACACTTCAAGTGGGCAAGATGCCTCCAAGATAATGGTGACCTCCAATCGGCCATTGAGAAATACCAAATAGCTTTAATAGACACAGCTGACGAATCACAGGGAGGCTTTGTAAGAATGATTCGCAGAGAGCTCTCGCGTGCTCAACAGGCTTTGAGAACTTCGGAGAAAACAAGCCAATCCTGGCGGCACAGATCAACAACGGAGTAAGCGAATACTAAACAAAATATCCAAACCTCGCTAAAACTGACTACATGTAATTGTATATTCTTCATTTTCTAGACCTTTTTCCGTGAAATACCGTTACAAATGTCGGCTTTACAATACCTTTACAAGAATAAGTACAATATTGTTGTAATATTATGCTAAATCAGTTAAACGCCTTTATTGACCGATATATAGGTTGGTGGAGGGACGCATTCGTTTTTCATTCGTAGAATCCAAATTACAGGGCTTTTCGATCTGGATTTTTGTGTGTGTGTTACATTCATCCCCATCCGTCTACTGGAAACTGTTCAGACGATTTGTAAAAGGCGGACAGTCCCTTTAAGTTAAAGGGTATCACCACCCAAAAATAATATTCTTATTAATGAAAGGTAACATCTTTAGTAGTCCATTCCATCAACAAGTTCACAAAAATATGTTTCCAGAAAAAAAATAATTGAAAAACGCATCACCGTTCTAAAGCTACTTTGTCCAGAGCGAACGAATCGTCCGGTGTCAAAAAGCTACTACTTACTCTCTCTACCTACTATTGATTAAGCTCCTTCTTGATCTCTCTACCTACTATTGATTAAGCTCCTACTTGCTTTCTCTACCTATTATTGATTAAGCTACTACTTACTCTCTCCACCTACTATTGATTAAAGGCATATATGCGTGGGTTATAAAGGGTAGTCAGCAAATTCCAACTCGACTCCACCGTAATCTCTCGAGGTAAACTCACAATATGTGTTGGATCGATCGAAGAGAGGTGCTTCGAAATATCTGAACAAAGGCCTTCTTATGAAATTGCATGCAGCAAACAAATTTCTCACGCTGTCACTCCTAGGCATCAAACGGCGGCACTTTGAAGTCGGTTGCGGTTAAGCGTGTTACGTGATATTTTCGCTCGTAAACATCTCTGATGGATCTCCATTCCACTAGTACAAACATTCCGAACGCGACTATTTTTGATGCATTTTTGACTCGGGTATTCGGAAGTGGGACAGTTTGCGATCGCTAGTTATAACTGAGCCAATGGGGATTACGCACCGTGCGTAAAAGTGCGCAAGATGGATCCACGCGTCTAATAACCCACGCATATATGCCTTTAAGCTCCTACTTGCTCTCTCTACCTACTATGAATTAAGCTCCTACTTACTCTCACTACCTACTATTGATTAAGCTCCTACTTACTCTCACTACCTACTATTGATTAAGCTACTACTTACTCTCTCCATCTACTATTGATTAAGCTCCTACTTGATCTCTCTACTTATTGATTAAGCTACTGCTTACTCTCTCCACCTACTATTGATTAAGCTCCTACTTACTCTCTTTACCTACTATTGATTAAGCTCCTACTTACTCTCTCCACCTACTATTGATTAAGCTCCTACTTGATCTCTCTACCTACTATTGATTAAGCTCCTACTTGCTCTCTCTACCTACTATTGTTTAAGCTCCTACTTACTCTCACTACCTACTATTGATTAAGCTCCTACTTGCTCTCACTACCTACTATTGATTAAGATCCTACTTGCTCTCACTACCTACTATTGATTAAGCTCCTACTTGCTCTCTCTACCTACTATTGATTAAGCTCCTACTTGCTCTCTCTACCTACTATGAATTAAGCTCCTACTTGCTCTCTCTACCTATTATTGATTAAGCTATCACTTACTCTCTCTACCTACTATTTTGTGAATGTTTGTTATTATGTTATATTATGTGAATACATTTAGATTGCCTTAGCCTTTCTCCCCACCCCCCCCCCCCCCCAAACTAAGTATGTTAATAATTGAAATGCATATTAAATGTTTTGACTTAGCACTATAAAAAACATTCTCTTTTTCTCTCATTTTGTATTCTTTTCTTTTTTGAACATGTACCTCTTATCAGTTTATCTTTTTCTTCTTTCATTATTAATAGATTTGTCATCATGGCTACCGCTGTGGCAGAGGAGCAAGAGCCAGGTGAACCTACATTGCCGGTGCCAGGTCTTCTGAACTGTACAAAACTTGGAGTCAACATTGACCAGACCAACCAGGAAAGAATCAATAGGTTCATCCATGGCCAAGATGTCATGTTACATCCGAGCCAGATTTACAGCCAACATTTTTTGAATGCAGCCAGGAATTTTAAAGGTACATGCTTCTGCCTTATAGGAAGTTATCATAAGGAATTATCTTATATTATAAATTGTAGTGCTTTTCTTATGGAGATCATGATTGGCGTACCTGGGCTACATAAATACCAAAATATAATGTATTCAAATGATATTATACATTTTTCATCATGAGTTTCTTGCATTTCACAGATGTTTTCATTAAAAATACCTTACTCAAAATAACCCTGTTCTCCTCACCTTTCTCCAATAGAATATTCGCCTCTACTCACTATTCTTCACCAAAGTTTTCAGTTATTTTTAGAGCTCCAATAAAAATTAAAAATCTTCTCAGACTCTCTCTGTACCTATCTTCATTAATTAGTTCTCCAATAGGGACTAATATGTTTCAAAAGAATACCCTTTTCATCACATATCCACCCCTCAATCTCCATTTTCGACTTAACCCGTTGCTTACGGGAACCGGGTGGGCTATATACAGTCTATGGGGATTTCAGGATCTCGAAGGGAACGGGTTAATATTTGGTTTCAGTAATACAACATGGTGCCACCGAAATCTTCATCTAGTAACCCATCACTCCCTATCTCTATCTCCTCCCTAGGTTTGATGCTTTACCGCTCCAAAAGAGAGGCAGAAGCAATCACACTCTGGAAAGAAGCACTGGAGCACGACCCTACAAACATCAACGCCCTACAAGACTTGGCCACAGCCTACGCTGAACAGGGAAACGACCCCGAGGCAGATCGCTACAAAGCACTCCGCCAACAAGCAACTGGTGGTGGAAATTCCCCCGACGACACAAAGATGATCTATGCACGATGCCACATGGAGCAGGCATATGCCTACAGTAAGGACTTGAGTGAAGTGGATCTTCGCTACCACAGAGTGCAGACATACGAGGATGCCTTCCGCATGGCTGGAGATTCCATCCAGAGAGAACAGTTTGAGAAAGAACGAAGAGACTGGCTTTTGTTCAGAGGTAAGGCACATGCAGGAATGGGTTTTCACTACTTCAGAGCTATGAACACAGAGCTGTCTTCTAGATCTATTGTAAGGGCAGTTGATGACTTCCACCAATGCCTCCAGATGTCTGAACACAATGAAGCATACCAAGCCCAAGTCTGGTATCTCATGGGGAACGCATTAACTCAATGCAATGAACTCGATATTCCCCCTGGGCATATTTCAGACACGTATCGAGAAGAATGGGAAAACCCCTTAAAATGCTACCTAAGATCACACGATCTAAGGCCTCGATGTGTGTGGAATTCGGGTAGGCTGGGCATTCATCATTTCAATAGTGGAAATGTAGATAAGGCACTACCCTGGCTTGAAAACGCCATCAATCTGGTAGAGGAGCCAGAGTTTCAGATCCTGAGACCCACCTGCTGCAACGCCCTCTACCACAGAGGAAAAATATGGCTTGACATAAAGTTCAAAGACGCAGAGAGAGATTCAAGCGAATCTTTGGAGTTCCTGACCTCAGCAAGAGCTGACTTAGAAAAAGCATCACAGTACAAATATGATGATGAAAATATCCTTGCCTTTTTGGGTGAAGTGTACCATCGTATGGCACAGCACAGCTTGACGGTGAGAATGGATACTAACCGACTCATGGCTAAGGCCCTAGAGAAGTTTGAGAGGGCATCGGTCTTGCAAGATCCAAGGGCCACCTGCAACACACACTTCAAGTGGGCAAGATGCCTCCAAGATAATAATGACCTCCCGTTGGCCATCAAGAAATACAAAAAAGCTTTAGACACAGCTGAATCACAGGGAGACTTTGTTAGCATGATTCGCAGAGAGCTCTCGCGTGCTCAACAGGCTTTGAGAACTTCGGAGAAAACAAGCCAATCCTGGCGGCACAGATCAACAACGGAGTAAGCAAATACTAAACAAAATATCCAAACCTCGCTAAAACTGACTACATGTAATTGTATATTCTTCATTTTCGAGACCTTTTTCCGTGACATACCGTTACAAATGTCGGCTTCACAATACCTTTACAAGAATAAGTACAATATTGTTGTAATATTATGCTAAATCAGTTAAACGCCTTTATTGAACGATATATAGGTTGGTGGAGGGACGTATTTGTTTTTCATTCGTAGAATCCAAATTACAGGGCTTTTCGATCTGGATTTTTTTGTGTTTGTTACATTCATCCCCATCCGTCTACTGGAAACTGTTCAGACAATTTGTAAAAGGCGGACAGTCCCTTTAAGTTAAAGGGTATCACCACCCAATGAAAGGTAACACCTTTAGTAGTCCATTCCATCAACAAGTTCACAAAAATATGTTTCCAGAAAAAAAAATAATTGGAAAACGCATCACCGTTCTAAAGCTACTTTGTCCAGAGCGAACGAATCGTCCGGGATTCTATTGTGTTCAAACGTACGCGTGAATAGCATTGGCGCACTCGCAAATGTTTGGCCCATACGGAACCACGAAATAATAGTGGTTCCGTACGTGGTGGTAATTAATTACTTTGTTTATGAATTGCACAACCCTTTGCAAAATAGTCGGTATCTATTTGATATCACAAAACGGTACCAAAACATATAATCATGCTTTGCCTGGTGGTCCCATTTAAGTGTTGTGTTATTAGTAAACAATGCAATTATAATAACCAAAACTCACGGAACCCAATGGCCGATGGTTCCATAAGTGCCACATGTTAGCGAGTGCGTCAATTCTATAAGTTTGTACATTTGGAGACAATAGAAGCACGGTAGACGCGAAAGTCCTAGACAATGGACTCGTCTTCATCTACAGACCCATGAACAATTACTATACTGTCGTGATGGGTTTTCAAATTATATATTTTGTCTGGAATCCAATTTTTCTGAACTTGTCGGTGGAATGGACTACTAAAATTATTACATTTCATTCATAGGAATATTATTTCAGGGTTGCGGTTCCCTTTAAGCATTAAGCATTAATTATGTTTCTTAGCTCTTTATTTACTACCAACTACCAAAGTCACATATTTGTGCCACACAATACACACAAATGCCATAGAGCTGTAAAATCCTTGTATGCTATAAAGAATTTCCAAGTTTAAGGTACACTTGAATATTGGTACAGGGAAACCCCGTTATAACGAGGTAGTCGGGACTGCCAACTTTACCTCGTTATAAGCGGTACCTCGTTATAAACGATCTAATACTCATGCACATTAAAATACACACAGTGATAAAAGCAACATGTGTTACGAGTAATGTGTTGTGTGTCGTATAAACAATGGCTTGTAATTGTGTACTGTGAATAAACAAACGTAATTGCATGAGTCTCCAAGCTTAAAATTGCAACGATGAAGTTTGTTCAAACTCATTCACCTGACGATTTTTGTTGTTGTGCTGAAAACAACTTTCCTAATTAGAAATTGCGAATATGAATCGTGCTTGCGCTATGGGCGAACATGTGCAACACCCGTGAATTCAAGGGTGTGAGCGGGCAGCATTTTTTCCCCATGTTCACCCGTGAATTCACGGGGGCCCTTGAATTCACGGGCGCCTTCGATTTCTAGTCAGCTCCCCTACAAAAAAAAAAAGATATATAAAAATAATCACCAAAAAAAAGATCACGGAAAAACACTTCCCGGATGGAAAAAATTATCATGGAAAACAAAGTCTCTTTCATTTTTTTGAAACCTCGTTATAAGCGGGTTGATATCTTATGCTTTTCTTTGAGTGTGCGTGAGCAGAATGTGCTCGTTATAACCGGAATCTCGCTATATCCGAGCTCGTTATAGGAGGTGCATTGTGCCATAGAAACACACATTGAAATAATCGGGACTGAATGATTTGCCTCGTTATAAGCGGTACCTCGTTATAAGCGAGCTCGTTATAACGGGGTTTCCCTGTACTTTCCAAAATGCCCCATGAAACTAATTAGATTGGTTGGTTTTAATTCCATTAGAAAGTTTATTGAATAAAACATGTGAAATGAAAATCATTCCCTTTGCTCTCAAAGTTGTAAAATTTGATTTCAAAATGTTTTATTTATATATCGTCTAGCCAGACGATATCTTGACTTTAAAAATACATAAAATGCTATACACTCCTTTCAAAATGCCCCATGAAACTAATTAGATTGGTTGGTTTTAATTCCATTAGAAAGTTTATTGAATAAAACATGTGAAATGAAAATCATTCCCTTTGCTCTCAAAGTTGTAAAATTTGATTTCAAAATGTTTTATTTATATATCGTCTAGCCAGACGATATCTTGACTTTAAAAATACATAAAATGCTATACACTCCTTTCAAAAAATTAAAAAGAGATTTTTAAATAGTTGTTGATGATATCTCGATTTAATCATTATTTTAACAAAACATCACATGCACAATTTTGTATGAAAAATGGTTGAAACCAGTGACGTTTCAGAAAGCGCCCTCTTGAGTTGTAACGGCTATTTTATCACATTGCCGATATTTAGTAGATAAGTAGTTTTCAGCAGTATTTTCTTTATTAGATTAATTTGAAGTGCAACACCTAAAGTTGTGACTTGAGATCTGTAAATAAACATTAGCATACACAATTAAAATTTAACATTCTATGTCTTTGCTCTTCTAATATATTGGATCATGATTTTCTCAAGCTCTGCTTACAATAATGGACCCGTGCATAATCCAGACGTAAAAAGTACTGTTCATAAAAAACACTGAACATTTTTCGAGAAATACTGCGATGGAGCGAAGCGACCAAGTGTGGGTAGGGTGTGGGAGGGGGGCATCCCCCTCCCACGGTAGGGAGATTTTTCAATTTTGGGGTTCAGAATCGTGCAATCCTGGTGAGATTTTTAACATCATATATTTAATAAGAATCTGGAGTAAGAGGATTCCATTTAGCATAACACATACTAAAACAGGCTCTGGGTAAACATTTAAAAAAAAAAAAATAAAAAAATAACAAAATTATTATTATTTTTTTAAATGGAGAAAAAGCAGAAATCCGCGAAAACGTGAACAATTTTCATGTCTGATAATCACTGATGTTAATATTGGAATCTTGACCTTTTTGTTTTCAATTACAAACTGCATTATTATGTTCATCAATTTATCTGTTATACATAGTTTTTTCAATCTTTATTATTTATATAATCATTTTGTATTATGTGATTATGTTGAAAATAAAATGAATCAAATCAAATCAAATGTACATTATAAAGATAACGAACTATTCTGTAAATGTATCAACATATCAATCCCTGGAATGACATGCATAATATTATCTTTAATCAAATTGTTTTATTTTGTGTAGTATTGAAATATTTTAATTCAGTCTTTCTTTGTAAATTAGAATAACAAATAATATTTCAAATGATACATTGCTTATAAAGTTTTGACTTATCATTTGACATTATATATGGTTTCCCTCTGTTTTGGAATAAATGTTTCAAAGTGAATAATAAGAAATAATATAATTTGTATTATTTTAACCATTCAGGACTGATTGATTTTGCGATTACATGTATTCTCCATAGACCTTGGCTCAAGTATTTTCTGGACCAGTCCTGAATGGGTTAAAACTCTATGATTTGTAGCGTTTTAATATCTATCATTGGCAAATTGCTTCATACATTGTAAGTTATCATCTGAGAAAGGTAGACATTTGCGTAGTGGTTTTCTGTCAAACTTCACATAATTATATCTTATTGAATATACATTAAATATACAGGGTGGCCCCCAAAAAACGGAACGGGGCACTTCCCAAAATATAGTAACATATATATTTCCTTCGGGTAAGGTGTCTTTTCAAATGAACAACGATACCAAGAACAGTCAATTTGGTCGTGTAGTTTTTGTTTTAGGGCGCTGTGAGTGACACCATGTCAGGTTTTCTTTTTTTGTTAATTTTTACCGAGCCAGTGCTTGATAAATCGCACGTATCGCCTTTTATAGCGTTGAACAATGCGCGCCATTGTTAGTGTGCACTCAGCCATGTGCCGAGAGAATGGGCATGGTCGTTGAATGGTATTACGGGCAGGGAGTGCGATTTATCAAGCACTGGCTCTGTAAAAATTGACAAAAAAGAGAACCTGACATGGTGTCATTCACAGCGCCCTAAAACAAAAAATTAATCCGTCAACCGGTTCTTGAGATATCGTGAGAACGAGGCATTTTTGCACATCTATAGATTCCTGTGACCTTGACCTTTGACCTCATGACCCCCAAAATCTATATAGATCATTTTTACCCCAATATGTACACTCATACCAAGTTTGAAATTAATCTGTCAACCGGTTCTTGAGTTATCGTGAGAACGAGGCATTTTTGCACATATATGTGACCCAGTCCCGTCAAACCCACAAAAACTTGACCAGAATGAGTTTTGACTTTTTTACATATTTTGAAAGAGTATACTCTAAGCTTTAATATGATATATAACTTAACAAATTTGGATCAGCATAACCTATTCAAAAAAGCGATTAAAGGTAAGAGAGTGAGCAAGTCTAGTTTAACAGAATAAGGAGAAAACAGCCTCTAAAGATTACGATCACTCAGGCGCGCAGTGCGAAGGAACTTTCATTGTATCCCTTGTGAAGGTGAAGTACAAGGGAGCTTTAATGCATGAAACAGGATCTAATGAAAGCTAACTTTGACCTGGGACCGGTATGTGTCGCGATTAGCCAATCACAGGCCGCGTTCAGCGATCGCGTGCGAATCTGGGCCATAGTACGGCCGGTCATAGAGCTGTGAGCTGACCGAAGGGCTATTGTCTCGCAGCGTTCTGCAAATAGATTTTTGATCAAAACATGAGTCACTCCGAAAAAACATGGTCTAGAAAACTGCTTATAACTCAGCTTTGGCTTTGTTTTAAGACTCCATATTTTGACAGTTGACAGATGAAAGATTATACTTTCAGGAAAAGTAAAGTTCAAAATGTTCATTTTTTAGCATGATTCACACATTTTGGCTCATAGCACACAAACATATCTGGCGACTTTTTGTGGGTTTGAGGAAAGAGAGTCACATATAGAGTCATGTGACCTTGACCTTTGACCTCATGACCCCCAAAGTCTAATCAGATCATTGTCACCCCAATATGTACACTCATATCAAATTTGAAATTGATCCGTCAACCGGTCCTTGAGATATCGCGAGAACGAAAACGGGACGGACGGACGGACAACCCGAAAATATAATGCCTCCGGCAACTTCGTTGGCGGAGGCATAAAAACCAACCATGGAGCAACATGCCAGCGCGTTGGTGCGCACTCAGTTTCGCATCTTTGCTATTGTATGCGCAAAATAAACAATGACATTAAGCGTATTAGAAGCGCCATGGTTCTAGAGGCTCATACTGGCTTCATCAATGTTGATTTATTTTTATATCAACATTTACAAGCGATTTTATGAAATATTTAAGAGATTTTCACTTATTATGCATAAGATGAACACAATCCGTGATATTGATGAGTTATTTATTCTTATTCCTTCTCTCAAGACTACTTAACATTGTCAGTATTCTATAATTATGAACGATTGAAGCTTACGATGGTAAAGTCAGCAACACCATGATTATCTCTGTTATGCAGTATAGTAATATACTAGACATTACTAGTGAATTAATTAGAGTATACAGTAGATAGGGTCGATTGACGATGAGACGTACTAAATTTTGCTGTGCCAATATCGCCGCGGTATGCATATTTTTCTTCTGCGAAAATAAATCTGCAACAAAATTGCATATTTTTTCCCGGAAGTATAAGGATATAGAAACACACTTCTGCAAATCAAAAATGACCAATCGATTGCATCTTTTAATTAGGCAGAAATCTGTATCTATAGATACAGACTTTTGCACAAAAAAATCAGCTATTACTTTACATCATTTGTATGGCAGAAGGATGTATCTCGAGATAAACCCTTTTGCCAAACGATAGCACAACGATACTGCTCATAATTTCCACGTATATCAACATACACGCTTTTGCCAGACGATTGAGACTACAGACTTGTTCACATTTGTATTGCAAAAGGGTGTAGCTGTGTAAAAATGGTCCTTTATTTCAGAATAAATGTAAAATTGTAAAATAATATTTCAAATGTCAGCCAACTACAAGAATCAACTCTGCCAGCAAAATTCTACTTCCAAAGCTTGTAAAGAAGAAGGAATATGTCAAAACTTCAAATTAATTTTTTTCTCAGTGTTCGGATGTTAGATGAAAGCCATTCTGGAAGCAGTGCGGCCACTAGTAGCTTCCGACTCAGCTCTGCGACCCATTCTGAACACAGCTCGACCAGTGGAAGCACCCATATCAGTTCGACGACCCTTTGTAGAAGTGATGTCGACAACCAGAAAGACAGCGCACAAGAACCCCAGAAGTCCACTCCATTAGCAAAAGGTATGCCATGATTGATAGAGTAAAATATCTGCCGAAAATCTAAAAATATACATGTACCATTGATAATTTCATTATTTTTAATTGATTTCAAGACTTACAAGTTTAAAAGAGCGTTTGAAATTGAGAGATTTGATTTACGACCAAACTGTTAACTTAAGGTGATAAAGTTCAAAAGGTGAAAACAAAATTCTAACATTTTTGAAAATTTTTCAAATCCTAAAATTTGCCTTTACATAGTTTGAGAAAAATCTGTACAACCTTAATATATAAATATATGAATAACGTGAGTTAACTTTAAATGTACTGGTGACAATTCCATGCTCAATAGACAAATTAAAACAAAAGTGCATGACGGTTTACAAATCAGGTGAAAACTTTCCTTTTTCAAATTTATAGAATAGTGGCGCTCAGCGCAATTTAGTAGCGAGAAGACTTGCATCCAGGTGCTTCTTTACTACAGGTATAACCCTCGTTTGCTGCAGAAGTGTGAGCTAAATGCTGGAAAGTTGATTAATATTAATAGAATTATTTGTCATGGAACAAATGGTATATAAATGGTCTTCAGAAGAGTGGATCTTGTCGAAGGGCAAACGTTATATCAATATTAAAGACGTTGTGGTGAACCTGGAATGCATTTCATACGTTGGAGAGCTTGCCCACATTTCCCCTGAATATGCCGCTCTAAAGATAAAATGATTATGAGATTGTTCTAGTACAAACGATGTAATCAAGTTTACACTACGGAATACCTAGTTTTACTTTTGTTCGGCAATCCCTGTCATTTTCAATAAACGTTTGTCTTTGCGCGGTATTGCTTTTTTTTTTCGTGCCTTTGCCTTGAATTGTTACTGCACACATTGTCGTCGGCGAAAGTTGTGCTGGGGACAGTTTGTGAAGTCACCAGTAACTGAACAAATTGGTGCCGGTACATATTTGTACAAATTTGAACAGCGACGAAGATATGATGATTGCCTTTTGGGATACATACATGAGGAGACTGATATGGTATATTTCATATGAATTTTACAAATATCTCTTTAGCTTTTATAGAATCGACGACAAAAAATGTTGGCTGTACAGGTGGAACACTGCACTTGGAGAGATGTAACATCACGTTAACGGTTCCACCTGGTGCTATTCCCAAGGGATGTGATGAAGACATCTCTGTTGAGGCTCTCGAAGATGCCCCTGACAACATGGCTGAGAATGATGTTGTGGTTGCATTGACATGCAGATGCAAACGTCAGTCAGATTTGAAACATTTCTCAAAGTCTGTCACGTTAAAGGTTCCTCACTGTGCAAGATGGACCAACGCAGATGATGTACAGGCAGTCATGTATGTGAGAAGAAATGGTGGTAAGTAACCGGATAAAACAAGGCGATAGCCGTAATGTGTCTCGCCCAATTGAGCGCATTCATGCCAATGAAGTTTGGTTACAAACACTTTCACATTTGACCTCATTTTACCTACTTATGTGACCTTTGACCCCAGCATATCATGGAGGCCAATATAGGGCATCTACCAATCAAGTTTCGTTACAAACAGATGCAGGGTTGGAAAGTTCTTCAAATTTTTGTAAGCATCACGGACGGACGAACGGACGGACGGACGCAATTTGGATCCCTTAGACTCCTTCCACCTACGGTGGGCTCGACAAAAATTGACGGACCTGTCTACCTCTTCCCATGTTAAGGATGGTTGGTCTGTCTAGTCTTTTTGCACACCATCTTTTTTTAGGGATCTAGTATCATTTGTCCAAATCATCAAAACTTACTTGTACATGTAACTTTAGCAGTTCTCTTGTATTTATAATTGAAATGTTCGGATGTTTAATATCCACTGGATGGTCAAACCCTGTTCAATGTCAGTGCTATGAGTTAGTGAATATCACTTTGCATTTCCACTCATTACTCGCCCATAAACATCCATTTAACATGACATTTTCACGCATTACTCAGTGGACATGTCAGATCGAAAATACATATTGTATCAACCAGTTATCATTTGTGCACACGTCAATAAAGTGACTAAATCCCTTTAATAGATGGATGATAAGGAAAATATGTGTAATGGACCATTTTGAAAAAGAATTAACTAATAATATTTGTAACTTGAAATATTATTGTTTGTGTGGTATGAATAATGGCCAATTTATCTTATATATTTAAGGAACAGTGGCTTCTCACACCATTAAGGCAACACATTACGAACCTCTATTATATAAAATCATAATAACATCATGGTTCGCAACCATCTAGTAAATACAGGAAACTGAAAGTTGTTATATCTGTGTAAACAATTATGATCGGTAAACGTTGAACCAGAATATTTCAAATCCCATCTTGTATTTGAACTGTTGCATGTTTGCACACTTTGTACAGTATGGGGTTCTAGAACACTTCTGAGCTCGACTGGCGTACCCAGCTGCATTGTTGACGATGGATTCTTGGAACTTTCGATTGATCACTTTTGCCAGCAATGTGACTTATCCGTAAGCGTGCAGGGAGCAGACGCAAAGTTGATGGGCTGCTTTGCCTTCCTTCCTGAAACGCCAGATGAAAGGCCTCTCCTGCGCGCCTACGTCTACAATAAATGTACGAAGTTATACAAGGACGAAATAAAGGTAGGCCTATTTTATGTTTTTGTAAGCTTTCGACTCGCTTGCTTGTTATCACTGTGCAAGTCGTTATGAATACCCAATGACCTTGGAAAAACTCTCAATGTATAAGGGGGAAATAGGCGTGTACTACTAAAAATATATATTGAATTGTGATTACCAGGCCCATGGGCAGCATTTTTCAAGGGGGGGGGGGGGGGGGGTGTGTGTAACTTACTGGTTGAGATTCATTTAAGCCGTGGTGGGGGGGGGGGGGGGTCAGTTGCCAAACATTTTTCAGACCGAGACCAAGACCACTGATTGAGATTCTGTGAGTGAGGGTGACCTGTAAAAAGTGGACACCAGACCACTTAAATGTGGACCCGAGACCGACAAAAAGTGTACCTTTCTGATTCGTATTATTATTTTGATTTATTTATTATGTTTGTTTGTTTGTTTGTTTGTTTTGTTTTTGTTTTTTTTGGGGGGGGGGGGGGTAGGAACGCAGCAAACCCACCTCCTTTGCTACGGGCCTGTATACAAATGCTTGCATGCTATATTTTATAGCGGTGCTCTGCATATGCGCAAGGGTTATATTTTTTATTTGAATAATGCTGATATTCAATATACAATAAAGGAAGAAGAAAAGGAAGTAGGCTACAGACTTGCACTGCCGGAGCAGGAATTCCGCTTTCAGACAAACAAAGCTGGTGGTAAACTGATGATAAAGTGTATGGATCACATCAGAGGCACGACACTTAAAGAGGTACGGTTGATACAAATATTATTGATAATATAAACCCCTCATTTTGAGCCCCATACATTTAGAGGTACTACACACACCTTAATCACATAGTCATTATGAATGGGGCATTATTTTATTGACAAAATAACACGCTTCAACTTCAATAGTAAAGTACTAAAGATATCTCCACAAAAAGTCGTGTTTGGATGCAACGCCTTCAATTTCACACGATCAAATGCATTTTGTTTACATTTCGTTGTCGATCCTCCCCAATATTCACCTTTATTATAAAACCTACCCCGCTTTTCATAATCATTTCAAGTGTGGTGTCATTGGAAAGATAAATAAACAGGCTTTTTTTCTGATACCGTATTCAAACAGCATCTCTTCATTGTCAAGATATTCATCGTCCAAAGAATTTGAACTTGAGAAAGACCGTGATATGAGTGTCAGACCTTCCGACGGAAGTTTTGACTTCTGACCTTCCCCCGTTCTCAAATATACTGCGCATACCCCCTACTCTTGATGCTTACGAATTTGGTATCATTTTAAAGAGGTATACACACACTTTCAAGTGATACCAAATATAACCATTACGATTTCATAAGAAAATAGATATAATCGATCAAACTTGAGTTTCTGAACTTTTTTTGAGGGGTTTATATTCATAGTTATAATGACGATAATAAAATATTACCAAAAACATGATTAATATAAATTTTAACATAACGAATCATAATTCGTTTTAACATAACGAATCATAATAATGATATTTGTAAGAAACGTGAATAATATTTAGTATAATTCGTCCCACCGCGAACAAAATATAAGTTATCCCGAGAATAGAAGTTTGACATTTACACACACACATACATATTATACTCGCAATGACGCATATCTCTATGAATTGCTGCAAAAGGCATCGTTGAAATTTTGAAAATATTAATACAGACATTGGCAAGCATTTGTTCTTCTTTAAACATATTATTGCATGTATTGTTTTCTATTTCAATGGTTGCATTATAGAGAACATATGAAAAGGAGACGATCATGCAGCAGTCCAAAGCCTCTTTCGATGTCCTATTGAACTTGAAAGAACGAGGAGAAAACATGACACTTAATCTTTGCCTGCTTCAGCCTGTCAAATTGAATGAGGAGTTCGGATTTCAGACAAGTTATTCATGTAATTAGTGTATCCGTTTGATTTTATCATTTGTGTATTATCAATAATGGGTTCAGATTTACACTTATGGTAACATGCGGGTCTGTATTGTTATTATTGAATGAAATGCATCTTTGTTTCTCTCAATTCAAAGTTTCAAACATCCGTACCTTTTGATAAATATGTGCATTTTCATAATCGATCAACACAGTTTCGCATTAAATTCAAGTCAGTCAAGTCCTTAAATTTAACCCATACTCCTATGTGGTCGTTTCATAAAATTGGTTCCTTATTTTGTTTATTAAAAGTGTTTATGAGAACTACAATGACTCAGCTAATGAACTAGTAGCTTATCTGGTCAGGAGAGGGAACCATGGCATAGATCTTTTTTCACTTTCTTTTTCACTTTTTCATGAACATTTTGTGCAAAGATTTTCGTTACAAAGCAATGCTATCATTTTACAAGCATTAAAACGTCAAGTATTCTTCTTATGTCATTCCGCAGTATCAGGTGGTCACACAGCCACAGGAGCAGATGGACCATCACTCACGTGAGTAAATGTTAGATGAATAACAATTTTGGGAAAGTTACAGAAAACATTTATAATTGATCAATATACGTTTCCCACTACTGTCATTCTTTTTTCATGACAGACAATTTGCTATCTTCGTAAACAACATCGGCATAACTTTTACATTTAGAACCATGGTGTTGCATGAACGCATCTTGCCCAAAGCACATCCGACTCTGCCCTAACTGCCAATCCGACACGGTATGTTAGTTGCATTGTTCTACTACTACATCAGATATAAAAACAAAGTTTTGAACAGACGTGATTTCACGGGACACATTCTGTTTTGATAGAGTAGAGGATGATATGTTATCCAGCATTGTTAGTTTTGAGGTGCTGATTCCCAAATCTTTAGGTACCATTTTTTCAACCACATTTTCCAGCCGACATTTTGCATAAAAAAATGGCGGAAATTCATTGTGGTTCTATACAGAGTGTTTACAAAAAAGCGGAACCCAACTTCCACCAGCAATATCTTATGTAGTGAACATAGTTATGTTTATTGCCATATATCATCGCAAAGATAATTTATTACTGTTTCATTTGATACCATATTTGTAATAATTGAGCTTGTAGTTATCGAATTGCAAGCATTTTAAACGAGCAATATTAAAATTGCTTTGCGCACAAGATTTAGATCTATTCATCAACACGGTATGATGGTCATTCATTGAAACCTCTCCTTGTGTTCGTTTGTCTTGTAATCCTTTTGTTCCGTAAATAAATGAACATGGAGATACTTTTTAAATCAGTTCCTTGCCTGACCATGCAACTAACCACTGAACACGAGCACAAACATGTGCGGACAGACATGGGGGTCATGTGGAAGGACATTGGGGATGATTATGGACCATGAACTCTTCTCAAAGTTGAATAAAATGTAAAACTATGAATCAAGAAACATCATGAAATGTTACTTGACTTTGGCTATTGTTTCATTCTTTACATTGCATTTAACAATTACTTTCTACTCTTGTGCACAAAGTACTTTTTACATAACCCTTTTTAAACAGGTTTTATTCAATCATGCATGACGTTATCACAACATATTTGGTATCAAACGAAAGAGTATGAATTAACCTTTGATAGACATATTGCAATAAATATAATTATGTTTATTAAATCAAATATTGCGGGTGGAAGTTGGGTTCCGCTTTTTTATAAACACCCTGTATATCGACTTGTGAACAACATAGAAGGTTTAAACTAGTGGTAATACCCATGCTTGTGATACAAATCATTCCATTTAGAACATCGGTGAAGAACTGGCTGATTTAGTTCAGCCCCATCCGGAATGTCAAGATGGCCGCCATATATATATATATATATATACATGTACATTTGCCTATACATCTATTAAGCAACATATGCACATTTACTAAATAATACTAATGAGTCTGTAGACAAATAAAGGAAATTGTTAACAACAAGAAGATACACATTTTTTTTTCACCGAAGAAGGATTACGATGTAGAAAACGTTTAACTCTTTCTGATGGTAAATACGTTCTTCAAATTTTTTTACTTTGGCTGTTTTGAAAGACGAAATACACGTTTAACGCATTCGAGACACCCCCACACATATTGAAAATTCAAAAGTATGACGATACATTTATGTATAGTTACCTTTCAGTACTGACACTCAGTGCATTACGTGTAATCCTTTTTTGTGCCAGTCTGTGTTTCATATTATGTTGTTCTTGTACCCTTTTATACAGGCCTTCAATGAATGAAACAGAGGGAATCTCTGACAAGGTACTACGCAGGATCGTGAGAGCCATCGGAGGAGCCAATCCGAAGATTATGGATTTGGGTTTGGAGCTTGACTTCACACACGCCAATGTACAATCAAATATGCATGGCAGCGAGGTGACGGTAGGCGGAACAAGTGACATGCTGTTTGACTGGAAGGAAAAGACTTCAACAAAGGACCAACGTCGAATCCTGAGAGAGGCATTAGTGGAAGTTGGTCTTGCCACAATCGCAGAGAAACATCTCCCTAACAAGCCTTAGGTCGTTAATTCTGCTATTGGTCATGATACAGTATATTGTGGTAATTTCCACTGTAATAAATTAGTATTTGTACGCGTATTTTGCTCCCATCCCAACACAAACGAGCCACCTATCTAAAGTATTCCACTTCATCCAGTATACGCATGGGTTAAATAATATTCCTCAGAGAGTGTCTGGGGAAGGAATGAAGGATGCAACACACTTGGCAGAAGAGAAGACAGAGTTGCATGGCGTGCTCTCGTGAAGGACACAGCAGCGCTTTACAGCGCCACCTGAGCTTGGTGATGATGATGATCATGGAACATCACAGAATGTTTCTATTTGAGGGATTTGAAATAGCATTTAACCCTTTCAGGACCATAGTCGCAATATTGCGACAAGCGGTTCCCACCGCTTCGGGACCATTGTCGCATTGTACAAATTGTGGCTTTCTGAAGTGATATGGAAATCATTGCCAGTCGTAATAGAAAAATCTATGCTGTAATTTAAGTACATGACATCTGAAGACTGTCATAAACGAGTGTAACAATTGTGTACATTTCACCCCTGGAGTAATGACATCTCAAGAATGCAGTATTACAGCCTTATAAATTACTTCCTGTGTCTCCTTCCAGTGATGAACATAACACTTGCAATCTATCACAAGTAAATTCAGTTATAGATGTTCAGTCATATGAAAATTCTCTCATATCGATCAATCGCCACTCTGAGGGGTGAGACAACTGTACAGTTCTGCAGTGAACAAACTGAATCAAGTTGACATTTTAATATACATGACCGAGTTTAGCCAATTAAATCAAAGACTCGTATTTGACAAAGTCAGATATTGAACATAAATTGATACGTCACATCCTTACGCACAACAGATCATTGAAGGATTTAATTAATTGGGGTAAAAGAGACTTTAGGAGATGGCATAATAAAGCAAATGCCAATACTGTCATCAGAGAGGAATTACCAGCAGGATTCAACCGACTCTGGATGACTTGGCGCAGCCTGAATAGACTTTGGGCAATTCTGGGCTAAAATGGGTTATGTTTACCATCTTGTATATATACATGTAGGTTGGACGCTCCGCTAACGTGATGCAAAATGTGCAAAAATGTGCCCCTACTCTCATGAATGATAATGTATACAACTATTTAATGTAAAGTATTAAAAAGTTGGTCTGTGTCGGTGTAGTGAAATAGGCAAACAAAACGTTACATAAACACAGTAAGGAAACATATTTAATGTATATTTTAAATGTTTTATCATAACCATTGTGCCATTCAATAACATTCAATTACAGGTATGAAAACAAGTAAAAACAAGAAATAAAACAAACTTTAAGGAGATGGGGGGCACTAACCAGTCAACATCAGTTGGTTTCACTACACACTTCCTATAGGCACCGGAGAGAGACAGTTCCCTGATAGACAAAAAATAACACACAAAAACAAAAATAATAATATATTCATTATAATTTTTCCATTTTTGTTCATGTACTGTACAAATCAAAATGGTAAAAGTTCGCAAATAATAATAATAACTTGCATTTATAACGCGCTTAATACAGGGTTTCTAAGCGCAAGTATTATTACCCATGGTCATCAGGTACAGTTCAAACCCACACAATGATATTGCATACTTTCTCAACTCCCTGGGGAGCATACTAGCCATATGCTGCCAATGGCGCAAAGGCTAATTGACACCCGACCATGGTACCCATAGTCAAAGGCAATTGAAAATGATACACACCAATCGGAACAGAGGTCAATCTATCCTAATTTTTTTTGTTTGCTCTACCATTTTTCACTCGGATATTTGCCCATGATTCTTCTTCCATCTGCTTCCATTGCAAACATCAAATACATCAAATACCTGGGGCGAAATTCCCCTTTAAAACCCATCGTTACTGTATCAAGTTTTGTGAAAATGCTTGAAGCAACATATCGCTGCTGCAAATAGTTCACTGCTTATGATAGGTTCAGTGAATAATCACAAAGCCAATGTTTAAATAGTGAAATGACCTTGGGTATTAAAGTTTATAATGGTATTCAAGAGTATCAGGGAGTACGATCTATATACATAGAGTATGGTGTATGCATATTAAAGAGTTAGTGTGTAATTAAAGGGATCTAGTATTTGTCGACATGTGCAAAAAGTAATGAGTGATTGATACAATGTATATTTTTGTTATCTGATATGTCTAATGGGTGTTGTGTGAAAATGTCAAGTTAAATGGACGTTATATGGCCGAGTAATGAGCAAAAATTGCAAAGTGATATTCACTATTAAACTCATTGCACTGACTTTGTACACGGTTTTGACGGTCCTGTGGATAATTTAACATCTGAACACTTCAATCGTAAATATCTTTTCAACAAAGGGAAATTTGAAAAACCGAAACCAGCCCCATGCTTTTATTGTTAATACGAATACAACAAGGTATGAGGGAACCACTAAAATTCCTATTGGATTTAGAGGATTTGGACAAGTCCCTTTTATAAGAGTAAGGTAGATGTATATTTATCAAAGAGTAAGGATGCATGTATATTTAAGAGTGGTGGTGTATGTAAATTTAAGAGTATTAAAGGTTGTATGTATATTAAGAGTAAGAGTAAGGTTGTGCATGTATGTATATTAAGAGTAAGAGTAAGGGTGTATGTATATTTAACCCATTCAGGACTAGTCCTGAAAATACTCAGCCTTGGGTCTGTTGAGAATACGAATTACATTAGAGCATAATCAATCAGTCCTGAATGGGTTAAGAGTAAGGGTGTATACATGTACGTGTACATGAAAAGGTAGCAAAGTGAATTACATTACCTGTTTGGATTTTTCAGCATTTCTACCGTGATTCCATCTTTACTCAGGATATCTGTATACCACTGGCCAGCTGCACAAAAGGGAAAGAAAATATTATGTTAGTTTTAGGAGTTTAATGTTTTAATTTTTCAACGGAATTCTAGGAAGAGCCGGGGCTTGAAGATGACATGAGACCAGACGTCTACGAAACACTGGAATTTTTGCCCACTGTTAATAATGATAATTGCATAATTCCTGTCACTTCTAGTCAAACCCCAAAAATACTTTTCATTTCACGAGGGCTTTTTTAAATTCAGAAAGAAAAATTGCCCCCGTGAAAATGTCCACGGGGGCTATTTTAGGGCTCACAGGGGCTTTATTCTCTTGCATTTATTTGTTTTCATTTTTGTTTTATATTTATTTTCTCAGACATTGAAATAAATAGCTATGAAGATCCCATACTACATAATGATGAAAAACATACTCATTCAAATAAAGATAACATTTTGTATGCTTGGGACTAACTAATAAATGTGATATAAACAGCAAGGGAAATTTTGTGACCGAATTTCATTTTGTTTTCGCCACAATGTTTTGGCTCACGGAGGCAATTTCAAGGGTTTGGGGGGCAAATCGCCCTTTGCCCCCGTGTATTTTGTTCACTGTTTCTAGTCGTATTATTTCCTTTTGGGTATCAATAATAACGGAAATAATCAATGTTTTTTAAACCACTATCAACTGTTTTGATTGATCACTGGTGGCTGCCACGCTTTCCAACAGTACCTCATAAAACGTCATGTGAGCGCAATTGGGCGTGCACTATTAACAAAAGCGGGTTATGTAACCGCTGTTGTTGAATCTGCTGCTATGTCTGTGGTTACGTAACCCGCTTTTGTTAGTGAAAGGTCGGATGACGTTTCATATTCATTCATTCATTTATTTATTTCTCGTAAAAGATACAATATATACATGGTAAAATTGACTGGAAATCACAAAGTAAGCCAATGGCTTGAGCGGGAAGTGATTCCCTATTATAAACATGATAAAACAACATGATATAACATAACACGCTTTATACAAAAACATAACGAGAAACTAATTACGTTATATACAAATCTACGCTTAACAAAACAACAATCAGACAAACACCCCCCCCCCCCCCCCCCCCCCCCGATGGAGATATAATTGAGCATGGTAATTAATAAGCATTGACAATACGTTTTTTTAACTTAGACCTAAAAGCACTTGTCAAGTTGACATGTTTAAGAGTGGAATCGAGCTCATTCCAGAGTTTGCTTCCTTTATAAATTTTGTTTCAATGCTAAACGACAAAATGGCAAGACAAAATTATTTCTGTTTCTTGTTTGAAACTGGTGGATAGCGTGATTTCTTTTAAAATATTGGTTAAAAATGGCTGGCAACAAGTCATTCACAAATTTAAACATAAAAATCCCGAGTTTCAAATAGATACTATCAGGGAGTGTTACACAATTCAAAGTTTTAAAAAGCGGGGAAGTATGAGCGAGAAAGTGTGAATTAGTACATATTCTAATGGCTTTCTTTTGTAACGTATGTAAACATTGTAAGTTGCCTGAACTGGTGCCAGACCAAACGAGACTATATGTTACAGTTGTAAAACATGGCAGCCTCTAGTTTACAGTCAAAACAGATAAAAGAGGTATAAACAAAAATGGATTATTTCCATCATTAGTGATACCCAAAGAAAGTTATCTAAATATCATTCTTCTTTCTCTGGGATAACTTCCTGAATACCAATACACTTCCTAGTGAGATTTTTTTAATACCATTCTAACTAGGAAGTTTTTTTGTAATACCCTCTCGGTCAATACGCACATTTATGCGATGGATACTATACCCCATGACCAGGGAGGGACAGCACAACATCATTGATGGAGTATTCCTTCCAAGAGAAATTTAAAGAATACCATTCTTCCTGGGAAGAAATTTTGGGAATTCTACTTTTTCTATGAAGATTATCTAAATATTATTCTTCTTTCTCAGGGTTAACTTCCTGAATACCATTATTTATTTCTAGGAATTTTTTTTTTAAATACCCTCTTTACGAACCTTGATGTGAGGGATACATGACCTCATGTCCGGGGAGAGGCAGCACAACATCATAGATGGAGTATTCCTTCTGGTTTTCAGCAGTCACATACTCCACTCTAGGCGGAACTAGGTCGTCATCTAAAAAACAAGAAGCAAATAAAGTAAGTTAGTGATGTTAGCTTTAGCCATAAAATAATATTCATTGGGAATGTGAGCTACATGTACACCTGGAGCTACACATAAAGATTTAGCAAATAAAGACTTGCGATTAGGTCTAATACACAAATATTGAACTACCGTAAATCTCCGTGTATAGGACCAAAAAAAAAACAAAAACAAAAACAAAAACAAAAACAAACATGTTGTGATTTTGTTTGTAGTCACCCTGTAGTGCTGTTGGAATACGTAGGACACTGGTCTAGGCCCCGACAAGAGCTTACTATCAGAAGTGGCATTCATCAATATACATTTTCTCATATTAAAAATAGTGGTTAGTAAAACATTGAATGCGCAGTAACACACTGCTGCTCATGAATATCCATATATTCATAAGCAGAAGCTCATTAAAAATGCAATTATTTTTACTAACCACTATTTTTAATATGAGAAAATGTAAATGTTGATGAATGCTTCTATTGGCAGAAAGCTTTAACAGCACTATAGCACTACAGGGTGACACACACACACAAAAATGTACATAAGACACACCTCCCACTTTGGCATTTTTCCAACGGAAAAAAGTGCGTCTTATACACAGAGATTTACGGTAATTAAAACTCAAGACTAGACTAGGACCAATACCTACCTTGCTTAGATACCAGGTCACCTATGACAGGAGCCATGCCGTCTACATAGCTGCCTGGTTGTGATCAGGCGTCATACTCATATATTTAGCTAATGTAGACATGTGATGAGATCTCATACACCAAATTGAACTACTTAATTATAACTCAAGACTAAGACACTAGACTAAGACCAAGACCTGTCTTGCTTCAATACCAGGTCACCAATGACAGGAGACATGTCCTCTGTCTGCAGCTGCCTAGTGTTCATTAGTTCCCAGATTTGACTCGTTAAGACTCAAGATTAGAACCAAGACCCACCTTGCATTAATACCAGGTCACATATGACAGGGGACATGCCCTCTGTATGTAGCTACATAGCTGTGATTAGGACCCATGCTAACAGATTTGACTAGTAATTACTAAACTTAAGACTAGACTAGAACCAAGACCTACCTTGCTTCAATACCAGGTCACCTATGACAGGAGCCATGCCCTCTGTATGTAGCTACATAGCTGTGATTAGGACCCATACTAATAAAGTTGACTAGTAAAGACTAAACTTAAGACTAGACTAGGACCAAGACCCACCTTGCTTCGATACAAGGTCACCTATGACAGGAGCCATGCCCTCTGTATGTAGCTACATAGCTGTGATTAGGACCCATACTAATACAGTTGACTAGTAAAGAGAAAACTTAAGACTAGAATAGGACCAAGACCCACCTTGCTTCGATACAAGGTCACCTATGACAGGAGCCATGCCCTCTGTATGTAGCTACATAGCTGTGATTAGGACCCATACTAATAAAGTTGACTAGTAAAGACTAAACTTAAGACTAGACTAGGACCAAGACCCACCTTGCTTCGATACCAGGTCACCTATGACAGGAGCCATGCCCTCAGTCTGTAGCCGTCTAGTGGTGATCATGTTCCATACGTAGCTCTGGTAGCTGTGTAGGTACATCAGACGCGTATTACGAGGTATCTAACAAATACAAATACACAAAGAAAAATACTGCTGAAAACTTCTTATCTACTAAAAATCGCCAAATGTGATAAAAAGGAAGTCGTATAGAGCCTCGCTTGCAATCCTAGCAGGGTCTTTGTCAGGGCAACACAACTTTACTTGCTGTTCTGACAAAGATCCTGCTAGGATTGAAGGCTAGGCTCTTTACTACTTTTTAAAAATATATATAATCATTACACAAATTGTTCATAAGACAAATATATAAATGCCTTTGGTAAATACATTTTTACAAAACTGATGTGGAAGTAAAGGATGTGCCAAGTAATAGATAAGTATAAAATCATTTTAATTATAATTACTTTGAGATTATGTTTATCGAATAGAATGAATTTACCTTGCGTCCAATAAATGTGACTTGTCTCTAGTAATTACTGGACGCACGATTTTGAAAATAGCATTTCTAACAAATTTATGTTCCCAATATTCTATAAAACATTAAAAGATGCACACACTATTTGTATGTTGGTAGGAATAGTTTGATTGTGCTTCATTTGTTTATCAAATCAATGTCAAATATATCTTGCACATACAATTCCTACTGACACACTCAAACCTATGCATCATTGGTATACTAACGGATGAGAAGGAGGCTATGTAGTCATTGCTGGACTTGAACAAGCCCCATAACAGCTGCTGTTCCACAGAGCTCTTCTTGTGAGGGGGCAGCATTGCCAGGGTGGTCTTGGGATTTCTCGTCTTCATCCAATGTTCACGCCAACGGTTATCATCCTGAGCTGTAATTTTAACAAAGGATAATTCAAAATTTAACTTGTATCTATCAAATAACGGAAAACTCCAAAATCTTAACATCTGGATCACACTTCTTGTGATTTCTTGTGATGGGGCAGCATGTGCCAGGGTCGTCTTGGGATCCCTTGTCTTCATCCAATGTTCATGCCAAAGGTTATCGTCCTGAGCTGCAGGACCACAAAAATGATGGTATGATATATCCTTGTGCTTTATGGTGTATTTGGTCTATTTGGTCCCACTTCTACCCAGTAGATATCCTTGGACTACATGTATATGTGACCGGCTATAGCAAAACCTGGCACCTGTCGGTAAAAATCAAAATGTAGATTTTCATACCATTACAAAGGCCTCATTACCACAAGCGATCATTTGATCCTTTGATCTAACTAATTGGTCAATAATTGGTGAAGATACATGTTTGATTTTTTCAATTTAGTTCTTTTACACACATTGCGTGAACTTAAAATGCCCATTTCTTCAAAACATGAATTACCGACAAGTGCCAGGTTTTGCTATAGCCAGTCACATACATGTATTGTATACCCATTCAAGATTTGCACAGGTATCTTTATAGTAACGTTACAAAAAAAAGGACATGGACAAAAACATGAGTTCTTGTGAAAATTATTTCTCGTAAACAGAAGTCATCTGAAACAAATTTGTATTACTACACCATTGGCAGTGACTTGGTTAGTGGTGTGATGTATCAAATATTGAAATATGTCTTTTTGGTTTTTGTAGAAACAAAAAAAACATGGTTAGTAACGTTACGGTTAGTAACGTTACAGTTTGTCCGTCCAAATAAAAATGATGTTATTAGCATGAATATGCAATTAAATTTATAGAGGAGACACTGGTTGGTGTAATATGAAGTGTTTTACAGTATCCAAAAGAAAAAAAATGAAAAAGAAATTGCACATTTCTTTAAAATCCTATAAAACTGTGTTTAAAGCATAGTGTAGTCCCACATGTGCCATTTCATGTATAGTTCTGTTTCTCCTTAACGAGGACACGACAGTGTGATTTAAAGGTGGGAAATTAAAGCTCTCTCTGTTTCATTGTGATTCCTGAGATAAAGAAGATTGAAAAGGAACCAGGATTTGAGAAAAATGAAATAGAAGATTGGGTTGAATGTCCCTCTAATCATGAAATTGCCCACAACAAGTACTTGCATTCTTATTATATTTTGTATTGGTATAATCATATTTTCTTTAACTGTATGTAATTGTTAATGTTTTTACCTTGTAAATTCACTTGTAATTCACTTGTAATTTAGCCTTTTGTCTACAAATAGTTGAATAAAATACCTTGAATTGAATTGAATTATAATTACTGATAGACTGAGAGCAGCACCAGTAGATATAACATTGTAGCCACACACAATCACCTTCTCTGGCACCGCACTGTCCTCTCCAGGGCAGCAACGAATGGCGCTTTTGTGGAGATATTATCATCACGTATCAAGTATCAAACATAGATGAAATTAACATCGATAGCATTTAATTTGCAAGCGTAGAGTGTTAGTGTTGATGTATTACCAAAAAATGTTACGTGGATTAACGTTGTTACGATATATCGGCAAAGAATACATATACTCCTTTAGTCCTTTTCATCACTACAGGGCTGAAGCCGGAGACAGCAGTTTTGTGAAGGTCGGAGATGGAAAAAGGGGAGTAAAAAGGGGAGCAAATAGTGGTGGTGGAGGAGGAGGCGATGGAGGAACAGACAATAAGAGAATCAGAACAGACAAGGAAGGTACGAAACTTTATCACCAAATTAAAATCAATGTTTATGAAAAAGAGAAGGAAGAGGGATATGAGCGGAAAGAGAGGTGGGGTTGTTTGAAGTGGTAATAATCAATAATGCCCGAAGATACTCGGGAGCAAAGAAAGGAACTAATGAAAATAGCTATGTTATCACATGAAATGTTGATGGAAGAGAAATTACAGGAAACAGATCAGGGATGGAAACAGAGTGGTCGGCGATGAAGGGCAGAAGAGAGATATGATAGCCAGAACCGACTCTATAGTAAAGAGAGTACTTACAAAACAATACATTCAAATGAAATGTCTATACAAGAGAGACTGATCCATGTCCTCTCTTACCACGTCAACATACCTCCTCTTTGAATTGACGTGATCAAAAGTTTAAAATGCTACTTCTCATGGGAAATAACAAAACAGATAAACTTTTATACTAAAACCTCAAGTATTTGGTTTTCTCTTTCCATTCAACCTGGCGAACTATCTAAGTATCACGTTGTTGTCAGATAACTATGTCTAGTTAAAGGGGACCACCAGGCAAAGAACTACACATTATATGTTTTGGTACTGTTTTGTGATATCAAATAGATGCCCAACATTTTGCAGAAGGTAGTGTAATTCATAAACAAAGCAATTAATTTCCACCACTTACGGAACCACTGCTATTTCCTGGTTCCATACGGGCCAACCATTTGCGAGTGCGCCAATGCTATTCACGCGCACGTTTGTAAACAATAGGTTCCCGGGCGATTCGTTCGCTCTGCACACGTTGCAATTCACCGCACACATAGCAGTCTGCGTAATTCAGACCGCATGAACGCATGCTTTAGAATGGTGATGCGTTTCCAATTATATATTTTGTTTCTGGAAACATATTTGTGTGAACTTGTTGATGGAGTGGAATACTAAAGATGTTACCTTTATTTAATAAAAATATTATTTTTGGGTGGTGGTACCCTTTAAGTAATTAAAAAGTGTTAATTGAAATTAAAACAAAATGTCAACATACTCGTTACTACTTGTCTTACAACACGCTTTGCATCTCAGATGACACGTTCAGTGGAGTCCACGTCATCCAGGAGCCTGATAAAGAGGTGACCATCTTAGAGAGGATCGGCAAAGGGGGGTTCGGAGAGGTACACAAGGGGCGCTGGAGGGGCACACTTGTTGCCGTTAAGCTGATGGATACAGAAGGAAGCGGTAGGGATGACGTTCACAATGAAGTGTCTGTGCACAAGTAAGTCGTTATTAGATGTTTTTATAATAGCCGCATACAACTACAATACTTTTAACATTAAATTAATCAACATTGTAAACTGTCGTTAGATAATGAAATGCACGCTAACCATGTGATATTATTCCATCGTGAAAGGGTGTCCGATGTGATGGTGCAGTGCTCTTCGCACGAATCGTCCCAGGTACCAAACCTATAACTGGCTGCGTATTGTTAAGTATAGTGGTATAAGCCAACACCCCCCCCCCCCCCCCCTCCCATCTCAGTGGTGTCAGGTACAAATTCCAGTTGTAAAAATGTCAGAGGAAATAATGTCAGAGGTAAAATTGCCAGTGGAAAAAATACAGAGGTCTAAATGCCAGCGGTAAAAATGTAAGTGACAAATGCCAACTGTATCACACTATTGTACCTACTTTTGCATCATACCCCTTTCATAGTCCAAATGTTAACACAGTACTTAGTGGACATATCGGATCCAAAAGAAAAACACTTTACCAACCATTCATCACTTTTTGCATATGTCAACAATGTTACTAGATCGCTTTAATGATTATTTGCACTCTAAACGTTATGTAAAATATAACATCAACAAAACATTATATTATGTTAAATTGCAAGTGTACATGTAACTTGGCTAAGCGGCTTTATAAACCTATATGAATGATTGATTATTGACTTATGCTATTCCAAATTGTAGACGGGTTATGCATCAAAACATCGTGCAGCTGATGGGCATTGGCTATAAGGTGGGACAAGCCCTCATCGTTATGCAGCTCATAGACGGACATGACCTCAATGACGTTATATTCAAGGTATACATAACATTCCTATTTGTGAAATGTTGATACGCGTCGTAAAGTTACGCTGGTAAGCCATGTCTGTATTCAATTGTGCATCTAAAAGATGTTACTTATAAAGTGTGGCTATACTGCTCTTTTATCGACCTATATACACTCCGAAAAACTTGGAAACTATGTGTGATATACACTATATATTATGCAAATTGACAATTGTAATGAACTTAACGTCAACATTATGTATATATCGGAAATAATATCGCTAGTGATATTCGTTTGTCTCGCAATGTATGGTCAACATGGAATCTAAAAGATCGCGACGTTTCGTATGCTACTGCAATACTTTGTCAAGTGGTGGTGGTTATTTGATTTTTGCAGACGCGCTCAATCAATTATGATTATTTACGTCTGGGACCGCCCTTTATCGTCACCTTCCGATAGACGCGGCCAAGATTCGAACCCGGGCCGATTAGTGCGAAGAGCGGAGCTCTGACCACTAGACCAGAACACCTCTTCACTGTCAAGTGATATAAAGTCAAGTGATATAAAGTAACGTAAAACATCAAGTGATATAAAGTAACGTAAAACAGTCCTATTTATGCTCTCATGCGGCTCCAAACCGCGTTATCTCGCATGAGCGAGTTGTTCCTACTTGGTCCATAACGGGGAAATTCTATTGGCCGGTGTACACGGGTGCTAAACCAATCAGCGAGGCGCTGGCTCGGCTTGCTTGCTAGGCGGGAACAATAGCGAGCTCGACCAATCAACGGACCGCTGGCTCGATACTGGCTGGAATCAACCGTTGCGGGCCGGCTGGTCGGGGGGTGTCATGGCGGCGTATTGTACGCATCCAAAATTTGTTGGTTTAGCACCCGTGTACACCGGCCAATACAATTTGCCCGTTATGGACCAAGTAGGATAACGCGGTTTGGAGCCGCATGAGAGCATAAATAGGACTGTTTTACGTTACTTTATATCACTTGACAAAGTATTGCAGTAGCATACGAAACGTCGCGATCTTTTAGATTCCATGTTGACCATACATTGCGAGACAAACGAATATCACTAGCGATATTATTTCCGATACTATATCCGCAATGAGTAATATATTTACCATTATTATGTATATATATAAAAATCTCTTATAAATGTATAAAGTAATCAAACTCACGATTGCATTGAATATTAATAGGATGGTAATCCACACACGTTTGATCAGAAGGTGCGCATGTCACGTGACATCCTGGATGCGGTGACGTACCTACATCACTCTAAGATCCTGCACCTGGACATCAAGCCACAGAACATAATTGTAAGTCTTTCAATCAATGTGATTCCTTTGTTAATACGTGCATGTTTTCCCGTATTTGATACGTAGTGCAATGGCTAGGATAAACACGACTTCAACGGGAAGGGCTATGTTTTGCACTTATTTTGTAAACGAAAATTACCAAAGGGATGTTTCATCAAAGAAAGGCATAGGTCATCTTTAACGATTAAAGGGATAGTTGAGTTTTGGTTAAAGAGAGTACAGTTTTGGTCAAACTGAATATTAGTAGCCAAAACCTGTACCATTACATTACAAACTAATAGTTATAACTCCACCATGCTCCAAATGAATACAAAATTACAAACGACTAAGTAAAAAGCCTGTTATTAAAAACAGCCGTGAAAAAACAAGAGGCCGCTCTCTAAAAACTCATTGGTTTCAACCATTTTAAATAAAATATTGTGCATGTGATGTTTTGTTGAAATCGTGATTATATATAGAGATAATCACCAACTATTTAAAAACCTCTTATTACATTTTTGAAAAGAGGAAGCATTTAACAAAAATAATTTTAACGGCTGGTTTAAAATTATCGAATTATTGTGGGGCCCCACAATTAATACAAAATTGTTATGTTTATGGATATTTCAGCCGTTTCTGAAGCGATTTTTTATCAAATAAGGTTTGTTCTGTCATTAAAATTGAATGTTTTTTTTCTTCAAATTTGCCACTCGGTTTTTCATTATCTCACAAAAAATGATTTTGTGTAGCACCCTCTATACCAAAACTCAACTATCCCTAGTTTATACTCAAATCTTCCTTTTACAATGTGGTTAACATGACTGATTTTGTTCAATCATGTGTTAGTGTATAAGGAAATAGCGGTCCACATGTGAATACACGCCTCATAATCCTTTAGTAGAAAATAATGTGGTTTTTGATGTACGTCTTCAATATACACATTTTCACCTATTATGTTGATGGATTATTTTTTGCATTATTCACACTGTTAAAATGATTGTGGATTATTATCTCTTCGCAAATCAATCCTGGTAGGTTGAGCGGATGCTTCACAAGCCGTACCTATGCGACCTCGGGCTTGCCCACATCAAGACAAGATGCACCATGTCCAGGGCTTCACACATCCACAAGGCACGGGGAACCATGATGTACATGCCACCTGAAAGCCTTCTCATGGACGGCAGCGGGATGCCAGCCAGCAGTGGCTTTGACGTGTGGTCGCTAGCTTGCACATTCCTCGAGTTTTTCACTGGCAATCGGGTCTGGCCCCAAATGAACCATCTTGCTTTTGTCCGGAAATTCATGGGCAGCGATATCACGCCTCCTGGAGTTGCTAAGCTTGATGGAAGGGTCAAAGGCATCGTGAAGCCTTGCTTCAAGAAGAACCCTTCAGAACGGCCCTCGGCTGAGAGGATCATGCAGGAATTCAGCGGACTCCTGTAGATTGTCTTTCATTATCCCTTATATCCCATCACAGTAGTAGCGTATTCGGACTGAGGGGTGCAGGGGTAAGCGGATAATTGAGGGGGGGCGGGGTGCCTTATGTTTTTCTAAATGTTTACACAGAATGTTCCCTTACGTTTAAGACAAATTATTGGAGTACGGTCATGCACCTACCCCCCCCCCCCCCCCAAATACCGTTGTCCAACCTTCTATTTGACCCTGGTTATTTCAATGGTAATGTCCGTTGATATTTGGACACCGGTCAGAGCTCAACCTCTAGACATGACCATTCGAACAAAATGTACTTCTGGTACACATATCGACCTAGTAACGAGTAAAACAAATTGTTTCAATTGTAGTTTAAATTGAAGATGAATGTTCCTATTCAAGTCTCGTGAGTAACGACGTGATGTGTTGTTTGATATAAAAATGTCATAAAATAATACATTGCACAAAGTATATTTGACAATTAGTATGAAACGCTAGTTTTGAACCATGGCTTGTCATTCTTGAAGTACTATTAACTTCGTGAGGTTTTTCTAAAAGCGATATTTGAGACGTGATCATAATACCAATATCATTGTAATATTTTTCATAGATATGTGTGATATTTCCATGGAAAAGGAATTGAAAATATATTACAAATTTGATCGGTTGATTTTGACAATTGCTTTTCAATTCAATCCTATTCCTCTCGGTTATGAAGGAGATATTAGTAAAAATCGCCGGACACCCATTTTATTCTTCTGCTACCATAAGCCAAACAACAAGCTACACGAGAAATATAAAAGCTCCATAAAGATATTTTGTTTGAATTTGACAAAGTTGATAGATCGATGGTGTACATTTATCATATTTTGCGACATTCTATATTGTAGTTTGCATTTATGTTTAACATATGATGCTCAGCTTTAATGATATATATACTACCGTAAAAGTTTGACTAGAGGCGCTACTGGTTTAGAGGAGTATCAATAGCGCCAGCAAACATCCAAAACGATCCAGTATAATGAATATGTATCTAGCCTTTTGTCAACGATCTTCGAGCCAGTCTAAATGAATATTCATGATAGCATTATCACGCAAAGTTAGAAAAGATGAACGTTACTAAGGGTTGAAATCCAATCAAACAAGCAGAAGTAGCTCTTGGGTCGGTGGTTGGTGCAAATCAGGATAAGGTAAAATTGCATCACGGTATGAAGAGCCGTGGGTTCAAGACGCACTGGATAAGTGATTTATTTTTTATTTTTTATTTCATAGGAAATTTTGTTTTAACAGATGCCAGCGTTTTGTGCATAGGAATGGGAATGAAAATTATCATTTCTGTGTTAACTTAAATACACAATTATTACATTCAGGTGAGTGAAGTCCTGACATTCTGCTAGTAATAGTATTAAGCTTTATATATTAGTGGATGGAGGGGGTAGGGTCATTTTAAAATTGATTCATCACCCTGTTTCAGCCAACTCTTCATCAAGCACAAATTTGATTTTACTCTTTTCCGACCAAGAATTAATAACAACTTATGAATAGGAAGCAATGTTGAGCAACCCAGCCCCGCCCCCCCCCCCCCCCCCACACACACACGGACACAAACACACCCGTTATAGTATACATGCACACATCACACGCACGCTATGACTACGATTATGTTCATTATGCATGGTTTGTCAGATTCGAACTTGAGATGCCGTGTCATGCATTCTTTGATTTTATGCTGCAAGTGCTGCACGTTGTAACTTGGAAACTGCTATGTTATGCAATATGCTTCTATCTCTATAGTTGAGATGAAACTCAAGAGATTATGCAAATATATATGTTGTTGCTATTCATTTGAAATAGTGTGAATAGTCTTGTTGGTGGTGCATCATGAGTTCCTTTTCAAAACAGATAATGCGGAGAGCACAATGAGGATAACGATTGCTTGGACAGAATAATACAGTTCGAACAATAATGTTCCTCCTAGCGCCTCAAATAATGCAATAGATCGTGCACCTGTTCTGAATAATTATACATAAGCATGAATGAAACATGTCGAAGATGTGTGAAAGGGCTGAAAGAATATGCTTTAAATTCCGCTTCAGAACGTGGTTCAACGGTAAATGGTATTGGTCTGTTTTTATATCTCAAAGTACGCGGATCAAATCCACCCAAATGAAGTCCTGCGGGTTTTTTTTATAGTATTAGTTGTTGGTTCTGTTTCCCTGTTTTGTGTCATTCTCCTTTCATTTCACTTTTTTTCTCGTCATTTTTTGTTCATTATATTCTTTTATTTATTTTGTTTTAAATTGTTTCAATTCATTTGTTTCTTTTGTAACCTGCATTTAAAAACAATGTTTTCATGATTGGTTTTGTTTGCATTCATTCAAATACAGTACGCACATAGCGCACACACCTCACACACGTTAATACCAGAATAAAGTTAGCAAGTATCTGTAATCCCAATATAAATCAATTGTTGGCCCCAAAGTCCACTCAGATTGATAAAGGGACAACATTTCTCCTCCGATAGACAAGATCGCTACTATATTTTCTTGCCCAAGTGCTTCAAAATATGACGACATCTGGGATAACCTCGATCACTTAATCGACTGTAAATCAACGGCATAATATGCCATTACAAAATGGACTATCATGCAGAGAGCGCTATAATGCATAGTTACGTAATATTCAAACAGATCGACTGCTTGTACGAGGTTTATCTGCCTAGTAACAGCTTCAGTGTGCGTCGTAAAATATGATAACAAAAGAATCACATGGAAACCAAACGGGTGATCGTGATGAATAGAAATTCAACTGGAAAGAGAAAACTAGTTAAAGACAAATTACCTTATTAGATGAACATAATGCTTAAATATAGAGCGATTTTGTAATAAATATTTGTACATGGAATATTTTCTATGGAATGATTTGTGAAAATACTATAACATGTTAATGTAAAACACATTCCCTTATTCAAACATATCAGGAACCAATGGCTATGAGGCAGAATGCATGTTGTACATACATACTCGATAGCTACATTGCTATTTAACATGTTTAATTTGATTGAATTGTTTTTAATTGTCATCTACCAGCATTTAGGGGATTTGGCTTTAAGGCGCGTATTTTCTTAAAGTAATTCTAATACAATACGTAATCCTCATTGATTTACTGGTCGTGATGTTCAGTGAAATATTTTGGAGGGGTCGAAGGGGAAGGATGATGGGTAGCTTGAGAGACATCGTTAAATGGACCAAGGCCCAAGGGTGTCGAAAATTCATAACAAACCTTATTTTAAAAACACGTTACAAGTTACAAGTTACCGCTTCCCCCTTTACCACTATTTGGCGGCCTTGGGGAAACAACTGAATAAGTGGTCTCGATCTCGGCCTCGAACATTTTTGGCGACGGACATGCACCCCCCCCCCCCCCCCCCCCCCCCATGGGCGTCGATACTTACGTAATACCCATTCATCAGGGGGATGGATGAATAGATCATCCCCCCTGATGAATGGGTATCAATGACAGATCGACGCCCATGCCCCCCCCCCCCCCCCCCGCCTACACGACTCTTAACTAGTGTGTTTGTGTGTGTGTGTGTGGGTGGGGTGTGGTGGGGTGGGATAGGGAATGCCATGATTTCACCTGAATGTCATAATTGTGTATCTGACAAAAAGTAAATGATTTTCCTTCCTATTCCTATGCACAAAACGATGGCATTTGTTAAAACAAAATTTCCTATGAAATCGAAGAATAAAAACATAATTAATCCAATGCGACTTGAACCTACGGCTTTACATACCGCCATGCCTCGAATGATTTGCACCAACCACCGACCCAAGAGCTACTTCTGCTTGCTTGGTGGGTTTTTTACCCTAAGTAACGTTTACCTCTTCTCAATTTTACATGATTATGCTATCATGAATATTCATTAAGACCTGCTCGAAGATCGTTGACAAAGGGCTAGATACATATTCATTATACTACACTGTTGGTCATAATGTTGGAATATTTTTTTTTTAGGTCGAACTTCATTCTTTTTCCCTATTTTTGCGCCTAATGAACTATTTTAGACTAAAAATAAGAATTATATAATGTTTCTAAACTACCAATTTACAATGAATGGTTGAATGGGTTTGCATTAATTAATCAAGCCTTTTGTTTTGAGCTTTGAAAGGCATGACCTTTCATGATGGGCCCCTTTCCTTCTCCAAAGCGTATGTCCAGCAAGTCATCATTATGTGTCATTTCTCAGCGTTTGCTTTAAAACTTTCAACCAAAATTGGCACATAGGCTCTCTAGGCTATACTCCATCCAACGCCGTTAACTACACGCCAAACGATGCTTGTGCTCCACCAGGAAGGGGTGTCAACAAGCAATGTCCACTGTTTCGTTGAAACATCGTAGGTTAGGATCTGTAAAACCCTCAGACTTCATCGAGAGGAGGGGCAATTAAAGCTACGGGAATATCTAGGACGTTCACAATTGACCACCAGGATAACTGATCGCAGATTGCTTAACCTGTGCCGAACAAACCGGAAATGCCAAAATGGAGCCTTCGCCGTCTATGAAGAAAACACTATGGAATCAACGCTTTTCGCCAGACTGTAGTACAGAGATCCCTCTAACATGGTTACCGAGCAAGACAAACTACCAAGTGTCCACTCTAATTCATGCAACCGAGATTTACAGGACGTCCCTGGAATAGGGAGCCCAGAATATTGCCGCCTGGACACTAGAGATATGTCATCTGAATGGGTACGAGCCATAACATCCTTGACCGAACAGATGGAGGACAAAGGGTTCGTCGATTACGTGACAAGAAGCTAGAAGATGTCTGTATTCACAAAACGACTTGAGGTTGTGACGGCCTAACGGTGGTATGGCTCGTACCCATTAAGATGACATATCACGAGTGTCCAGGCGGCGATCTTCTGTACTCCCTAGTCCACGGACGTCCTGTAAATCTTGGTTGCATGGTATGGGCTGGACACTTGGTAGTTTGTCTTGCTAGGTGACCATGCTAGAGCGATCTCTGATCTGCAGTTTGGCAGAAGGCGTCAATTTCATAGTGCTTCCTTCATAGACGGCGAAGGCTATATTTGGGCATTTCCGGTTTCTACGGCACAGGTTAAGCAATTTGCGAACATTTGTCCTGGTGGTGAATTGTGGACGTCCTAGAGATTCCCGTATCTTTAATTGACCCTCCTCTCGATGACGTATGACGATTTTACAGACCGTAGCCTGCGATATTCCAACGAATCAGTGGACATTGCTTGTTGACACCCCTTCCTGGTGGAGCACAAGCATCGTTTGGCGTGTAGTCAACGGCGTTGGATGGAGTATAGCCAAGAGAGCCTATGTGCCAATTTTGGTTGAAAGTTTTAAAGCCAACGCTGAGAAATGACACATAATGATGACTTGCTGGACATACGCTTTGGAGAAGGAAAGGGGCCCATCCCATGAAAGGTCATGCATTTCAAAGCTCAAAACAAAAGGCTTGATTAATTAATGCAAACCCATTCAACCATTCATTGTACATTGGTAGTTTGGAAACATTATATAATCATTACTTTTAGTCTAAAATAGTTCATTAGGCGCAAAAATAGGGAAAATTAAAGAAGTTTGACCTAAAAAAAAAAATATTCCAACATTATGACCAACAGTGTAGATCCTTGTGGACGGGGCTGGGGCTGTTGATAATACCTGCTAATACTGTGAGAAAGTAGCACCTCTAGTCAAACTGTTACGGTATTGCATGGGACAAAGGATACGTTCCAGTGACTTCAATTTGCTCTTGATGTGTGTTGTGTCGAGTAATTAATTGAAATCGTATACAGTTATTGAAAGTAAATTTAATGTGCAGCTATAATAAGGATAATCTTGACTCGGGTAATGGTTATATTCCGGGTATTTTTGTATTCACTGTGTTTTCTTTTCTTTAAGCAATAGTGTTATTCTGAAATATTCAAATTTTTCAAATTCTAAATTTATAAACACTCTTCATAAATATGCTTGCCATTGCTCCAATGCAATGCAATATTCGTATAAGATATCTTGTTATGTATATCATTATATGATAGAACAGTACTAACAAAAGAACTATATATGGTGTCATTTTACACACTCCGTTAAATAGCATGTGTACAATAAAAAATATAAAAATATAAAAATATAAACAAATATAAAACATATCATGTACTATAATGCTCTTCTCAGAAAAGTTATGTATAATGCATATTCATAGTAATTATCTATGTAGGTGACAAAACGTAATAACAAAAACAAAGACTGAAAAGACGGCCTGATAGTTTAAGTTGGGAGATAAACGAATCAAATCAGTTGTGAACTAGATTAATATACATGTAATAAGGATCAGCATCTGCCAAAAATAGTATATTATATACATGTTGTCAGGTAGGGCCTAAATATTTTTTTTTAAATATATATATTCATACTTATTTGGCCTGCAAAGGGGAGGGAACAACATAAGCCAACACTTCCAACTGACAATTGCTCCAATTACTTTTACACCACTAAAACTAAGATGCAGAATTACATATCTGTTAGTGTTGTTATCATTGCTTCTAAATTATCTTTACTATATTATCATGACAGTACTATTACGATGTGCTATCTGTTTGAAAGACAGAATGTTCCATTCATTAGCTTGAATAATGTCTGTAATAGGTAGAAAATGTTCATTCATATAATATACATAATAATGGTTTAGATTATCTGTACAGTGAGTATCCTATGGAAGAAAGAGGGGAACTATGTAACTATGGAAGAGTATAACATACTCTTGTCTATGTACTTATCCTCAAGTTTTAAATAAAGACTGAAATGCACCATTTATTTTCTCTCCTAGCAATGCCTAGTATTATCTAACTTGATTCATGATGTGTTGCTGTGTTTATTCCAGTATAGGTGCTGTTTCATACGACTTTTGAAATTGTTGTCCAATCGTCGTTCCTACTCAATCGGCAACAATAATAGCTGTAAACAAATCGCGCACTTTCAACAATTGAAAGAAAGTTGTATAAAACTTGGCACATATAAATCTGTCAATGGCTCAGGGCTGGTATTCGATTCAAAACTTAGATTAAATAAGAAATTTACTTAGCATTTTCCAGGCTGAGAACTTCAGTAAAACAAAATCTAAATGTAATATTTTAAGACATTAGGACATCAACAATTTTGTAAGATTTTCAAGTGATGAATTAATCAAATCTCAATTACTTACTTTAGCTAAATTTTGACTTAAGCCAAGGGATAGTTGAGTTTTGGTAGAGGACGCCATACAAAATAATTTTTTGTGAGATAATGAACAACTGAGTGTCAAATTTGAAAGAGCATACCATTTTAATGACAGAATAAACTTTATTTGATCAAAATCGGTTTAGAAACGGCTGAAATATAAATAAACATAACCATTTGTAATAAATGTGGGGCCCCACAAATATTCAATAATTTTGAAGCAGCCATTACACAAATTTAAAAAATGCTTCCTCTTTTCAAAAATTTACCAGAGGTTTTTAAATAGTTGTTGATTATCTCTCTATCTAATCACTATTTCAACAAAACATCACATGCATAATATTTTATTTTAAATGGTTGAAACCAATGAGTTTTCTGAGAGCGCCCTCTTGAGTTTTAACGGCTCTTTTTGAATGATGACAGGCTTTTTACTTTTAATCGTTTGTAATTTTGTATTCCTTTTGAGCATGGAGTTATAACTATTAGTTTGTGTTGTAATGGTGCAGGTTTTGGTTACTAAAATTCCGTTTGACCAAAACTGTACTCTCTATACCAAAACTCAACTATCTCTATGGAATTGAAAACCGGCCCTGGGCTTTACTCACACCCGTCATGCAGTGCTGTATCTACGAGGTGGTGCCCCACGCGTCACACCGGCCGCCCCCACCCCCACTAATTTGACAAAAACAATGACAAACAAAAGGGTTCAGATTTTAAAATATATAACATAAAGATTTCCAAAGGGCGTGTCCCCCTAGACCACTGGTATACATGGTAAATATGTAAATATGAAACAAATCATAATTTGGTAAAATTGTAATATTCATGGATAGGAATTTGGGGTGACAAATGCTACTTGTATTTATATATTGTATGTCACTCTGTGATTTGCTTCTAGTCGAGCGACCTGTTCGACAAAGACAACACCTCTTGTACCTTATTGGACTTAGAAATATATAGTAAAATCAATATCATAAACAATCTCTTATTAATGAAAACAAATTCCTTGACCGGAGAGCCGAGGGAAAAAAGGGGGATTAGTCGCTCATAATGGGCACATTTATTATAATTATTGAATATTTTAGTGCATATCATATAGTTTACAAATATAAGATTTTACAGGCACATCAATGAGTATCACAGAGAGGTTTCACACGATGGCAAACTCGTGATTACAATCACGATTGGAATCATTTTTCACTCTAATCACGGTATTTTTTGACCGTGTGAAAGCAAGAGCATACAATTTTAATAGCAGAATAAATTTGATCAAAATACACTTTTGAAAAAGTGTAAGCATTTGATTAATTTTTTTCAAAAAATCATCGTATTTATTTGGGGCCCAAATAAATACGATCCGATATATTTATTGATATTTCAGCCATTTCTGAACCGATTTTGACCAAATAAAGTTTATTCTGCCATTATAAATTGCATGCTCTTTCAAATTCGACACTGAGTTTTTCATTACCTCACGAACAAATTGTGTTGTGCAGCGCCCTCTCTACCAAAACTGAACTACCCCTTTAAATAGAGATATCATCAACAACTATTTAAAAACCTCTTTTGAACATTTTTGAAAAAGTTGAAGCACTTTTTAAACGTTTAAAAAAATCATAAAATAAATCTGGTCCCCAGATTTATTCCGATCGGATATATTTTATTGATATTTCAGCAGTTTCTGAACCGATTTTGATCAAATAAAGTTTATTCTGCTATTAAAATTGTATGCTCTTGCAAATTTTACACTCAGTATTTCATTATCTCACAAAAAAATATTTTGTGCAGCGCCCTCTATACCAAAACTGAACTACCCCTTTAAATGTGGTCGCGGGACTAAGGGTTTATTTGTATTTTTAACAAATATATCTAGTATTGTTGGGTACAATATGTGATATTTGTCGTCAGACTCAATGTATATTTTATCTGTATTTCTTTTCAGAAAGTTAAGACAAATGCTAAATAATTTCAAATTATGATATAGATAAAGACTGCAACATATACTATTTTCAATCGCAATATTGCGCTGTTTTATGTGAAAATGAATTGATGGTTTTTAATAATAATCAGGGTCATCATAATATTATGAAGTTTGCATGGTCGTTCTATATACACCGTGTCCCAGAAAAAACGAAACCGGGTTTCATGGCAGAAATTTTCTGTCATAATGGATAATTTAATTGATGATATATATATATGCCTGGAAAGCTCTGTGTCTCTTCTTTCATTTGATGTGCAACTTATGGCACATACTTCAAGCATGACTGAATTAGAACAATGGAAAGTGGTGTTACCAATATTCAATTTGCACGCATAAATTTGAAGTTTGGGTGAGTTTTAAGAGTTGTAAACGTACTTATTTTTAAAAAGGACAAACACCACATAAAAGTTCATATTTTTATCTTTTACATGACACCTCATGCTCAAAAAATAAATGATTTATGCCAGAGAACGAGTACAATGAAAACATGCCTGATTTCTGCCCGAATGAGTCCAAGTTGAGTAAGAAGTCGCTCAGCTTTCCTGACTAGCAGCTGACAATGGACTTTGATGCATGAGTGAATTTACACAAACATGGGGATCAGGAAACAGGCTAGATCAGGAAAGTTACTCATTTGGGCTGGAATCAAGCATGTTTTCATTGTATTCGTTCTCTGGCATATATAATTTATTTTTTAATCATGAGGTGTCATATAAAAGATAAAATTATGAATTTTCATGCGGTGTCTGTCCTTTTTCAAAATAAGTACGTTTACTACTCTTAAAACTCTCCCCAAAACCTCACCCAAACTGCGCGCAAATTGAATTTTGGTAACACCACTTTCTATCGTTCTAATTCAGTCATGCGTGAATTATGTGCCATAAGTTGTATATCAAATAAAAGAAGAGACACATAGCTTTTCAGACATATATATATCATGAAGGAAATTATTCATTATAACATAAAATTTCTGCCATGAAACCCGGTTTCGTTTTTTTCTGGGACACGGTGTATAACAAACTAGTCGGTTTATAAGAGTAATAGTATCCCTTCAACTTTTCAAAGGGGAGGCCTGATATCGAGTACTGAATTGTCAAGGACTCACTTACGAGTTGGTGATTTTTATCACGGTAACAATTAGTATATAGGAGTCGTCAGGTTGTGATATAGTTTGTGTGTCAGCCAACTTTAATGTGAACGGAATAACGACACAGGTAAATGTATTGTATTCTCACTTATCTTATTTTATAATCATCCAGGGGAAACTTTAAATTGATATTAAACACCTTGTCGAAGTATCAAATGAATCGCCTTGTTGTACTGTATCATGGATCGGAAAAAAATCATCTAATATTTCATTATTTTCGGGAGGAGACTTTTATTTCATATTAAATGTTATGTAGCCTACTTTGTTTGAATTATCGAGATGTTAGAGTTTCTTTGCAGTAATGGATCAGCAGTCACGCACAAACAAATATTTACGGTAAATTTAAATGGGCGTTTTTTTCTGTTATATTTTTTTCTCCATATAACACGTTATCATAAAATATGTTCCTATAAACGACGTTAATTCAATTTCGATAGTTCGTTAGATATTTTGTTGTGCAACATATTTAAACCATTTACTGATTTTCAAAATTTAATTTTCTGCCCTTATTGGATCAGCCATTCCTTATAGTACCAATTAGATTACAAATCGATGATATACATGTACGTTAGCTGCGTTTCTATTATATTTCATTTTCCATAATACAAAGAGACATTATTATTGAAGCATTTTATATTTGCAGATTCCTTCAAAGTGCTTTGCCCATGGGTTGTGTTAACATCATGTATACATGGGCGTACTGGTATATTTTTTTAAGGGGGTGTGGTCCTTTGCCTGAATAATAATTATTCACGACTTTAACAAAACGAGCTGATTTTGCCACAAAATGAGCTGCTTTTGCCACAAAGTGAGCTGATTTTGCAGCAAAATGAGCTGATTTGCCCGGAATTGAGATGACTTCCTTTTCAAAATGCGATTGTTTGCACGTAACGAATATAATTACATATGTTTTCAAAACTATTGGTGGGGGGGGGGGGGGGGTGGGGGCAGCAGCCCCTATTCTCCGCCTCACATCCCTATGTGTGTATGTGTGCATAAGCGAGCTATCCTTGGGGATACTAGGATAAAATAGTGTGGATATACGGTAAATATGAATAATGAAAGTACATTTGTATGTGCGTTCATGTAGCTCACTATAGAATAGACATGCTATAGATAGGTAAATATTATATGGTATACATCAGTATTTGAATTGTTCCGAATAACACGCCATATCATGACATATTGTAAGAAATATTGACATAAGACAGTGAATACTAGTTTCGGCGTTTCGACTATACAATCCAGGCTCGGATCTACGGGGGGTTTAACCTCCCCCCCCCCCCCCCCCCCCTTGGGCTGCCAAGTGAAAATGTATCAGTGAAAAAAGTGAACAAAATGGAAAAAATCACTTACGGGGGTTCAAAATAGCAAACAAAATCCGCAGCTTCGCGGTTAATGGACGAAGCTCCGCATCGTCATTGGGTCAACCCCCCCCTAGCAAAAAGCTAGATCCGCCCCTGCAATCAGACACTAAGTCAACGATTATCAAAAAAGCTCAGACAAATTTTACTCTTCGTAATTGCGGACCCAACGACTTCTGAATTCGAGAGCTCTGCATGCATGGTATTGCTACTAAATTGGCGTGAAAACGTTTACCATACTCCAAAATTGTCACTGCTTTACACTTTTGCTTCGCTGTTTCGTGATGTCTCTGCTGGATAAAAACCCGACAACGCGGACTTTTTTTTTTATTGTGATGGTTAGTTTATTTCTTTCGTTATAATTATCATGTTCCAGGCGAGGACGGTTGGGGCTGCGCGTTTAAGTTCAATTATTGTGTTGATAGCTCTCCATAATTTTATCATAAATGCATGTTCATGTTTTTTGTTCTAATTGTTAGCATGCAGTTGATTATTAATAAGCGTCTAGTCATGGTAGATAGTAGATACCATGTTTAATCTGTATCATAATGATTCATTTGTATTTGTTTTAGAGAGGAGTGGTTTTACGTATACTAACTGCCCCTTTATCAGTGTTAATTTTCACTAGGCAAAGGTCAAAAGACACTTCAGATTCTTGACTTGTGGCCAATTATAATAAGCACGAATGAAAATCATACTAATTTCGATTTACATTCACGGCCACGATTATAATAAACATGACATGCACAAATCAAAATTATATTAAGCGCTTTACACTATTTCGTAGTGGTGTCCTGGACCAGTCATTGGAGCTTCACAATATTATTCACGCCATTTTAATTCCACTGCAGCGTGTTAAACCCATAGAAGATGATAATATTGTTTTATAACACGCATTCACCAAAGACCCTAGCCAGAGCAAATTTTGCAGGACCAATTCTGAATGGATTACATATCAACGAGTCTGATTTTCAAGCTCTTTGAAAAATTCGCGAATGCATCATGCACACTTGGCTGCATCTGTATATTTAAATTTTAAAATGACACGATTTCGCTTTAAATCTGTGTTTTCATACTCAAAACTTATCAAACTGATTTGAACTGCTCCTTTCGGCGATTTGTATGTGTTTGTTTGTTCGTTTGTTTGAATAATAGACTGCAGTAATTACCCTGGGATTGCATGTGTGGCTTGCACTGTTAGTATCGGCACTGCTTTACTTACCCGAATACCCTATGTTATGTATTTTGATGTCTATCGATAATCAACAACAACAACAATAACGAGGACCAACGTAACAAGAGAAGAATAAACAACTACATTTTGACAATATTCGTGAATTTGAATGCATTGTGGACAACTGCATGCATGCCCCGAGGATGGAGATTTCTTTTTATATTTAGGAATGGAATGAACTTATTGTTAACATCAATTTTATTTGTAATCATTATATGACCAACAATAAATTACAGCAACTATAACAAACCAGGGCCAACGTAACAATTATAGAGGGATAAACAGCTACAACGACAACAACAAGATGGCGATCAACTGGGGTGGGGTGGCGGGGATGATCGTCTTCTATCTCGTCATCCTCATCATCGGCCTCCTCGCGTCGAGGAAGAAGAAGACGGCGAACACGGACTCGAACCTGGTGGCCAATCACCAGTTCGGATGGGTGGTCGGAGTTTCCACATTAACGGGTAAGTACAAATTGACGTATCAATTTAATTTGTAAATGCATGATTCGTTTAAATGTGCTTTTCACGCTCGCAACAAAAAACACTTTACATTATCATATATATCATTCGATTGTGATGCCTTTCACGAAATAACATGTAATATAATTATTTGGATGTTAAGTAATATGTTCCAGTATTCTATTATTCTATCATGGTGCATACTTATTTTTTTTCTTAAAGACTGATATTTCATTAGTGTAACGTTTGTCTGTGTTTGTTTATTTAATACAATCAGGTATTGTGTGGTAGAGTGTGATTCGGGTTTCGTATTATATACTGTTCTTCGTAAAAAATGTGTATAGCATGTCGGATACAAACACATGAACTTACAAACTGGCATAAATTTGATAATAATGATTATTTAAATGCAATATATCTCTGCATGTTGAACCAGCTTATATGTAATTGTATTCATCATCACAATACTGTGATATCCTTCACTAAGTGCTTTATTATTTCTATCCAACATAATCAAATAATTTCATTGTAATTTTGATTTAATTCATAATGTTATTTTAACGATCGTTTAATGTTCATTATACACTTACACATAATCGAATAATTACTTTAATAAATGCTTTATCATTGGTATTATCAACAGTGTTATCATATACAAATAAAAGAAAATACAACTATTATAGGTTTTCCCATTCATTTTAACACTATTGTCATTCAATTTCATTAATTCGTCATTCAAATTCGTCCCGAGGAACCACCAGAGCGGAAATCCCAGCTTCAATTTCGTCTTTCGTCAATCAATTTAACACAATCACCACACAATTTAGTCATTAGGCACACATTTTCGTCAATTGCAAATCAAATTCGTCGGTCACAGTTGCTGAACACATAAAAGCGAAAGCAATTTCGTCAATTGGCAACCAATTTCGTCAAAACTCCATTCAAATTCGTCCTATGTATTTAGGAGGTAATTTTCTGTTATATATTGTCTTGATGTAATTGTTAAATTGTAACATTAATTATATAGGGGGTAACACACACACACACACACACACACACACACACACACACACACACACACACACACACACACACACACACACACACACACACGCACACGCACACGCACACGCACACGCACACGCACACGCACACGCACACACGCACACACACACGCACACACACACACACACACCACACACACACACATACGTTTAAAACATATCTTCATTCAATTATATATTTTTTGTATAGAAATATATGTAATGTTGTTATGTTTTGTTTTATATATTTTGTAAGAGATTTGAAGTAAATCAAACTGGACTTTTTATTTATTTTGTTTCATCTTGATTTGGAAATAAAACAAACAAACAAACAAACAAACAAACACACACCACACATCACACACACACACACACACACACACACACACACACACACACACACACACACACACACCCACACACACACGCACACACACACACACACACACACACACACACAAACACACACACACACACACACACTGGTTTTCCTATCCCCAACAAAAGGCTATACCACCTGACGAATTTGAATGAAAAATTCACGAAATTGTTTGCACAATGACGAAATTGAACTTAACATTCACCACCCGCTCAGTGGCCGAGACGAATTCCAATGACAATTGACGATTTTGAATGCGAAATATTTGAAATTGGTTGACCAATGACGAAATAGAATGACCATTGACGAAATTGAAGTTGGGATTTACGCTCTGTTGGTTTCTCGGGACGAAATTGAATGACGAATCAATGAAATTGAATGACAATAGTGTTAAAATGAATGGGAAAACCTATACTATAGTGTTATGGTAAACGCCCCTCTTTTACCTCGTGTGAGTTGTATAACATGCGGGCTATTATCTCCCTAAAATCCTTGAACCTTGTATTGTTGACCAATTGTATTTGAAGAAAGATAAAGTGCGCACACCATTGATATGCAACTTGTCAATCACTCTAGACCGTTCAATAGACCGCTTCTGTAATGTATGCAAATAATATGCGTATGACGTAAAACTCCCCGTTGGCAAGCTTAACAATAGTAACCAGGTCCGGCAAGCTTAGTTTGCCGGAGCTTGCCGGACCTAGTTACTATTGTTAAGCTTGCCAACGGGGAGTCTGACGTCATACGCATATTATTTGCATACATTACAGAAGCGGTCTATTGCATGAGCAAGGGCAGTCACACTTTTCCCATGGGCCGGTCGGGGGCTAGTGGCGTGGCGTCAGTGGCGTAGCGACAGGGGGGGGGGGGGGCACGAGCCCCCAATAATTTGAAGAAGAAAAAAAAACAATATGGAAACATAAGGGGAATTTTTTTGAATAAAACAAAGAAATACATAAGGTGTGCCCCCACCCCCTCCCAATCAGTCCGACCACGCCAATTATTCGATTCCTTTGTTGTATTACAGTTCTTCTCTTATGTGTTTGTACTGTTTTGTCAAATAATGGGGGGGGGGGGGGGGGGGGGGGGCGCACAGGCCCTCACCGTAGCTAATCCTCTTGGACTTACGGTCTTTTACCCCAATAATATATCATTCCATCTTCTCCATTGATAGCCTTCTGAGAATGTTATGAGAAACTTATAAAGGGATGGTACAGTTTTGGTCAAACTAAATCATCGAATAAATATCTGGAATCCCAAGTTTATTTCGATCGGATACATTTATTGATATTTCAGCTGTTTATAAACCAATGTTGATCAAATAAAGTTAATTCTGTCATGAAAATTGTATGCTCTTTCAAACTTGAAACTCATTTTTGTTGATTACCTCACAAAAATATTTCTTGAAGCGCCCTCTATACCAAAACTGAACTACCCCTTTAATTGTTTCCCAATATTACCCGAATATTTTTATTGGTTTTTGCTGGAATTTAAGACGCCTTTTGCCCGAAAAGTGTCGTTTTAAAACACTCTCGTGGGGATAAGCCCCCCCCCCCCCCCTCCCCCCTCCCCCGCTACCTATTTTGTGTAGTTTTTGTATTAGGTTTTGGCCAAATGTACGGACCTTTTGGTACGGACGCTGAGGGTGGCGGGGGAGGGTTTCGGTGGGGGGGGGGGGGGGGGGGGGTCAAATGTACGACTGAACTCCCTTGCCTGTTATGCCCTGTATAATTTAGAGATAATCAGCGTCACGTCTTGTGATTATTATATATACCTTCGTCATCGTAGTTCCACTATGATGTGGCACATAATCAATATTGTTAATAATTATTTTGTAAAGATTGCCCTATATAATGAGCTCAGTTCCAAAAGGCGCTAAATCCACTTTCCATTAAAAATGAGTTAACGATATAATGTTTATCTACATTTGTAAGCTACGTAGCTATCTAGGAATCCACATTTTACGACAAATTGTTCATTCAAAATCAAAATATTATAGAAAGTTCAATTTTCATATTCCCATAGGCACGTGTACAAAGTTGGGCAAAGAAACCTGTTTTCCTCGAAAGTTGAAAAATGGATATAGCGCCTTTTGGAAGAAAGCTCTTCATTATTGATAAAGTTCACAGCAGTACCGTATACAGTAGTTTAACTTCAGTTAATATTGTTTTAATAATACAAATACGCCGCATTGCCGAAAACGAGTGTGTCTATCACTTGAAATTATCAGCCTAGTGACTTTTGATAAAATGTTTTATCATATTTGTATATATATGATTATGATAAGATAGGTAATGATACTGAATGTATACTCATTGGTCTGCATTGACATTGTAAACCCATGCAATCCCCCCCCCCCCCCCCCCCCCTCTCTCTGTATCGCTTTCTTTCTCATACTTTCTATTTTCTTACTATCTGAAAAATGCTTCCGATAAGTCATTTATAAAATATATCATCATAAGATATATTTAGATGGAATTCTTATTTCTTTAGTTTGCATAATTTATTTAGAGGTGTTATCTACTAAATAAATAAGATAACTCGTGTGCAATGAGGATTTTTATGACTCAACAGACAATAATACAAATATTAGTTTCATTTCATTTCATTTCATATATCAATAACTGGGTGGAATTTAAATAAATGTGTATGAAACGCTTATTACTATAATAAGTAACTAATCCATAATCATTTATCTTTCAATTTTCAATCAGCTACATGGGTTGGTGGCGGCCTACTCAACGGCACGGCTGAGGTAGTCTTCACTCCAGGCTTTGGCCTTGTGTGGGCGCAGGCACCTTACATTCTGGCCCTCGGCTGCGTGCTAAGTAAGATCAGTTTTATTTGTTTTGTTTAATATTTGCATGACAGTTGGTAAAGCTGGTGTTTTAGTTATTTTTATAACGTACCCCCAAACGGGAAAACAAATATTATGAATTAAAATAATATACATGCCTGCACTTTATGAATAATTGAGTTCTCTACTACATTGGTGAGTTTATAATTTGTGTTTGTGAAAAGAATATTGAATTTGAATGAAAGAACATTTCGTCTTGCATTCCTCACATTTAAACATTCCTTCATAATATGCGATTGTTTTATTTGGAATAAAGTTATCGTAATTGAGGAACATAATAAAACATATTTGTATATAGGAATTCTATTATAAATGTCTAAATATTTATTTTTCAGTAGGAGAGTGTGGTTTGTGATTAACCCCTGTCATCTTGATTAAAGAAAATGTATTTTAGTCTTAGATGGCGTTTTATCTTTAACGATTACAGGAAACTAAACTCTTCAATAAGCATAATAGTAATCAAAAAGGAGAATACGATTTAAAAGATGAAATAATGTGTGTTCCTTGTTTATTTGTTCTTAGATGGAAAATCATCTTCTCGTACAAGATGCGGAAGGCGAACTTCATCACGATGATAGACCCGTTCTCCGAAAGTACGGGACCAGGATGGGCGGTCTCATCGTCTTCGTGTTTCCTCACGCATGATGCTATATAAAAAGATGAAACTTGTATCTCATATATACATTTATTAAAATATGTGTTTTCCTTGTTTATTTATTCTTAGATGGAACCATCTTCTCGTACAAGATGCGGAAGGCGAATTACATCACGATGATAGACCCGTTCTCCGACAAGTACGGGACTAGGCTGAGCAGTGTGATCGTCTTCGTGTTTCCTCACGCATGATGCTATATAAAAAAGATGAAACTTGTATCTCGTATCTATTAAAAAGTGTGTTTTGCTTTGTTTATTTATTCTTAGATGGAATTATCTTCGCGTACAAGATGCGGAAGGCAAACTACGTCACGATGATAGACCCGTTCTCCGACAAGTACGGAACCAGGATGGGCGGTCTCATCTTCCTCGTGTGTGTCATGGGAGAAACGCTCTACGCCTCCGCCATTCTCACCGCTCTAGGTAGGCAACACTCCCTGTACTGTCGGAAAGAACACACTCATCCACAGTTTGAACACACTATGAACACATTGTGGACCACAATGTTAAATTCGAGCGTTTTCATAGTGTGAAAGCCAACTCACACTGGGGACACACTGTGAACACTCTGTGAAATTGCTGAGATGCATAGTGTGAGCGCACCTTTTTACACATATAATTATGACTTCTATGTTTTTTACACACTGTGAACGCAGTCAATTTCACACTGTGGCGATAGTTCCCTCACAGTGTGTTCACAGTGTGATCTGGTTTGACTTTACACAGCATTCTGATCCTCACACTCTCTTTCTTCCTGTCTCCTATTCTCCTTCTACCGGTATCACTTCAAGCTCTGCTTATACGATATCGGTATTCTGCATTTTCCCCTTTCTTTTCTTTTCAAATTCGTTATGAAAGATGTTTGCTAATCTTTATTTCGATTACGTATATTATCTTACGTATCATTGTATTAATTGTAATTTTTGTTATTGTCAATAATGGAAAAAGCAGAAATAAATATTGAAACTGAAACTGAAAACTGATACATTGCTCTTAAAAATTTAAATCATCTTCAGGTTCGTCGATCAGCGTCATCCTGAACATCGACCAGGTCCTGTCCGTGGTCATCTCGTCCTGCATCGCCGCCTTCTACACGCTGTTCGGCGGCATTTGGTCCGTCGCCTACACCGACATCGCCCAGCTGGGTCTAGTCGTGGGTGGACTGGTAGGCGCATCCTCCTCAACCTTTGATAATTTGGGCAGTGGCGTAGGCCTAGTGCCAGGGCCACGTGTCCTCCAATACTTTTTTTTATAAAACCAATGAAAAACATATGGGAAAATTATTTACAACATAAAGAAATACGTAGAGTATGCCCCCAATAATAGTATGCCCCCAATCAGTCCGACCACGCCACGCCAACGATGGGCACATTTTGAGTTCAATATAAACGCAACCGTAATCAAGCGTTTACAGTCTGGTATGATATCCCGGACAAGCCCGCAACAAGTAAAGCCCGGCGCAGACAGAGCCGACTCGACCCGATCCGACTGGTTTCAATCAGGCTAGAGTTGGGCCCGGTCAGTCGGAGCAGATTTATCTTGTTGAATCGGCCCCAACTGGCATCCGACTGTCTCTCGACTGGCAAAATGTGTGTCGTGAGGCACTGAAAACTGAGCCGATCGGAATGACAACCAGTCGAGTCGGCTCTGTCTGCGCCGGGCTTTACGGTAACCGTAACTTGTTGCGGGCTTGTCCGGGAAATTATCCATTTATCATAATATGAGACCGGCTCTGGCAAAACCAGGAACTTCGTCACAACTTTTCTAATTTCTAATGAGATATGCAACATTCCGAAATATTATCGGGAAAATGGCTATAATCTTAGGATAAAATCAAGAATGACATGTACTTTGAACTGAGTGTTGAACTTTAACCTCAATTATCTCCATTGTTTTAGCAGAATAAGAAAAATAATTTTAAAAATCATAACTTCGTCAATTTTTGTCCGATTGGCATAAACATGATCTCAAAATAAAGAGAAAATATACACAACAACATCATATGAAAACTAAATTTTACATTTTGTGTCAAGTTGCTGGTTTTGCCAGAGCCGGTCACATATGCTAATCCATAATCACCATCATCATCATTCCAACGTAAGGCATAATTTTGTTGTACGTTTATTTCCCTTAACTAAACATGCTAAATATTGGCAAATTCTCTTCTCACTTTCTCAACTGTTTTCCCCAGTGGCTGAGCTTCCTATTTGCCCTGACCAACAAAAGCTGATTGGTTGGGAGAGTGAATGCATAATTTGCTTTCTCCCTCCATTCACACATTGGCGAAATCTCAACGTACTCAAAACCTTTCTCAACTTTTGTTACGTACTTTTCCCCAATGGCTCTGCTTTCTGTTCGCCATGACTTACCCGGCCGTATCACCCATAACCATAACTGAGAACGAAAGCTGATTGGTTAGGAGAGTGAATGCATAATTTGTTTCCTCCCTCCTTTCGCACATTGGCGAAGTCTCTATGTACTCGAAACCTTTCTCAACTTGTTGTACTTACTTTTCCCCAGTGGTTGAGCTTCCCGTTTGCCCTGACCAACCCGGCCGTATTACCCGTGACTAAGACGGAAGCTGATTGGTTGGGAGAGTGAATGCATAATTTGTTTCCTACCTCCATTCGCACATAATTGGCGAAGTCTCTATGTACTCGAAACCTTTCTCAACTTGTTTTACTTACTTTTCTCCAGTGGCTGAGCTTCCCATTTGCCCTTACCAACTCGGCCGTATTTCCCGTGACTGAGACGAAAGCTGATTGGTTGGGAGAGTGAATGCATAATTTGTTTCCTCCCTCCTTTCGCGCATTGGCGAAGTCTCTATGTACTCGAAACCTTTCTCAACTTGTTTTACTTACTTTTCCCCAGTGGTTGAGCTTCCCGTTTGCCCTGACCAACCCGGCCGTATTACCCGTGACTGAGACGAAAGCTGATTGGCTGGGAGAGTGGGATAACAAGTTAACCTGGGTCTGGATCGATTTGGCTCTTCTCCTGGTAATCAGAAGACTATACTTATTTATCAATTGTTTTCCCTGCCGCAAATAACACACTCATCCACAGTGCGAACACACTGCGTTTCACAGCAGTGTAGCCCACAATGTTAAATTCGAGCGTTTTCACAATGTGATAGCCAATTCACACTGTGAACACACCGTGAAATTGCTGAGATACACAGTGTGAGCGCAATTTGGTACACACTGTGAACGCAGGTAATTTCACACTGTGGCGATAGTGCCCTCACAGTGTGTTTACAGTGTGTTCACAGTGTGAATTGGCTTTCACACTGTGACAACGCTCGAATCTAACATTGTGATCTACACCATGTGATACTGTGTTCACACTGTATACACACTGTGGATGAGTGTGTTCTCTCTGGCAGGTTTAACATAATGTATGGATTTCGATGCTGTATTATGCAAGGGCCTAATCAATATTTGCCAGGTATTGGCGTTGATGATAGAAGCAATATGTTGAAAATTTAAATGGTCTATCCTGTGTATTCTCATAATTATCGTTGAGTACTCAGTCGTGGTCTGACCAACATAATCAACGTTGGGTCCTTACAGAATACTGCTATTGAAGTTCCACAATTCATCAAAAACTGTTCACATGTGAATATTCTTTGAGTTATTCTCAACATTAATTACATCAAATACAAAATTCTACTAAAAGAAACTCAAGAGATACAAAATAAAAAATAAAATTATCTCTAAAAAATCACGATGAATTGCACTGATGATAGTTTCTCATATTGATTCTCAGCTACTTGGTGGGCTTCCATGGCAAGCGTATTACCAGCGAGCGCTCTCTGCCCGCACCCCCAGACTGGCCCGCGACATGAGCATCTTAGCCGCTGTTGGTGTCCTCATCTGCTCGATACCTCCGTACCTCATTGGTATGATCGGGGCCAGCACGGGTAGGTCTAATTATACATTTTTGTTGTTTTTAATCAATAAGCCCGTGAATTTGCCCTAAATGAACTGTGCGTCCATTTTACCTACTCATTCAGAATTCCTCTTCATGCCCACTAAATAACTCATGACTAGATTTAATCTCCCCTGTATTACAGTAGATTTCGAGTTTTAGATTATTTTTGTTCAGACTGGAGAAAGATTAGCACCAACCTTAACAGTTAACCAGACGGACATTTTTGTATCAACCCTAACGTTACCCTGCCCGTCGTCCTCCAGTGCCTAGACATGACACCACATAGAGTACATTGTCAGCATGTTCAGAAGTTGACATCACATTTGCTTTAACCGTTTTCCCATATGGGGCATGACCACGGCATCAACCTCAACCAGAAAGATATCTTCGCCGACCCGAACCTCATTGTCCTGCCCACGGTCCTGTTGTACCCCACGCCTGCCTAGTTCTGAATACAAGGCGCCGCCCTGAGCGCATTTCAGACTTTGACGAATCATTACCTGGAATTTGTTTCCAGATTGGAGTATGACCAGCATCGACCTCAACCAGACGGACGTCTTCGCCAACCCGAACCTCATCCTGCCCGCGGTCCTCCAGTACCTGACACCGGCTCCCGTCGCCTTCTTCGGTCTCGGAGCCGTCTCAGCCGCCGTCATGTCGTCCACCGATTCGACCTTCCTGTCGCTGAGCTCGATGTTCGGCAGGAACATTTACCGGAATATGATTCGGCCACACGTAACTATCAATGATGCTTTAAATCAATTAACCCGCCCAATGGGCTTGCCCTTTTCTGATAGCAATGTTATTCCAAAATTGTACTCTGGAATGCTTTGCAGAGTCCTTTGTCTTAATCGAATAAGCTCGCTTGAATTTTTAGTAGTTCTTTCATGCCTGGTTGTTTCTTCTTTTTCTAATTTGTCTTTTATGATGTAACTTTTAAAAGAAATGTCGCTTATTAACTGAGTAGATATAGGATCGTTTATTACTCGGATATTCAATTTTCATCACTCAGTAGATATATCACGGCCCCGTAACAAAAGATTCACGATGAATCGTACAATCAATCATTGATCGAACGATTGATTAATTGGTCGTACGATCAATCGTACGACCACTTAAAGGGTGACTAAATTGAAAACGCATGTTGACTTTGGTTGATCTATAATAATGAATACATCACATATCTATTGAATATTTGATGTATATTTTTGTCATATTTGTTATATAATTTGTTATATTATTTGTATTCTACCTGCTAACATCCACCCCTAATAAAACAGAACCTATTGACTTCTGTGACATCACAATACCATTCAACCATCGATCAGCTAGATAAACATAAACAAAATATATGCTCTCACCCACTAAGTACCTTATTTCATTAGCGTTGGATGTTTTCATTGAAACCCTTCTTTTCATGGTGAGTGGGCATTGTATAAAACATACAATGCCATTGTAAATAGGTGATCAGTGGACATACCAATATCTTTTGTTCATCTATCTGACTAATGGTTGAATGGTATTATGATGTCACAGAAGTCAATAGCTTCTGGCCGGTTTTTGTTTAGGGGTGAAGCTGAGCAGGTAGAAAAAAGTAATAGAAAAAATAATATAAAAAATATGACAAAAATGTACATCAAATAGTCAACAGATATGTGATGTTTTCATTATTATAGATCAACCAAAATCTTTAACTTTTTTTTAACTTAGTCACCCTTTAATTGATCGTACGCTCAATTAATCAATCATACGATTAATCGTGAATCTTTATCTTACGGGGCCCAGATCACATACATACATTTTAGCAAATCTTCGTCCTTTTTGGAATTTGTCAACATAACTACTATATCGCTTTGATAAATAATGTTTTACGTCCGATCTGTTTCCTACTATACAGGCCTCTGAACAAGAGCTCGTCTGGGTGATGCGCGCTGCCGTCGTGGTCGTGGCCGGGATCTCCACCATGTTCGCGCTCGTCGTCAAGTCGACCTACGGCCTCTTCCTGCTCGGCGGCGACTTCGTGTACGTCATCCTCGTCCCGCAGCTATTCTCCGTCATCCACGTCCCGATCGCCAACACCTACGGCGCCGTGGTCGCCTACGTGATGGCCATCGTCCTGCGGCTCCTAGCGGGAGAGCCAACCCTGGGTCTCCCCGAGGTCATCCGCTACCCGGGCTTCGAGGTCATCGATGGCGTCCCGACGCAGCTGTTCCCGTTCCGCACATTCACCATGGGCGTCTCCCTGAGCCTCCTACTCATCGTGTCCTTCGTAGCCGATGTCGTCTTCAGGCGGGGTTGGCTGGACGCCAAATGGGATTTGTTTCGCTGCTTCGTCGACAAGGATAACAAACTTCGCCCTAGCGCGCTCGAGGTCGGTGTGTACGTCGCGAATGGAACCGTGGAACACGAGGCGGATGTTGATAAGAACGATAACACCAACTTGTAGTCCGAACATGTTTAATTTTTTAAGCCCGGCCCGGTCACTTATCACCGGGTATAGTAGCGTAAACGGATGCCCAACGAATAGAAAATTAACGAAATCAAATTTTCCGGTGGTAACAGCCGTCTCCATTGCTTCATGCACAAAACATTCCGCCGGATAGAACAACGTATATCCTGACAAAGAACGGACAAGAAACGCATGCAAAATTGGAGACGAACGAATTGAAAAGTTTACTCTCCGTCGGACATCCGTTTACACTCCGTTGATATGCGACCGAGCCTTTACCCTGTAAAAACGTTGTTTTATCTTGAATATTTTAGGGCGTAGAGCGTGCAGGCGTGGTCGGACCATGTTTCCCAAAAGTTAAATGTTAACATAGACAAATCTACATTTCAGCCTGATGTGTTTCATATTTATAACACGTATACATTTTGCTTCAAATGATACTGTATTATTCGAAGCAAATGTAAACATTTTATTATTTATAAATGTACAACTTGTATGAGATAATATAGTAATATAGGTACGTATAATATCGTTTCGTGTTTTAGGCATTTAAGGCTTTGGTTTGTGGAAGATTATGAATTTGACTTACCATCACAGGGGCGGATCTAGCTTTTTGCTAAGGGGGGGGGGGGGGGTTTGACCCAATGACGATCTAGCTTTTTGCTAAGGGGGGGGGGGTTGACCCAATGACGATGCGGAGCATCGTCCATGAGCCGCAAAGCTGCGAATTTTTTTCTCTATTTTGAACCCCCGTAAGTGATTTTGTTTCACTTTTTTTCTCATTTTTTCAATGATACATTTTCACTTAAACCCCCTAACCCCCCCCCCCCCCCCTAGATCCGCCACTGCATCAGAGTTCATGTGTATAATTGTCAATATTAGAGTAATGTTATCTGACTTAGCTCTATAAATCAACTGCAGTATCATTGCTAGCTAGATTCACTACTATTATCTTGATAAATAAGTTACTTCCATTAGAAAGACTTTCATAGTTTCTGTAATCTATTTCAAGTGCCTTATTATAATGTTTAAAATAATAACATAAAGTGTAACAAAACTGGGCTCCCTCGGGAATCGACCCCGACCGAGAAAATAAATGTATCACTTTTACTATGTACTACATTGTTTGGTAGATGAATTTGAATGTGTTATTTTAAAATAAAATTAAATAAAGCGCACTCAAATATAAGAATACATAAACAAAATATAAGCACAAAAAACAAAAACAAAAACGTATACATGCAATTACAAAACAAGCAGGCACACAAATACTAAGTAGTAATTTTGAGAACGTCTTCATCATTGTTCATTGTACCATGTACTTAATTGTACCGTGTCGTATTTGAATCCATTTTACATTATTTTGTAAATTGTTATCATATGCAATTATTGTGTTGACTGTAGATCAATGGATCGATCGGTCGGTTGATTGGTAAATCAAATTATGTGGATAATGAATGAGACTGTTTAAAGGGACTTAGTAACATTGTTCAAATCCTCAAAATCCAGTTGGAATTCTAGCGGTTCCCTCATACCTTGTTGTATTCGTATTAACCTTAAAAGCATGGGACATGTTTCGTTTTTTCAAATTTCCCTTTCGTTAAAAAGATATTTACGGTTGAAGTGTTCAGATGTTAAATTATCCACTGGACCGCGAAAACCGTGTACAAAGTGAGTGCAATGAGTTAGTGAATATCACTTTGCATTTTTGCTCATTACTCGGCCATTTAACGTCCATTTAACTTGAAATGTTCACACAACATCCAGTGGACATATCAGATAACAACAATATACACTGTAGCAACCACTCATCACTTTTTGCACATGTAAAAAAAGTTACTAGATCCCTTTAAGAACATCTCAGTGATGAGATTGTGCTCATTAAATTGAATACACACATAAATCCCAGTATTAAAATGTGCACGTGGATCGTTTTCATATCGGGCAGGTTAGATAAGTTAACACAAAAATATGTAGATTTATTGAGCGTAATTAATTACTCAAGAAAGTTTCGTTTGACGATTTGGCATAACTTATTCAGTGCAATAATCCAACATTATATGAAATTTAAATGAATATTAAACAATGTTGAAACAAAATGTATACATAATGTGTCATTATACAGATGTGAAAATACTTTGAAATGTTCATGTGAATAATATAAACAAATAATGACAAGTGGTGAAGTAAAAACGAAGGCAACAACTGTAGAGAGTGTAAAAATGTTTGTCCATTACGTTTCACTAAGTTAGCCGTGATCTCCACCACGGTGGAAATCAACTCAACCATTTTAATAGCTTTCGTCAACATTCCATGCCCTGTTAACTGCCCCCCGAGACCTAGTGGTATTATAGAGATAATCTCCTCCGGTTACACGCAGTAAACCGATAAGAACGGTGTAAACGGTGATAAAATTCTACTAGAGGCACGAATCTCTCAACCTCTCCTCAGGCCTGAGAAGCGGATATTTTCTAACTTTGGTGAAACGTAATGCTTTTTTTTTTTTTGAGAGAGGAGTAATGTGTCATTTGTATACTATATTATCTTTTAAAGGCATCTAGTAACTTTGTTGACATGTGCAAAATTGATGACGGGTTGATGCAATGTATATTGTTGTTATCTCATATGTCCACAGGGTATTGTGTGAAAATTTCAAGTCAAATGGACATTGCATGGCCAAGTAATGAGCGGAAATGCAAAGTGATATTCACTAATTCGCTGCACTCACTTTGTACACGGTTTCAAAACTCCGGGAGAGTTTTTCTTATCTGAATACTTCGATCGTACATATCTTTGTAACGAAAGGGAAATTTGAAAAACCGAAACCGGTCCCATGATTTTATTGTTAATACGAATACAACAAGGTATGAGGGAACCGCTAGAATGAAAATTTTATTTTGAGGATTTGGACAATGTTACTAAGTCCCTTTAAATTAATCAAGTAAAAGCAATGATTTAAGTTTGCACCCCGCCTAATCATTACCCGCCGATTTAGATTTCGATTAACCTGATTGGATTCAATTATCAATCAATATAACGTACAACATACTTCGAATCTTAATCACAATGATTAGTAATGAAACTAAATATTTTGTTTGATGTCCAAATGATAGTCTCTTCGGTGTTGTTTGCACTCGGTCTAAAGCCCTCCGCCCACAGAGCCGACTCGAACCGATCCGACTGTTTTTCAGTCGGTTCAGCTCAGTATACGCTGCCTCAGGACTCCTTTTTTGCGGGTCAAGAGCCAGTCGGAGATCATTGATTCGAGGCAGATTCAACATGTTGAATCGGCTACAACTGAGCGACTCTAGCAGGACTGAAACCCAGTCGGATCGGGTCGAGTCGGCTCTGTGTGCGGAGGGCTTATCACATCGGTTAGATAATACACACCTATACAACTAATCCGGCACTTCACGTGCACTCTCTCCACTCCCTGGATGGCATTACAGAAAGTGGTACTTTTGATATCTACCCTAAATTCTTGTAGCCTGTCCCTTTGTTCCCTGTTCCCACCCCCACAACCCCCCGTCATAAGCACACACAATTTATATGTACTCCTCAGGTGCCTCACCCCAAATTCGTGCTTCCAGAGAAAAATGGTTAACAAATCGGCAAAATGATGGCCTTTTTAATCAATTATTTTCGGCAATTTAAAGATGAGTATCCCAATCCAGTGCACCACCAAGAGCCAAGGTACGATATCTCGTAACTTTGTTGACGATGTGCAAAACTGACGAAGGGTTGATCAAACTGCATGTATATTTCTGTGATCTGATATGTCCACTGAGTGATACGTGAGATTTCCTTGGTAAATGCATTTCATATTATATGACCGAGTAATGGGCGAGATTTTAAAGTGATATTTGACAACTCATTTATCATTCTCCTGAGGATAGCTATAATACATCCGAACACTTCAATCGTAAATATACTGTATCACGAAAGTGAAATTCAGAAAATCTAAACTGTTCCATGCTGACTATACACAAGGAATCAATAAAACCGCTAGAGTTCTAGCTAAGTTTTGTGGGTTTTGACAAGGTTACTCTAGAACCCTTAATATTCAACAGTTGCATATTAGTATTAAAGGGGTAGTTCAGTTTTGGTATAGAGGGCGCTGCACGAAATAATTTGTTTGTGAGATAATGAAAGACTGAGTGTAAAATTTGAATGAGCAAACAATTTCAATGACAGAATACACTTTATTTGATCAAAATCGGTCCAGAAACGGCTGAAATATCAATAAATATATCCGATTAGAATAAATCTAGGCCCCAGATTTATTCGGTGATTTTAAAAAAAGATTTTTTTATTTTTATGATTTCACTTTTTCAACAAAAAAAGAGGTTTTTAAATAGCTGTGTTGATGATCTCTCTATTTAATCATTATTTCAACAAAACATTACATGCATCATATTGTATGAAAAATGGTTGAAACCAATGCCTTTTTAGAGAGCGCCCTCTTGTGTTTTGATGACTCTTTTTTAATGATAACAGACTTTTTACTTAGTCGTTTGTAATTACTGACTACCCTTTATAACCCACGCATATATGCCTTTAAGCTCAGCCTTATACCAAAACTGTACTACCCCTTTAACGTGGTTAATACGACTGTCTCGAATCTACGGACATTCTTTAATTTGGATGCATATAATTGAGAAGGAAACGGGTTAAGTAATGTTAAGTGTGACATCCTACGAATCAGCAAGAGATCAAGCACGTATGCCTCATAGTCACAAAGTTTTAACGAAAGAGCCACGTATTGGCATGTGCGTCAACAAGCGGGGGACGGAGGAAATGCCCCCCCCCCCCTCCCCACACACACGCAAACATTTGAAAGAGTAAGAGTTTGCCCCCCCCCCCCCCCCTCCTCCACACACACACACACACACACACACACACACACACACACACACACACACACACACACACACACACACACACACACACACACACACACACACACACACACACACACACACCCACACACACACACACACAAACACATCATTTTTTTATAATTATGTATAACAATATGTTTTTTATTTTTTCCATCGCTTGCACTTTACCTAATATCAAGTACAATTTCTGTCTCAGGTATGCACCAAATTACACATAGTCCAAGTTTTAAAAATGCAAAAGCTCCCTACAGTGTGAGGGAGACACCCCCTCCCACACCCTTCCCCGCTCGGTCGATTCACTCCCTCACAATGTCCCCCCCCCCCCTCCCCCCCTTCCCCCCCCCCCCCCTTCCCCCCTCCGATGCTAATCCGTGGCAATGTGTGGTGATACGTGACAACACGCGGCGATGCCGGGTTTTTGTGCCACTCACGGTATAGAGCAAAACTTTCAAAATGTTCGAAAGTCTTGTTTGTTAAATTTTCAGGTCTGCCTACCCATAATCAGATAAGTGCATTGTACCAATTAACCCCGGCACTGCCACATATTGTCGAGTATCGCTCCTATCCGTACTGCCATGGAATAGCCACGAAATTGCCACTACACGGCCCCGTTTTTATTGCATTCCACAAAAATACCAATACGTGGCTCTCACGGCAAGGCTTTTCGGATATACACCACTCACAACAAGTAAGTACCCCCTAGCATTTGTTCATATATCTCAAAAAGTATTTCACCGATTTTGATCATTCAAACGGTAATGGATGCGCAATTTTCTTACACACAATGTGAGTGGTAAATGGTTGCCATAGCGTAACGTTTTCATCATCACAAAATGAATTTTCTAAAACAAAGTGCCAAAAAAAAAGTTGCACTTTCAGTTTTATTTGGCATAGTGGGTACATTTTGGACACGAGTAAGCTTTTGAACTGTGAACAATGCAGCAGTAGTACTCTTCGGCCATTCTAATCCCCAACAATTTCATATTGAAAGGCCTATTGTTTTAGAAAAATGCATGCTTTTGTCACTAAGAACAATGCAGCAGTAGTAGTGGATTACATAATAGATTTGTGTGTCGAGTAATCTTCAATAAAGATGTTTACTCGTATACAAAATGTACCCACTATGCCAAATAAAACTGAAAGTGCAACTTTTTTGGGGGGCACTTTGTTTTAGGAAATTCATTTTTTGATGATGAAAACGTAACGCTATGGCAACCATTTACCACTCACATTGTGCGTAAGAAAATTGCGCATCCATTACCGTTTGAATGATCAAAATCGGTGAAATACTTTTTTAGATATATGAAAAAATGCTAGGGGGGTAGTTACTTGTTGTGAGTAGTGTATATGACCGGGACGCGTGACATAGCGTGGTTGCGTCTTGATTCAGACTACTCTTTATGAAGAAACAAAAATCGTAACTCCCCAAAGTGTTTTAGCTTCTTCCCCTCATTCGGGATATACAGAATGACTCATAATATAATGTCTTGCGTGCTGAGAGGGACCTGAGTCTACTATTTTGAGTTCAGTTATGCACATAATTCTGTATAGATGACGATGTCGTTATAAAAATAAAGAATTGTAATACCCTAAGTCCCGTCTGTTGCACAAGAAATAAAAAAGGGGACAAATCATTGCCCCCCCCCCCCCCCCCCCAGCTCACAAACACCAATGAAAGGTACCTAGCTAGAAACTGAAGGAAAAGCAGAAATACAACCGAAAATCACATAAAAACGAATATTAACACATGCTCACACATGGCTTGTTTTTTTTTGTTTTTTTAAAGTTGTCTCGAGGCCAATTTGTAGTGTTCTTTAATGGTCTCGCCCCCCAAAACCAAATAGTCTCGGTCTCGGCCTCGAGATTTGTTGACGGATCTCGGTCTCTGCTTCGTAAAAATCTTCCACTGGTGTCGACGCCGAGGCCGGCCTCGAGTCCACCAACACTGATTATTATTATTATCATCATCATCATCTTGGTAGCTTGAAGACAGCGACTGACGACAATTTGTGCAATATGCGACAATTTGTGGTGTGAGGTTTTACGTGATTTCACAAATTGTCACCGGGTATGTGGACGGCGAGAGCAACACAAATTGTCGCAAACGACAATTTGTGCAGGAGGCGACAATTTGTGGCGTGAAATTTTGCACAAATTGTCGCCTACCACAATTTGTGCAGGTACGACAATTTGTGGTGCAACACCCGTCCCTGAAGTCACAACCGCGAATTTTGTGGCGTGATGCAAACATAAACGTTCTGGCATATTGTCTGTGAAGAAAAACGCTCATATTTAGGAAAACTGGATTCGTTTATCGTTTAAACTAAATTATACATGTATGCCCATGTGATTGTTTTCATGGAATGTATTAGTGGATCGAGCAGAAGCCTTGATCCTAATAGGTGGCGTGGCCATACGTAGTTTTGAAGTTTAAAATTGCTATTATCGCATGATCTATTCACACTTATTAGCATCTCTCTTTACAACACTCTGTGACTTGTACCCATTTGCTGTTCAGATAGTCGTTATGGTTCTTATTGGAATTCCTGCCTCTATATACTGGGACTACTGATTTCAGGAAGTTTACTAATTAGCACACCTTTGCAGGGTCATCAAGTTTCCGTCGAAATCTATACGCACCCCTTGTGAACTTAAGAGCGGTCAAGCTTGTTTAGGGACATAATCAACACATGGACCTACTATTATGCTATACTATACCACCGTATATATAGCACAAGAGTTTGTTGCGATGATTATTGCATGCATGTTGGATTAACTAATGGCGTTGTAAAACTCAAAGTTGCTTATTGAAAACTTGTTGCATTTTGCTCGCCGTCTTGTTTTTAGCTGACAGCAGAAACGCGATTCGGTGACATGGCTTCCATAATTCTTTTATATCGTTGTGAGTGATCAAACTATTTAACCCGAGCTACTAAATGTGTCAGAATTCGGAACAGTTTAAACCACTGCTGCCCAATGGATGAATTCTTATTTTGATTATATGTCAGAACGAGCGTCAACAAAGGAAACCACAATTAATGTATTTGTAACAAGGCGAGTTTTACTTGACTGATGATTATGCATCGAATGAATGATTGATATTTCATCGCCAATATAGTGCAATGCTGCATATTTGAGGAAAAAGCAGAACAGTGTTAACATTGAAATTTGCATTCGTTCTGAGAGTATTTCATTAGGTATATACCAAACTTCATTATCATCGGTTCGGTTGTCTTTCGCAAGTTTTCGCAATAATTATACTGTCGTTGTCTGTGGCGAATAACTTAAATGAACACAAAATGACAGTGATGCTAACAAACTAAACTTTTCGCGTTATTGCTTGTAATTTTCGTTCCCCCGACCCTTTAAATTTCTTGCTGTTGCTGACACCATGACAGGAATAATGCTGCTCTGCTGCCGTCCGAAGCGCCTGATAAAACGCTTATTGACACCTCTCCACTTGGTGTCGACTCTCCTCCTCCTGGTCGTCATGGCAACTGTTTACCACTCTTTTGGCGTCAACGATAAAACCCGCGACGTCGAGCGCCAGCGTGTTTTGGACCTCACCGGTCGTGCAGTAGCGGAAATGAAACAGAACGGCCGGAAGTTCACTTTAAGCAGCAACCTAACCCGCGCTGTATTGAAAGCCAAGTATCCCCAGCAGTACGATCCCCAGTATGAAGAAAGAAAACCGACCAAAATCGATTTTACCCGCGAAATACAGTATAACAAAGACAAACGTTTTGAGAGCAACCCCATCCCTACATCATACAACACGGATGGGGGCAATGAAGACATGAATGATGCGGAAGAGCAACGTATGCCAACAATGCCGCCAAACCTTGCGAGCGGCCATTTTGATAAGGAACCTGTTATCTCAGCTCAACAAACGATGGGGCAGCTGGGGGATCCAACCCTTGCTAGCAGCAACGCTGCAAGGATCAACGCCCAACAGACGATGACGCCATCGATGAACAGTGATGTCGAAAAGCCACCCGGTGATGAACACAAGAACCGGACGTCGAATCCGATGTCACCATATTGCGAGAAGGGACTTCTGCTGTTAATTCTGGTCACCTCGTCGCCCGAAAACAGAGCTAGACGACTCGCGATCCGGAAAACGTGGGCGCTTGACGACATCGGTAAAACTTCCGGCAACCATGGCTACGAGGGTGGCGATGCTGGTCAGCCTCGCTACCGGACGATTTTCATCCTGGGTGGTTCGAGCCTTCCGGACGCCACGCGGCAATCCATATTGGCGGAGAGCAAAGAACACGGTGACATGCTGATAGGAGACTACGCTGATACCTACAGACTGCTAGTCCAGAAAGTGCTGTATGGACTGATGTGGGCTTCTGAAAAGTGCGAGCCGAAATACGTGCTGAAAACGGACGACGATTGCTTCGTCGATCCCGACATCATCTGCAGGGAGTTGACCATAAGGGAGGAATCGGGTGACGCGCAGAATCAGCCGCACCTGTACTTTGGACAGCGCATGGAGAGGGGAGAACCCTTCCGCGAGCCGAATAGTCCCTGGTTCGTCTCTCGCGGGGACTATCCGTTACCTTTCTATCCGCCCTACGCAAGTGGGATGGGCTACATTCTCTCATTGTCCGCGTTGCGCGACATTCTATCCGTCGCGGCGCTCAGCAGACCCTTTCCCGTGGAAGACGCCTACATGGGCGTGCTTGCAGCGCAGGCGGGAATTTCTCCGATCGGGTCACCGAACTTTATTTTGCCTGATGAGAACCTAGGACCGTTCCCCGCCACCTTGTGCGTGAGGCCCTACGTCATCCACGGCGTGAAGACTCTTGATGAACAAAGGAAACACCATCAAGTCGTTCTCGATTATGGCTTGTGCATGCAATGACGAAATAAACAGTGAGACCATATCATAGTCCAGTGAATTTATCTTTTGGGAATTTCATTGTCACGAGAGACTTTGGTATCATTGGAAGGCTTGTTTTCACCCTTGTACATTGATATGACATTTGTTGTGAATATTTTATCATAGAATGTACATGACATCCGAATATGGGCCAAAGTCAAAAGTGAAATGTTGCAAAATGCCAATATATTGTCAACAGTGTACCCTCCTTTTGTTGGGAGAATAAAGTGTTTTGAATGATGTTTAGTCGGTCATGCGTGAATGGATCAATGGCGTATTATCATCTTCTTTGGAAGATTAAATGTGTCATTATGATTTTGAGGTGGTGCAATAACGTTTTTGTCTGTTGTTAGGAAGATGTATTGTGTTTTATTGACTGATTGATTATCATTATGTTTGATTTGTACACAGATTATTGCAAAAAAGTTCCGCAATTCAAGTTTGAGCGTTCATATCTCTCCTATTACTTTATTACTGTTCATAAATTTGGTATCATTGTTATGGATATTTTATCATGGAATGTGCATTACATCCGAATATGGGGCAAAGTCAAAAGTGAAATGGTGCAAAATGCATTGATATTGTCAATAAATTATGATTTATCATGTCATTGGGAGAATAAGTGATATTTTGAATGATGTTGAGGTGATCATGCATGATGTCAATAGCGTATTATCATTTCCCGGGAGGATGAAATGATTTTGAAGTGGTCATGAATACAATAATTAATTATTCTGTTGTTTGGACAATGAAAAGTGACGTTTGTACTGTAATTGTGGTGGATTTTTTGTAAACTTGGAAAACTGACAAACTTGCAATAATCTGTGTAAAAGTCAAACATAATGATAATTTCTCAATCAGTCAATAAAACACATTACATCTTCCTAACAACGTTATTGCACCACACCAACATTATAAAGAAACATTTCATCCACCAAAGAAAATGATAATACGCCAATGACATTTACGCATGACCGACTTAAAGGGACATTTTCCCCAACATATAATCACCTTTGATTATGTTCTCTAAACGTTGAAACACAATTTCATGCAAATACGACCAACATTGGCCTTTTGAGCAAGGGATGAGCATCATTCAAAGTCACTCGCTGTACGGGATAATCCCATTCATCGCGAACACCATGGAGGCTGCCATTGGTGTTTATGAATCTCGGATCGCTCCATGATGTGATGTCAAACCCGAACTACTCTTTTTGTTGGCTCACGTTTGGCCTTGTGTTTGTGCACAAACCCCGCGAGCTGCGAGAGCTAACAAAAAGAGGCGGAGCTTGTTTGTTCGGGTTTGACGTAGCATTTCGGCGCGAACAATTAAAAATCCGGGTTTCAAAAAATATAATGGCAACCTCCACGCTATACGCGATGAATGGGATTTGCCCATACAGCGATTGACTTTGAATGATGCCCCTCCTTTGTTCAGAGGGCAAAAGCATTGGACATATTTGCATGAAAATATGTTTTAATGTGTAGAGAAATTAATCAAAGGTAAATAGATGATGGGGAAACTTTCCCTTTAACATCATTCAGAACACTTTATTCTCCCAACAAAATGAGGGTACATTGTTGACAATATCAATGCATTTTGCAACATTTCACTTTTGACTTTGCCCCATATTCGGGTGTCATGCACATTCCATGATAAAATATTCGTAGCAAATGTCATATCAATGTAAATAGGGGAATACAAGCTGTCCAATTATACCAAATTCATGAACGGTAATAAAGTAATATGAGAGATATGAACGCTCAAACTTGAATTGCGGAACTGTTTGTGAGGGGTTTATAACAATATTATTTGTTGAATAAGTAAAAGCATTCTATTTTCTTTGACTGTACATGTTTATTTAAATGTTGATATTGATTAGTTATCCTATAAACATTGTTTTCTGATATTGTATTTTTGTTGTTTTGAATATTAAATTGTATAAGTATTATTACACTGTCAAAATCGACGCACACACTCGTTTGGAACCTTATCGTTCTCTTTGATCTTACTGTTAAATGGAATCGTGATTTGTTTTCCTTCAAACTTCGTGATATACGACTTGAAATACGACGAAGACCTAACTAACCCTATACAGGGTGTCTCAGAAAGAATGCAACACCTACGATCGTTAATTTCATAAACACCATCGACTAAATGTCATAGTTTTTTGTTTGATTGGGTAGAACATTCTTTTTCCAACAAAATGATACCATGATCATTGATTTTGGGTAAGGCGTTTGGATCCTAGGGCCATTTTTCTGAGGCAATGTCGTTTCCTAAATTTGCTACTTTTCGTCTCTAGCGATCCTCTGAACATTGAGACATTCTTGCCCCACAGCCTCACAGCGAGCCATACCATACGGGGTACTCGATTACACAACATTGTCTTCATTATCAAAGGGAAAGCAGTCATGCGATTCATCTGTACAACTAATTATATGGGAGGCCTTTGGGCGAAAATGCCTCAGTATTCCAAGGACCGCTAGAGACGAAAAAGTAGCAAATTTAAGAAACGACATTGCCTCAGAAAATGGCCCTAGGATCCAAACGCCTTACCTCAAATCAATGTTTATGGTATAATTTTGTTGGAAAATGAATGTTCTACCCAATCAAATAAAAAAAACAATGATATTTGATCGATGGTATTGATATTAACGATCCTAGGTGTTGCATTCTTTCTGAGACACCCTGTATACGTTTAAACGTTTGGCAATGAGTAATACAAATACCTACTATATGTTTGAGCCTGTTTAAAGGGCCGTGAAACCCATACAAACTGTTGCCCCCTAATAGACTCTAAGAGATAAGGAGGAATAAGCTCTCAAAGTTAGAGCATAATCGGGCAAGAAACGAGAACAAGATGGTTCTTTGAAAATGTTTATTTCTATTGGGAATTAAATTGTCAACGCGGCACTCTGCTAAGTTAGTGGACAACTCCCCATATTTAAAGTAACATTGTCCAAATCCTCAAAATCTAATTGGAATTCTATCGGTTCTCTCATACCTTGTTGTGTTTGTATTTATTTTAAAAAAAGCATGGGATAGGTTTCGTTTTTTCAAATTTCCCTTTCGTTAAAAAGATATTTACGATTGAAGTGTTCAGATGTTAAATTATCCAATGTATTGTCAGAACCGTGTACAAAGTGAGTGCAATGAGTTAGTGAATGTCACTTTGCATGTTTGCTCATTACTCGGCCATATAAAGTCCATTTAACTTTTCACACAACACCCAGTGGACATATAAGATAACACAAATATACATTGTATCAACCACTCATCGATTGTTGCACATGTCAACAAAGTTACTAGATTCCTTTAAGCAAATTGGGTGAAAGAAAACCCATTTTAGAAAGCTAACAGCGAAAGTTCGAATGAACCGATGTGGACATGATTCCAATCAAGAATTACGATTGGTCAAAGTTAGATGAAAATTGAAATGTAGTACGCTACCATTTTAAACTAAGTCGACCCTTTGCTAAATACAGGCCTGGGAACGATTTTTTTCACGGGGGGTGCTGAGATATACAGTATATACGTATATATATATATTTTTTTTTGTTGCTATTTTGAACCCCGTAAGTGATTTTTGTTCACTCTTTTCACTGATAGCCGCGAACCGGCGATTTTTTTTGCTATTTTGAACCCCCGTAAGTGATTTTTGTTCACTTTTTAAAGTGATAGCCGCGAAGTGGCGATTTTTTTTTTCTATTTTGATTTGTGTTCACTCTTTTCACTGATAGCCGCGAACCGGCGATTTTTTTTTGCTATTTTGAACCCCCGTAAGTGATTTTTGTTTCACTTTTTTAAGTGATAGCCACAAAGCGGCGATTTTTGTTGTTGCTATTTTGAACCCCCGTAAGTGATTTTTGTTCAATTTTTTCACTGATACATTTTCACTTGGCAGCCCAAGGGGGGGGGGGGGGGGGGATTTAAACCCCCTAAACCCCCCCCCCCCCCCCCCCCGTAGATCCGCCACTGATTATGTCAAGGTGCATTTTCCCGTCTGGTGCTGATATGTTCGTCTGAGTGATTGATCTTTGTGAAGATTAAATAGTTTACAGAAGTTGTAGCAAGCTGACCTTCCTGCCCAATATCGTCTAACCATAATTTGCATATATCCAAATTATCCCAAAGTAAAAAAAAAAAAAAAAAAAAAAAGCGTCATTTGTGGCTGTCGGCTGTGTGACAATTTCGTAAACGAAGCATAATGATATACATTATAACATACACAAAATTTTGCAGGGGGTGCTGCAGCACCCCCAGCACCCCCAGCACCCCCGCTTCCCAGGCGATGCTGTTAGCCTCCCATTATCATGATTATACTTTCTGGAAAAAAAAAATCCCTTTTCTCATCATTTAATATGATAAAATCATGATACAAATTGATACAAGTTATATGAACCACAATCCCGCTTTGTTATAATCTATTTTGAAAGTGCAGGATTTTGTTTTTAGCTTTTTTTATGAAAACAATGTTGCGTTTCACTAATAGTATTATGCAAATTGCTGTAAGAAATTAATCATGCAATATGCTAAAGTAAATATTAATTATTGTAACTTCCACTCACAATTATCGGATCATTGATTTGTATGGAATATTTTCAGAATTATTTCCAAAAGTTTATTCGACATAATATTCGTCCAATAATTATTTATCAGCTGTTTCATCACTGATAATAATGTGTCTACTCGCTAATGCACCCAAGACGCGCTCATGATTATTACGTCACGACTGCGCACTGACTTAGCTACAGTTAAGTTTGATACCGTCTGTTTGAGATGTGACAACAAAAAAGCACCATTACGCTTTCTGACTACAGCTTAGGTTGTATCGGGTTTTGCTAATTCTCTACATTCTGCAATCTTATAGCGTTGATCTGCTATAAGAAAGCATATTTTAGGATTAATTTTCGTTGGGAAGAAAGCTTCTAGCTTCCAACCCAGTGAAAATGGACGGATTCAAGACTTTCATTCTCATCCTTGCTTTGAGCTTGCTGCTTTGCAGCAAGTCTGAAGGCAAGGTGAACAATGGAAAAATCGACTCGGACATGCAGGTATGCTAAACATAAAATTAATTTAAAGCTATAATCAGGAAAATAAACAACATTATAAGCCAATAATGAATCGATCAATTTAAGAAGAAGGTACTTTTATTAAATAGTATGTAATTCAGTATCTTTACTGGTTCTAGTACTTACTTTTACTCCAACGGTGGGTTCAGTGGTGGCATCCGCATCACGATTTCCCGCCATTTTATTATTTAACAGAAAATAAATAATAACTTATTAACTCTTAATAATAATATATAGCATTTATAGTGCGCCATCTATCTAATAAATTATTCAGAGGCGCAGAGGGTAAGAATTATCATAATTTTAACAGAAAAAAAAATAAAATAATAATTTAAAAAAAAAAAATTAAAAAAAAAAAAAAAATATATGATTTTGATTCCCCGTAGTTATTGGTTTATTTATGCTAAATTCTTTAATTAGAAATTGTCCGATCGGTTTAAAAAAATGGCCCTTAATTTGAGATATTGAATAAAATGTATCGTGTTAGGTACTTTACCATCATTCTGGACGTATTTTGTTGTTGTGTAATAACAGCCAAGTTAAAAAGTGAAATTCGATAGTAATATGCCAATTGTAAATAATATCTCTAACACTTTTTGCGATTACCTTAAAATCTAAGATGGTGTCCAAATGGAAGTCGTTTTGAATAACAATCATTGTTAGTTATTTGGTCGCCATCTTGGATTTGAAGCTCATTGCAGCAATAAATTAAGACATTTTATCTTCTTAATCACATATACAACAATACTGTAAAGTATGCCGGATATACATCTTTTTATATTATACAATTATGGGAGAAAACATAATTGTTTTTTTGGAGAGTAACAGGAATGATATGGGAGGATATTGTTAAGAGTTTTAAATATAAATATATTTAAACAATGGCAACACCGACTAAGGGTTAAAAGAATGTGTATTTATGTGATCTGATAATGTCCAATGAGTGTTGTGTGAAAGGTCCATGTTCTTAAAGGGATCTAGTAACTTTGATGACAAGTGCAAAAAGTGATGAGTGATTAATAAAATGTGTATTGGTGTGATCTGATAAGTCCACAAAGTAATGTGTGAAAATTTAACGTTAATTGGGTGTTTTTTGGCCGATAAATTAGCAAAAATGCAAAGTGTTATTCACTAACTCATTGCACTTACTTTGTACACGGCATAAATTATCCCGTAGACAGTTTAACATTATTATCAACACTTCAATCGTAAATATCTTTTGAACGAAATGGAAATTTGAAAAACCCGAAACCTGTCCCGTGCTTTTATTGTTAATATGAATATGACACGGTATAAGAGAACCACTAGAGGTCCAAGTAAGTTTTGAGGATTTGGACAATAATATGTCCCTTTAAAATTAACTGACATAATATGGCTGAGTAACGAGAGCGACAAAGTGCTGCTTGATAAATTATTGCTATACGTTTGTACACATGTCGGAATGACCCCGGGATTTTTTTTTTTCTTCTTCGAATTTAAATAATCATAAATATCCCAATAATAAATAGGAAATGGGAAGAAAAAAAAGCAAAGCTGTACCCCATTTCATAAAACACTTGCAATTGTTGTAAATGTCCAATTATTGCAACTTTTTTGGTCAACAGCCAATCAGCATGGAGCATTACGGCTGTTGCCATGGTAGTTACAATAATTGGACACTTACAACAATTGCAACAGTTTTATGAAATGGGTCAATGAAATAATCTTTAGAGTTTGGTCGATTCACACAATGTAACTAGATCCTATAACAATCAAGTGGTGAATTCACTTTGGAATTACAATCAGGATATTGGTTTATATATAAACGTTTATTTAAAACAACAAATTAAACGAATAATGCATTGTATCACTATCTTGTTTTTAACTCTTACATCCCCTAAATACTCTAGTAGGCCTGTACAAATGAAACCTCCCATTCAAAATTGGACACATTTGGAAATGTGGAACAAACATTCGTATCATTTGTTTGTTCGGTTTTAATCTTCATAATTATTTCAAAAATCTCCAATGCGTTATTGAACAACAAAATAAAACAAATCTTCGAATTGAAAGTCGATTGTTACGTCACTGACATTTCTCTACATACCCGCCCTATTATGACCCCGCCCCACAAACTATTTTACCCCAAAACGCGCTAAGTATTGTTACGTCACGACTGCGCACTGGCTTACATAGCTACGATAATTATAGTGATTATGTGAAAACAAAAAGCACCATTACGCTTTCTGACTACAGCTTAGGTTGTATCGGTTTTGCTTATTCTCTGCATTCTGCTGCTTTTAGCGTTGATCTGCTATAAGAAATCATATTTTAGGATTAATTTTCGCTGGGAAGAAAGCTTCTATATAGCTTCCAACCCAGGAAAAAATGGACGGATTCAAGGCTTTCCTTCTCATCCTTGCTTTGAGCTTGCTGCTTTGCAGCAAGTCTGAAGGCAAGGTGACCAATGGAAAAATCGACTCGGATATGCAGGTATAACAATGCTAAACATAAATTAGACACACACAAAAACAAAAAACAAAACCTGTATGATTGGTATTAACTTTTGCTAGTAGTCATTTTAATGAACATGCAGAAGACAGAAGTGTACATAAGTATCACCCAGTAATAACTTAATATTTACATTTACATTGTGTATATTTGTTTTCAATGCAGGATTTCGTATTCATCGACAACTTCTTCTTCGGCAATGGAGAAGAAAATTTGTTGGAGTACGAGATCCACTACCCCTCTGTAAGTATATTTACTGTTGGTGTCATTTTTAATTTAATTATTTTTGTCTTGGTGTTTAATCATTATGAATAAAATATACTGATGATTTAATGATTTACAACTTTGAGAATCAACGCGTTCTGCGCACTTGTGAAATAAATTGATAAAGTTTAAGAAGTTCACGCCAAGATTGTTTAACCATGAAAAAATGCTTATTCAATATTTTATTGTTACAAAATGTTATCATCAAGCAAACCATTTAGTAATTATCATTAATGTTCGTTTATGATAACATTAATTCCATTACGACAATAAGGATCTGTCGTAATATCTTATTGTTGTAATATATCATTACAAAATAAGAACAATAAATATATTTTGTATACATGTATAAAATGTACACAATGTTTAAGTTTGTATTAATTTCCTTATTATTATTGCTAACAATAATAATCATTATCATACAAAATCAACATTACATCATTTATTCGGTATTACTTTTGTTTAAATCACTATAAACAGGACTACTGTTGCTACCGGCTTGTGATTCTTGACGACAGCGTTTCTCAGTTGACTTCAACTACGCTGACAGAATCCAAGCCAAAGCTGGTAAGAGTTGACATCAATAATTGTGACCGGCTATAGTAAAACCCTGCACTTGTCGGTAAAAATCAAAATGTAGATTTTAATACCATTACAAAGGCACCATCACAAGCTTTCATTTAATGCTTTGTTGTTACAAATTGGTCAATAATTGGCCAAAATGTGATTGTTTAAATTTTACAATCATAGGTCTTTTACACACATTATGTGAACTAAAAATGACAATTTCTTAAAAACAATAAATTACCGACAAGCGCAGGGTTTTGATATAGCCGGTCACAATTATTGGCCTATCCCAGTAGCCCATATTAACCTGTTCCCTTCGAATTTCGAGATTCTCACATCCCCACATACTTTAATCTGCTTCATAATGTACTAGTAAGCCCACCATGCTCGTGTATTATAGGCAAGGGGTTTATTGCTCAGCAATTTACTGTAGCTGTTCATAACAGATTCTGTTCCCTCCGTGATGAACTAGAAGATAAAACCACTACAGCGGTATACAACACCTTAATCACTGCCAATAGAGAAATTGCAGTCGAAATGCTCCCTAAGAAGAAGAAAAAGAACATAGTTGAAGCTGCCACAGATGACAAAGTTAATTCTGCAAGAGAAAACCTGAAGAAAGTATCAGAGAATCACAATACCAGACCAACTAGAAATACTCAAAGAAACCTAGACAGTGCTAAATCTGCATACGATCAAGCCTACACCAAAGTCCTGGAGGCACAAGTTAAATCCAAGACAGAGGAGCTGGAAAGTCTTCACCACGAACACAAGCATGCAGCAGCCTGGCAGGTCCTGAGAGAAATCACCAACAAGAACGCATCTCCCGTTGTGTGTGTTCAAGGTGACACCACTGAAGAGCGTCTAGACTGCTGGTACAAACACTTCAGTAACCTTCTGGGCAATACCGAACAGATCGCCAATCATGATGATCCTTTCTTTCAGCATAGGATTGCTGACAACCTCCCCATACCAACAGGTCCATTCTCTATGGATGAGCTCCAAAACTGCCTAAAGAGACTAAATCTGTCTAAGACACCTGGTCCTGATAACATCCCACCAGTTGTTTGGAAATGCCCACTTTTCCATCAAGAATTGCTGAACTTCTGTAACGAAACATATGTAGGCAACATCCCGCAGCCATTTTCCAACTCTGTCATTATCCCCTTACCCAAGAAAGGTGACCTCTCTCTTCCATCAAATTATAGAGGCATAACATTGTCACCCATTGCTTCTAAGCTCTACAATTCAATGCTTCTCAATAGAATCACTCCCCATGTCGATCCGGTTCTCCGACGCAATCAGAATGGCTTTCGGAAGGGAAGAGCCACTACACCTCAGATCCTTACTCTTAGGAGGATTATAGAAGAGCTGAAAATTTCCAAGCAGAAAGCAACTTTAATTTTTGTGGATTTCTCCAAGGCGTTTGACAGTGTCAATAGGAAGGTCATGTTTCAGATCCTTGGTAACTACGGCATACCTTCTCAAATAGTACAAGCTATTGCCATAATGTACAAACACCCAACAAGCTTCGTACAAAGTATGGACGGCCCCACGAAGGAGTTTCGCACAACAGCAGGGATACTGCAAGGGGATACACTTGCACCTTATCTCATTGTCATAGTCGTGGACTATATTCTACACCAGTCTGTGGAGAACATGAAAGAGAAAGGTTTAGATGTCAAACCAGAAAGAACTAACCGTGACAAAGACAAGTACTTGGCAGACCTTGACTATGCAGACGACATTGCCTTAATAGCAAAATATCTTCAGAATGCCCAAGACCTGCTTTCTTCTCTGGAGAATGCTTCTGCAAAGGTTGGTCTGTTTCTTAACCCAAAGAAAACCGAGTACATGACGGTGAACGAGGAGGCTGATCACCCTCCAATCATCTCCAGGGAAGGCATGCACATTAAGGAAGTCAACGATTTTAAGTACTTAGGATCTTACGTTGCTGACTCCAAGAATGTCACGCAAAGGTCAAGCATGGAGTGCATGTAATAAGCTGCACCACATTTGGCAATCTCAAATTTCAAGGTCCATAAAAGTTACATTTTTCAGGGCCTGTGTAGAGAGCATCCTACTTTATGGTTCAGAGACATGGACCATGAAGAACGCACTACAGGACCGGCTTGATGGGACATATACTAGGTTACTTATGAGGGTACAAAATATTAGTTGGAGGGAACACAAAACAAAACCAGAGATCTATGGAAACATACCACCCATCTCTACCACTGTTGCTCATCGCCGAACGAGATTCGCTGGTCACTGTTTTAGGGCCAAAGACCAAGTAATCTCGGATGTGATCTGCATGAGACTCCCATGTCCTAATAGAGGAAGGAGACCTATGAACTATATGGACTGCATTGCAAGAGACATCCAGTGTGAAATTGGGGACTTGCAGACATTGATGATGGATAAAGACTCATGGCGTTGCATTGTGAACTCAATCTCGGATGCGTCCGCTTAGTAGTAGTAGTAGGTTTATTGCATACAACTGTTATTCATTTTGTTATTTTGATAATTCCCCAATTTCTTTAATCGCCCCCCTCTCCCCCTCTCTCTCTCCCTTTATCTCAACCCCTTTCTCCCCTCTCTATATTCATTATCTATCTCTCTATATATCTATGTTAATTATATAATTTATTGTATATCTATAATTATATATTTTCTACGTTTCAGTCAGGCAGACATGTCATTTTTTTTTCGTTGATAATCTAATTAAATTATGACATTTAATCAATGAATATACGTTTCATACGTTTCGCGTTCTCTTGTTTTTCTTTCCTTTTCTCCATGTTGTTTTTCTTCTATTTAGCCCTGTAACGAACGACCACAACTGTTTCATCTGAACTCTGGCTATCCACCCAGGCCTGCTTCCTCTGGTTGCAAGCACGAAATCAGGGATAATGACAAAAAAGTATGATCGTTTGTTCGTTTTGTTTGTTTGTTTGTTTGTTTGTTTGTTTGTTTGTTTGTTTGTTTGGGCTCGTTCTTGCATTTTTTTAAAGATAGTGCGCCATCATTTTAAATAAAATTAAAAATGTAAACACATCTTAATTTGTAATAACTACAATAGTTAAAGAATCATATTTACAAATTGTTCAATTTATTCTTAATTCATTCCTCATTTATTCAACATGTATCTATCTTTATCTCGTATTTGTTTCTCCTTTATTGTTCTTGTTTTATATATGTTGTATTCTTTCATTTTCTTTTCTGTATCGTTATTCATCTCTTACCCTTCTCCTTTCGTTGTTTTAAATCTATTCATCGCAGCCTATCTCTGTTTATCTTAAATTCTCTTCATTAATTCAAAGTGTATCTCTCTTTATACCGTATGTCTTTCTCCTGTATTGTTCTTGTTTCATCTTGTATACTCTTATTTGCTTCTCTGTTTATCTTTATTCATCTCGTATCCCCTTTTCTTTTCTTTTTTGTACCCCTCCATCTCGGATTATCTTTGTTTCTTCACTGATTATCTCTGTTCATCTCGTATCTTCATTTATTCAGCGAGTATATCTCTCTTATCTCGTATTCTTGTTTCCTTTATCGTTCTCGTTTTATCTTGTATTCCTTTCTAACTTTTCTTCTCCGTTTATCTCTGCGCATCCATTGTCTCATTTAGACCTGTCATCAGATACTGGATGGAGTCGACCCGGCACACAACATCGAACTTTCTCAGGAATCGGCTGACTGTGAACTGGAAACGACGGGCGGTGGCAAAGAAGTAAGTTTGTTATACATTAAATCCACCTTTAATCCTTTGGTCACTTAATTTAATTTCGTTTCGTTTCTTTTCATTACATTATATTTCATTTCAATGAGTTTCAATGAGTTTCATTACATATTTCATTTGATTTCATTTCAATGAGTTTCAATGAGTTTATTATCATTTCATTTTTATTTCATTTCATTTCATTTCATTTCATTTCATTTCATTTCATTTCATTTCATTTCATTTCATTTCATATTATTTCATTTTGTTTATTAATTTCATATCCAAATCATCGTTTGACAAATGAAATACAACCAAGCAATTGACAAGAAATTAAATTCCACATATATATTTAGTCCAAAATTGGAGGGGAAAAAATATATAAAATCCAATAAATGAGTTCAACATTTCTGTCGGAATCAATGGAGGGAAATTGTTAAACATTGATTCAGTAAGTAATTGTAATTATTCCATGATGTATTTAATAAATCATTTTTAATTTATGGTTATTATGATTCAATAATTATCCATTACTATAAGTAGGATAACGTCAAATATTTAAATAAATGATATTTCGTTAATTTAGATGCTGGTCTGCCGCGGGTTCGTTGACTTCTCCGATGCTCCCGATCCACGATGGTGGTTCGCCTACCTCACCGACTGTGGTCGTAACCAGAGTCGTGATGGAGTTCGACCAGGGATTCGTGACCTGACCTATCGCCTCCACATGACCAACGGCAACGACGATTTCTTCAAAGAATTCCCAGCCAATGAGAAACGTAAGGTCATAATTGTCTAATACTCTATAATGTATTGCCACTATATTTACTTTGTAGAAATGCGAGCATCAACATAAATATGGTTAATGAATCTTAAAGGCAACAACTTATGGCGATTGTAGCTCAGTAATTCACCAAAACATAATCATTACAATTTATATTTAACGGTGAATGCACAGTTTATTGTATAGCACTGAATTTGATAAGTCTACTCAGTTTTTTACTAAATTTTACTTCACAATAATTCAACTTTCACTTCTCTCACTTTTCTTTCATTTTTTCCTTCATACATTCGTTTTACATGTTATATATTCGTATGTACTACGGGTAGTTTCATTTCAATTAATTTAATTCAATTAAATTCCATTCAATTTTACTTTCACATCTCTTTTTTTTAAATACACATACATCGATAACAAAACAAAAAAACAATGCAAAAATTGTAAATTTCAATTTGTATATTAAATGCTGTGTGGACTTTACCTCAAAAGGAAAAAGCACATTTCACTTTCTTGTTTCATTTTGCTTTCGTTTCTTTTGTATCATCCTTTCTTTGATGTGCAGATGTTATGGAACAGGACGCTGGTTTTCTTATAGCATATCTACTCATGACCTACCTGGCGTCTCGACATCGAAGTAAGTTTGAGTTTAGATTTCAAATCTAATCTTAGATTTATAAAAGCTGAATGAAGCTGAATGTTCTGCCGAGAAATCATCCATATTTGGTTCTAGATCTTTTAAAGCAGCAACAACTTAATATTACGATATTGTGCAGTGTAGAACCCAACGATAGATTAAAACAATTTAGGACATTGACAAAGTTTAACATGTTAATGATAACCTAACAAACAATTTTTTTTTTTTTTTACCTCTAAAAAATGACTTCTGCACATCATATATACAACTTGACATCTGAGATGTATAAGTTGTTGACGTCTGAGTGCATGTGCCGGAATTATCATTCTATAATTATTTCTTCTCGCCATTAACGTCGACACATAACAATGCCAAGAAAAAGCTTTTGCACTATCAACTGAGTCTATACATAGTGCTCCAAACGACAAGCCTATTACTCCACTGTTAACCCTATTTATAAAATAAAATAATGAAATAAGAAATCGTGACTAAGTGGACTCATGTATCATTATTCCCATTTTCTCTTTCAATGAAAACCTAAAATCATATATAAATAGGAACACTGGCCAGACGGAAGCTTCTGCACCTCACCTACTACCTGTTCTACATGAGTCTGGTGCTGCAAACCACCAGCCTACTGCTGCACTGCAGTGGCCTTTACCGCTTTGCGCGGTCGGGGATACGCTCCACTTCCATCCAGTATGCAGGTAATTTACTCTTTTTTTTCTTCTTTTTTCTTTTAAGATGTTGAGAATTACATTTTTACAAACAAGTGACTAAATCGTTTATGGCGAATACAGCATTCAAATATCATTACATAAACTGCCAAACTTAACTTCATTCAAGAACAGTTCAAGGATTACTAATAACTGTCAAGTATTTTCATCAACATGTTTAAAAGAACAGTTCGACATGATACTGATTACTTTTCATCAGAAATTGCCGGAGAATATGAAAAGGATCCAAATATCCACTAATTAATCCATGTCAAGCAACTTGATTGATAGCATCACTATTTTCCATATTTGCAAGATTCAGGATCAAATTTGAGGCTCAAAACTTATCAATGTTTATCCTCCATCAACCGCAAAACTCTTGCTCTATTTACACCTTGAAGTAATTTTTCTAATTTTCTCCATTGATTATTCCTTAGCCGAGATCACGGGGCGTCTATCTAGCGTTCTCTTCGCCTCCATGATTTTCCTGGTCTCAAAGGGTTTCTCTATCACCAAGTAAGTCCGATAACAAATAATATTTAGATATCACTTTTTTATATTTTAAATCCTTTCTAATTATTTATAAGAACGGTTGCCGGTGTGTTTGTTGATTATTTTATTAAAGACTTATTACAAACTCTTGGAAAAGAACATTCCGTCTGTTTATTTATTATTAGAACATGCTTCTGCATGGACCCTCGTGACGTATTTAGTCACTCCATTTACTTTAATGATGTGTTATAATATGACCCTTTTAGAGCACGCATCAGACTCGGCAAATTCATCAAAGTGGTGATCCTTGGTGCGCTATAGCTACGCGGCTTCCTACATGGCCATGTTTGTCTATCAGAACATGCTCCTGGAGGCTGGACCCCTGTGACGTCACCACAAGTCACTCAACTTACTTTAAATAATGAATCTTGCAGACTCGCCATGTTATTTGTTAAAATGTGTTATGATATGTCTCTTTCAGAGCACGCATCAGACTGAGCAAGTTCATCAAAGTGGTGATCCTTGGTGCGCTCTACGCGGCTTCCTACATGGCCATGTTCATATATCAGAACATGCTTCTGGACTCTCGAGACGTCACCACCAGTCATGATCATTCCGGCTTGGCGGCGAGTGGGATCATAGGCATCAAGTTTATCAGTGAGTTAAAGGGAAGCGGGGTGGGGGATGGGGGTAAAACGATTAGATTAATATGAATATGAATACATAGGGTGGAATTCACAAAGGAGGTTTGTACAAACCATGTGGTTTGACCATGGTCTACATCTATGGAATGCCATTTGTAAACTGATGGAGAAAGAATGTAAACTCCTTACTTGTTAACAATGTTGATTTACAATTTACTTGTACAGTGTACACGAGCAGCATTCCATAGATGTAGACCATGGTAAAACCATGGTTTGTACGAACCTCCTACAAACCTCCTTTGTGAATTCCACCCATAGTGCCTAACATGACTAAGGTGAACAAATTTATAAATGCAGCAAAACTAAATTATCAGAATGAAATGGGAAGTAAACATACATGTCTACTAAATTATTAAAGCTTCAGGTTTCCTCTTTACGGGGTGCAGTGCCTATTCTGCGGCCAGAGAACACCTGAGCAAGGAATTATTAATTTCACTGTGATGATTTAAATTGTCTTTCATCAGGTTTCCTTCTGACGGTGTGTAGTGCTTACACTACTGCCAAGGACAACCCGACCAAGGCGGGCTTCTACACCCCTTTCACCGCCTTCTTCGGCATCTGGTTTTGCTTGGAACCCATCATCCTTTGGCTCTCCTATTCCATCTACCCGAAACTTGCCAGGTAGGAATCCGTTGGGGGAAAATAACCCAACAAAGCTTAATTTTGTTATGTTATATAGTTCAGATTTCAGCTATTCATGTGAAGTAGGGTGGATCAATGTTTCAATTGCGTTTCGAAGTATTATTTCAAAAACATCACGGATTTATATATAGTTTGGTAGAATTTGATATTCAAATACTTCGTATGTTGATAAACTATATTACACATTATTTAGATACCCTTTTCAACAGTTTTTTTATTGTGCTCTTAACGCTATAATTATACCAAGACCAAAAGAGTGATGTTTGAACTCTAATAAATGAATGCACGTTCTAGATAACGGCAATAGCCTTCTTTATGGAACATCAACAAAGAACTTGCACACCATACAGCTCCTTCAGAATCAAGCCGCCCGTCTAATCTACAAGAAACCTACATCTACACATACATCACCTCTCATCCAGTCCCTGCATTGGCTACCGGTAGCCCGACGAATTGAATACAAGAATGCTGTACTTACATATAAATGCTTATCAAAGCAAGCCCCATCTTACCTTTGTAATCTACTTCACATCCGTCAGTCTTTGTACAACATAAGATCTACTTCTGCCGTTGTATTAAATACCCCACGTACTCACACAAACATTGGATCTAAGGCTTTTGCAGTCACTGGACCTAAATGCTGGAATCGCCTCCCCAACCTAGTTCGATCAGTTAACACTCTCAGTACCTTTAATTCTCAACTAAAAACCCACCTGTATCCTAAGTAATAAGTTAATATTGAAGTATGTCTTTAGAACCTTTTAGACACACATATTTACTTGGTTGCCCTCTCTATTGAATTGTGTTAAGTAATTGTTCGTACAATTTGTAGGTTTGTAATTGTAATTATGTATCTGTTTATTCTTTGTTTGTTTGTTTTTTTATTGTTTTTTTAAGCGCTTTGTATCATTTTGTTGCAAAAGCGCTATATAAATGAAGTTATTATTATAATTTATTATTATTATAACTAGTATTTTCTTTTCCTTCCCACAGTCCGAACTTCTCCAATGCGCTGCTCGTGGGCACGGCTCTCCTTGGCCACGCGTTCTTTATCTACCTGACGCGGCCCTACACAGCCAACAAGAGGTTTCCATTCCACCTGCAAACAAATGGCGAGGTTAGCTAGTTACTTTATCAGTTGGTTAGTTAGTTAGTTAGTTAGTTAGTAAGTTAGTTAGTTAGTTAGTTAGTTAGTTAGTTAGTTAGTTAGTTAGTTAATTAGTTAGTCATTCTATCTTTTAACCGACGGCGTGGTAAATACATTAATCTGTTCAAATAAAATAAACAACTATTTTTCTCAAAATATCAATATTTGTTGGAAACAGAACAAATCATATGGAATAAGCGCAGCCTCTTCCACTTCGTCATCAGTTGCGCTGATTCAGAAGATAACATATTATTATCAATTTGTTAAAAGAAAGCATTCACTATACAAGACATGACATTATGCGTACGTATTTGCTTTTCTCTTCACATGACAGGTACCCGTTCCTCTTGCCCATTCTCATGGCGACGATGGCAGTGACCACGCTCGTACGACTACCGAACAACGATCCGCCCTCGATGTCGAAGCTCCTCCGGTTGTTCCAGCCGAGCCTGACCCGAAGGTCATCCAGACGGACTACCCAGCGCCAATTAAATCACAGGAGACGAATGCCAACATTGGAGCTTGCGGCGAACATTTCTTCACTAAAGTGGTAAGCCTAAGTTTGATAAGAGTTCTGAGGTGTTAGATGATAGTGGTCAGACAGGTAAGTCTTTAATCCGCTAACATGGTTAAGGAGTCACAGAATGATGAAGAAACTTGAAATTGAACGTACGATCAAAGTGCTAATATAACATAGTATCGTCATCGTCATCACTATCATTATCAACAACAACAACAACAACAATATCATCATCATCATCAACATCATCATCATCATCATCATCATCATCATCATCATCATCATCACAACCATAATCATTACCATCTTCATTATCGTTAAACATCATCACCATCACCATTATCAACATAAGTATCATCTATGATTCTATCATGAAGATTATTCGATTACTCCATTTTTGCTACAACTTATGTAAACAGGAAAAGTTCGAAATGCCTCTGGATAGCGACGATGAAGGAGACGACGGTGGTCAACCAGCTACACGTCCCGGCATTGATACCATCTCAGCATCCGTGGACGCCAGTGACTACCGCCCTCCTCCACTTGACTTACTGGCGGCTAGGACGTCAGAGCTGTCTGCGACTCCAAAGACACACCCCGTGGCAGAGACGGCTAAGACACAATCAACTACACACTCGACTCCGTCGGACTCTTCTGTGACAGGCCTCAGTGGATTCGTGGCGGTTCCGAACCCTCCGAGCAAAAGCCAAGGCGAGGTACGGATTATATTATGACCATGATGAATAATCGTGTAATTTGACTCCCTTCACACCAATATGCCATTATATTTTTTGTCCATGTATTTTTGAGTGAGTATCTTTACTACAGTGTTCAAGGGTTTCGGGTCGTATGCCAACCTGCCCCTCTCGTTTTGGAAACCAATCCTTCTTCCCCCACCCCAAATATCGAATTAATGATGTAGAGCGCTAACATTAAATTTGAGATGCATTTTGTTTAACCCATCTTTGTATATTACTACGCTGTCTTCAAAAGTATCGAAATGTACTTACGTTATTATGTATTAGGGTCTATATCCATGCATTAACTTGTAAATAACAATTTTACAATGAACACATATCGCAGAAGCCAGCGACAACGGATGAGATCGATGATTTGTTGCAAAGCTGGACCTTCAAGCGACATCCGGTCCGATCCGGCGTCACTGTAACGACTGGCATGACTGGAGCAGCTGCTATTAGCCCGGCTGACACCAACAATCCTGATGGGACAACCAAACCAACGATGGCACGCGTGGCACCTATCCCCTGCGCACCTGTGACACAGCGCACGCGTACACCCTTGTTCGCGAACTCTAACGCAACCGTGACACCAATCTCTTGCACCTGCGCGGCAACCACATCTCAGAATGGCGGCTCTTGGATGGCCCCCTACACCTACCAGGTTCGACAGACAATTATCACGCTGACGTTCTGTTCCTTACTCGATTGTTCAATTCCCATAGAGAAAATACAGGTCCAACCAAGTTCCCGTTAACATCCTAAACCCTAATGATAATTACATATTTGATAATTTATTCAAAATAAGTCCGCATTTTCATGTGAGATAAAGGTTGTTCTAAGCTTAGATTGCGAGCATGGCGAGGGGAAGAAAGGAGTCCTAAGAAAATAGCTTGTCATTCATGTGTAGTCAGGCGTATTTTCTTTTATATTGCTATGTAATTCACTCAAATCTCTGGCACTGGAGTCGTTCTGTCAGTTACTTGCTTTATGAGCACATCAACTCCACGTCATTCATAATTATGATTAATTGGTTAATTTTGAATAATTGAATACCTAAATGTGTCGCATAAGAGCGCACCATTTTATTTTCAAGCATGTTTTCAGTTAACTTCATATCAAATCATCAACTGATTATTCATAGAATAATCTTCAACAGGCTTTATAAATATTTGAATGGGATCCAATTCTTGTATCCATTGTAGATTAATGTAAAAAATAACAGCATGAAATATAAATTTGTTCATATCAATATTATATTATTGTAGATAATATTTATTTTATAATTTCTTGTTGTTATAGTGTAATGCACCGAAGGGCGGCTTTGAGATGTTCTGTGTGGAAAAGCCAAAGACCGAGGTGAGGAGACAATACAAATGAAAACACTTAAATGAACATTCAAGACTCAAAGTGTCCATCACAAACAAAAACTCATAATCGAGAGAGATTGTCATTAAAAGCGACTATCCAGGGGCAGGATTAAACTTCATTCTATAGTCTCATTCCTAAAAAATTAAATTAAAACCCTTCTTTTTGTCAAATCACGCAGTGTAGTAAGAAACTGCTGAAATATTTCCTTAGTTTACCCATCAAAAAGGTACATTATTGTATTCCATTATGATATTGTTCACGTCCGTGCGCCTGAAAAGAAACACGATTTTCCATTTAAATTTAGTTCCAATTTCAATTAACATCTTATTCATGTTATTGCTACATAATATAGAAGAAAGCGGTTGTTCCAGACGAGGCCGGCTCGACTCCCGGCCCTGCCGTGGAGAGTGCCCAACCCGCTCCCGCTGAACCTCCTCCACAGACAGACCTTGCTACGGAGCGTCCTGGGACATCCACCAACCCGGTTCCCGAGTACGCCCCCGTGGGACCGGCACCCTTTACCCCGGATGACGACGACGTAACAGCATCGGGCGACAACTACCCCGCACCTAACGTCCCTCCGTGCCCCTCCTGGGTCCTACCATACACAAACAAGGTATCAAACCGACGACACACCTTCGTTAAATTCCAAAACGAAATGTTACTTTATTTCAAAATTGCATCATCATTTATAAAGCAATGCATCAATTTGTTGTACTGTTTGTTACGTGATAATTATGACCATTATTTAAGTTGTTCTGAGCTATATATTTGTTTGTATATTCATTTTATATTGTTTTATTATCATTATTTTTATTTTACAGTGCAACCCTCCTAAAGGTGGTTATGGTGTCTTTTGCGTTGAGAAACCAAAGGCTGAGGTAATAATTGCTTTTGATGAAATTCGGATCTAATTACTTTTTGTAATATTAATTAATATGAATCAACATAATGTGAATCAACATAATGTGAATCAACATAATGTAACAACATTTAAAAAATACATTTACAAATACCACTTTTTAATTATGGAACAATAATAGTATTTGTCATTTTAGGTTAAAATATGAGCCTTTTTCGAATAGGCGAATCAAAGCTTGACAATTTACCTCAAACAAGTTACATGCCTTAATTCAAACAAGTGTTATCACATTGGCACGCATATAAAATAGATCACATTAGTCATAGTTGTTACCCAAAATAATCCTAATTTGACCTATATGCTAGGTTTGTTTCGTCGATGAGACTCAGACCGAGGCTCCAAAGATCAGTGACAAGGAACAGGCCAAACTCGATCGCCAGGTATGCAGTATTTTAAGGACAGTCTTTTAGGCTTAATCTTCTAGGTTAAATGATTTAAAGGGTACCACCACCCAAAAATAATATTCTTATTATAGAAAGGTAACATATTTAGTATTCCATTCCTTCAACAAGTTCACAAAAATATGTTTTCAGAAAAAAATATATAATTGGAAAACGCATCACCATTCTCAACCATGCGTTCATTCGGTCTGAATTGCGAAGACTATATGTGTGCAGAGCCATAGCGCTCTGTGCAGAGCGAACGAATCATCCGGGATTCTATTGACGTACGCGTGAAAGCATTGGCGCACTCGCAAATGCATGGCCCGTATGGAACCAGGAAATAGCAGTGGTTCCGTTAGTGGTGGAAATTAATTGCTTTGTTTATGAATTACACAACCCTTTGCAAAATGTTGGGTATCTATTTGATACCACAAAACGGTAACAAAGCATATAATAATGTGTTGTTCTTTGCCTGGTGGTCCCCTTTAAAAAGGAATGAAGTTATGATAAAATTAAGCTTGTCCGTACATACACCGTTATTGTCAACCCATTGGATGGAAATGCTGCACGATTAAACAATAACCTATTGAAATGTGTTTATTACACTTATAAGTTATCAACTAGATTTTACAATCCACAAGGAGTTAATACAGGACGAACAAAGCTCCAATATAGGCATGTACTTAGCAAATCGACATGACATTGTCAAGATTCTAGTCAATAGCCGAATACAAACGGCAACTATACACATGCTAATAACATTCAACGCAATGTACATACGTGTACCACAATTATAAACATAATACAATTTGATCAGCTATAGACTGTATATTATTCGATGTTTTATTGCTAGAATTTGTTTCTCCTTAAAGGGCAATGAAACTATGGCTTTCGGCTATTATTATCGTTTAGAGGGTGAACAGACATTTTATTTGATACATAACTTGGCAATTTTGGCCTCCTGGATCCCATGAAATCCTTACGTGAACATACCCACATTTTACTAATTCTTACGGCGGTAAAAGGTGATAGGGAGCGGCCATGTTCTTGTAATTGCCCGGCATGCTTTGCTACGGGCCGAACAAAAAGCTTTTCACTGATTTACAGACTCGTCAAAGCATCTACAAGTATTCAGACAATGGTTTCAATAGAAGCTATTGAAATGCATTAGTGCATATCACTGACCATAAGTCCACACACACCTAATAATGGCGGCCTCCAGTGTTCGCATGAATAGTGGTAAACCCGATACAGTTTTCACATATTTCTCCCAAAGCAGAAATCTGAGTCGGAGTTATGTTATATATAATAAAAAGGCATATTACGATATATCAAGTAGGATAAACTCTATTATTGAGTTGCATTGCTCTTTAATATTACTCTCACTGATTTGTTGCCATCGATTTTGTAGGCTGTCAAAGATGATATCAAGGCTTTCAGAGCTGCTCAAAAGGCTACCAAAAAGACCAAAAAGGCTGCCAAAAAGGCCGCAAAGAAAGCCGCCAAACAGGTACCACCGCCTCTCTACGAGTTACCCAAGCCAGCACCTGGGGTGGCACAACGCATTGACAACGGAACCGAATCACACCAGCCGCCAGCCGCAGTGATGGCAGAGACTGACGCAACCGCCACTTTATCGGCACCGAAGACCATCGTAGCCCCCGCCGCTCCCGCGCCACAGGCTGCCACAGCCGGCCTGGCACTGACACCACAGACCGTCGCAGTCGGCCCCTCTGTGCTGGCGGCATCTGGATTGGATACTCTTCTAACCAAGGTAAAAATGTTCAGAGGCTTAAAGCTTAGTTGTTCGTTAGACAGATTATCTTTGCTACGCATAATCATTACAAACTCATCAGAGTAGAAATAAACGACCAGATGGGGAAACAAATCATTTGTTGAAAGGACAGTACAATGTCAAAGGGAAATACTGCAAAACTTTATGTAATTAAAAGGGCCATTTCATGCAATAGTGTATTTCCTGAAAAGGCATTCTTTAAGCAATTTCAGAATACCTTTAAAATATTGTAGTTTGCATTATGCATACCCAAATAATAGTGCAGTTCATATCTACTCTGGACGTAAACATAGAAATCTGATGATAATAACACCACACACTTGAATATCAAAGAAACTATTACAATTTGTCTAGCTAGCATAGATGATAATAAAGAAAGTGAAATATATATTAAAAGATCAAATGATTTGCTTCGTTTTGTTGTAGCATGAACCTCGGCGTTCCAGTGTAGTTAGTGCATGGGCCGAGGGAGCCACTGGTACGGCCGAGCCAAAACGTCCGGTAAGTTTAGGATGCAAACCTGACGGAGGTTGATATAACATTGTATTTCTTTGGTCAGATATAATCACTGAGTGATGTGTGAAAATAAACGTTTTGAAGAAAAAAGAAAAGATAATAATTACAAAGGATGGTTGGAATGGATTTAAACAAATTGACTATTAAAACACATGCATAATTATCCGGTTCAGGATGCCATTGAATTAAGTTATAACTATGAAAGTTCATCTGTATTGGTATTTAATAACTTAAAAAGCAACATTTAAAACTGTTGATCACATTGTAGATGACAGTCGAAAATTTCGGAGGTTACTATTATTATTGCAATCTAAAATGTTGCTTCTTCGTAGTGTAAGGTTGTGGATAAATAGATTCAGGATGGTTGACAAATTCCTAAAGTTATCTCTTTAGTACGCTTACTTTACAGTCAATCACTTTATTGATCAACTCATTCTCGTCACAATTATGCATCTCTTTGATGATCTTAATTAAAACAGTTCTATGAACAATTAGATCTGAGCCCCGTTGCAGAAAGAGATCAAATTGATAATAATTACTATGTTCTAAATGCGCAATTCTGATTGGTTGAAACTCGCCGATTGTCTGGCTTACAATTGAATGTAATTGTAACTTAAAAACCGATTACTGGTACTGATATATATCTTTCTGCAACAAGGCCCTGATTGCAACTTTGCTCTTATTTTCCTTCGTGCCTTACAAACTATTCTTTTTTGCCCCTTATTTGCCCCTCTTTTCTTTTGCAGACTGCTCTCAGTGTCATGAAGAGTCTCCAGCAATACAACAAGGAGACCGAGGATGATGAACAGCTTACTCTGGTGGTAAGAGATGAATAAGCTAGTTTAGTTTAACAACAAAGAAATTGCTTCTTAATTGACTCTGGAAATAAATTGATTTAGCTCTTTGAGAAGGCCTCTCGTCTGTGTAATGCTAACGGCCGTCGTATAGCTGCATCGATTCTTTCACCATACGTCTATGATATCCACACGAGAGACTCGGTCAGAAGCCTGGAACAAATACCACTTGAAAATGGCATTATGTCAGAAAATACGAAACAAAGCAAGGACAAAATTCTGTATGTATGTTTCTGGTAATGATTGTAATGAAATCATATCTGAAGTTCCATATTTTTCGTCACGTTTGTTGTTTTTCTAAATTTGGTTACAGAGTCATTCATGAATGAATGGTCAGCTTTCTATAACCAATAAAAGCCAACCTGCCTATAGTGGCCACCGAAAGTGATCCCTTACAGAGAAAACAAATTGTTATTGAGCATGTCTATACGGGTCACCTGTCGATCAGTGACCACTATTCCTGTTTCTCTTTGGTGGTCACTATATAAATGTTTGACTGTAAATATGTTTTACTTCCGTTCAGGTTCCCCTAAGTCCAGCCAGCAGCTATTCATCCATCGCCTCTGAGTCAGAGCCATACGACCTCGCCAAGACCCAGACCAAGTCGACCACACAACAAGTCAATGCGCCTGGTCCTTCTTGGGAGCCTCCTAAGAACAAGACCTGGAATACGGAGCCAGTTACACCAACCGATCCACCGAGGGTCAGCTTCCCGTATCCAGGACACCCAGTCCGCTGCAACCCAAACCAGGTCCAGAGTTTCAACGCTCAGACCTTGCCAAATACATCAAGACTGTCTGGGCTACGCTGCCAGGGGTTTGTTTCAAGGACCACCATCCTCCCAGAGAGCCTTGGCCTTGTTTCGAAGACCACCGAACTTCTAGTCAGTCAGGACATTGTTCCGCAGTCCACAGATCTTCCAGACACCCAGGGTGATGCGAACTCAGCCCCACCGGTCCCCGCTGCCAATCCACCAACCGTTCCAACAACATCATTTCCTAGGGTAAGTTATTAAAAAGGATTTAGTAACATTGTTAACACCCTCAAAACTTTCTTGAAAGTCTAGTGTTTCACACAAATTATTTCATAGCATTCGTATTACCTATAAAAGCTAAGACCAACTTTCGGTTTCCCAAATTTCTCTTCCCTTATAAAGATTTAAGTGTTTTGATTTATAGTAATACATAATATGATATGCATTTACTGCTTATTTAGATCACTATCTATTATTTGGTGCCTTTTTGATTTTATTTTTAAACAGAAGCCCCGCAAGGAACCATCGAGCCGGAGGTTCCCCCGAACGGGGACAACTGGTGACGCCATCACACGTCTATCGCCAGTCCCCGCTGCGAATCCACCAACCGTTCCCACAACATCTTTCCCTAAGGTCAGTCAGTTATCTTGTCTTGTCTTGCCTTGTCACCAAAAGAAATGATTAGATATAATTTGAATTCTTACAATTTCGCAGATAATAATTATGTATGATATAATTATTAGCCCTTGAATAAAAGAAAAATAGCCTTATTCTATCAAACTTACAACTATTTGCAGATATCATAATTCTGTTTGTTAATTTTGCATGCAACAACAACTATCCATATTCGATTGAAATGCCAAAATAATGTCTATCAAACTAACAATCAATCTTTCGTTAATATTTTTTAAACAACAGCAACCCCGCAAGGAGCCATCGAGCCGACGGTTCCCCCGCCCGGGGACAACAGGGGACGCCATCACACCAACGCCGATCCCCGCTGCAGCGCCTAGCACACAAACACAGGAGAACGGACAGCCCAAGAAAAAGAAGTCTACCATGGTCCGACTAAAGAAGCATTTTATCCGCAAGGAGGCAAGGAGGAAGGAGGAGAAGAGGAGACAAGAGGAGAGGAGAAAACAAGAAGGGGTTATAAGCCGGGAGACAAACACCACCACGGTGGTGGAGCTTCTATAGCACCAGGCAGTCTCCTTCTCAACCGACAATTTAAACAAACAACGGAATTTGAAATTATACACTGGATTTTTGGACTCATATTAACACAACACTTACAATTTGGAAATTTACTGGATGTTTGGACTCGTAGAAACTAACAAATTTGAATTCGAACATGGACAGAATTTTGGACTCCTGGGTGAACAACAACAAGAACAAAATAAATTATACTGTCTTTTGGATGCATATAAACACAACACGTTGAACTTGAAAATGGACTGGATTTGGACACATAATAAACTCATCACTTTGAATTGAAAGTGGACTGCAATTTGAACTCGTATATGAAATCAGCAATACAAATTTTAATTGAGAACTGCAATATATGTTGACATCAGATTATGAAATCAACAATTTGAATTTAGAAAAGTATTTGATTTGTTATTTATGTTATGAACTGAAAAGTATATTTATTTATGGTAAAATGTGAATTTATGAAGAAGAAAAAAATGTTTAAAAATAAAATAAAAATAATTGGTGAGGTTGCTCTTGCACAACTTGTTACTTTAACCCCTTGCCTACGGAAACCTAGTTAGCCCTGTAAGAACTCTATGGGGATTTTAAAAATCTATAGTAGGGAAGAGGTTAATAATCTTGTACTTGATCAATACTTGTAACACCATAAAGTATCTTAGTGCAGCTGCCGTAGATAGATCAACATACTTCCTACGCAGTAACAATAACATCATTCAATTCGCCTCGTTTACTATGTAAACTCTTGTAAATAAAACAAAAATATTACAAAATATAGGCACATTCTAGTGGTGTTTGTTTTGACTCCTATTTCTACCTGTGATAAGTATCATTTTAGCCTAATTCCCATCGGCGTACCCAGGGGCGGAGGGGGGTGGGGGTTTGAACCCCCCCCCCCCCCCCTTTACTACTTGTATACAGCTGGTCTCAAGACCACATTTTAGCGGTCTTGATGGAGTGGAATTTGCGCTTTTTGGAATTACCCTCGTTATTTTGTTAGCTGCACCCTATAATTTAGTTAAGCATTTAGAGACGAGTATCAATCATATTTAGGCGTTTTATAAATTGAAACAATTAATATTATTAGTATTGCTTTGCACATTAATAATCCATATTGATGAAATAAGGTGACTCCGTTAATGGGTTTTTTTATATATATACTTCGGTTGTTGACCTTTTAAGGGCTTATACAAGATTAACAACTTACTTGTCTTTATCTTCTTTTTTTTAATAGAAATTCTAACGATATTCCAAAATGTTTTATCCAAGGAGCGGGAAAAAACGGTTTCCGACTAATCATGTTGCATAATATAAATCACGCATCCTTGTCCGTCTCGTGATTGTGTTTACCATATTCGTCTCCCCGTGGGCAACGTAATCAGCATTACCGTTAATTATCAAATCATCAAAAAACTTCAACTGTTTTCCATTAGTTTAAATTATAATCGAAAACTTCAAGAGTATTCACAATTTGTACTATAAACATGCATACATAGCCATCACGGGGGTGGTTTGATGAGCCTCCTTTGTGTATTGGCCCACGCCTGTTCTCTCCTAGCTAGGCATTGGGGGGGGGGGGGGGGGGGGGGGGGTTGTTTCAAAAATATTCTTAGTTGAGCTTACATTAAGTTGGACATAAATTTATGGAAATGAATTGTTTGCTATGTAAAATGTATACGTTATTTATCAAATACAACATTACATTTTGGTTAGAAGCATAACTATTTTCTATTATCAAGGAGATTCAATATGTTGTATAAATCCCAATGTAAAAGATCCCAAGTTAAACTTAACTCTAAGTTGGACTCAAACATGATGGTAAGCCATTCGTAGCCTTGGAATGAAAAGGAAAATGTAAGTATGTCAGACTTTTCATGAATGTTACATCAAGAACATGAATGTCCTTGATAATAGAACATTTTAACAGTTTTAATCAACATTTTGCCTTATAAAAGAACTTGTTTTAATTTTTACAAAGAAACTTATGGCTTTCCATGACTTT
>JBAMJV010002342.1:0-32811 GCA_037951105.1 Echinarachnius parma | reverse complement strand
ACTTTAAAGGACAATGAAATCCGGACGAATTGTTGTATGCACTATAAGACACTAAATATAATGAATAGTCCCTGAAAATTTGAGCACAATCGGTCAAGAAATAAGAAAACTATGGCTCTTTGAAAAGAGCCATGTATTTCTTTGAGTGACTAAAATTGGCAATGCACTCTGGCAAAGTTGTGGACAACTCCCCATACATTTTGTACACACAATTTCAATTTTGTTCAATTTTCTCAAAATTTATGTTTACCCTTCGTTCGAGTTAAACATATGTTTTGTAGAATGCTTTTATACATAACATATCATGGGTTGGGGGAATGAAAACATGTGACTATGAAGAAAACTGTAAAATGTGAACTTTTGTGTACAAAACATATGGGGAGTTGTCCACACACTTATCAGAGTGCGTTGCCAATTTGAGTTCCCCATAGGAATAAATGGACATCTTCAAAGAGCCGTAGTTTTCTTGTTTCTTGCCCAATTATGCTCTAACTTTCAGAGATTATTCCTCTTAATCTCCTCAAGACTATGAAAGCAACATTTTGCTTGGATTTCATTGCCCTTTAAGAGTGAAACCGCTATGCAATGATGACCAAATAAATGAACAGTGATACTGACAAGTTAGCAGGGAAACTATTAATAATAATCTAAAGTAAGTTTGTAAAAATGAACTATTCCAGAATCAATATATATGATACCTAACTTTCATAATTATGGGGGCTAAATAATCATTATAATATGGTGTGAAGACGATATTTAGCAAACAAAGACAAAAAAAAACACGCAATCGCAATATTTATAATATAGGTTTTCCCGGCCAATTTCCTACTTTACGCGCCCAAATTCGTTTATGTGCATTCAATTTCGTGCAGTTGCCTTGGATGAATCGCTTTGGTCATTCAAATTCATTCTCCGAGCATCCATATTCGTATATGGGCACTCAAATGTCAAATCGCGAACTTCAAATTCGCAAATGGCATTCGATTTCATCGTTGGGCGCTATTTTCAACAAATGGGCATTCAATTTAATACGGCAAGCTTGGCAATCGCTTGTTTGTGCATTCAATTTCGTTTATGGGTGACCAATTTCCAGACATGTTCATTCAATTTAAGTTACACAAACAACATCCATAGGTACTCACACATAAACATATTTACATGCATGTATACCATATACATACGCACACACATACATACACGACGACTTTGATTTCTCTTTTATATCATCACTAGCTGTACCCGCGTAAATCCGCGGGTTTTTGTGAGAGAAAGGCGATGATGACATAACGATACTTTAAATCTTTACTATTCCCAGAGTCATAATTTAAATAGTATAAGACAAAATAAACACGGGCGACTCAATCCCGCCCCACAACCCGTCGTTGGACGGGGCCCCGACGAATTAGGGTCCCGTCCAACGATATCGGGCCAATGTATAACAAAATCATAATGGTTTAGTACCCATGGAAAGTAATTCAATTATCCCCCATATTTTATAGAGTCCATAATTTGTTCCGCTTGTATTAAATTAGATACAGTACACTATGTTCGTGTACTTGCTAATATACAGTAGCTTCGCCGTTGACCCCCCCCCCCCCCCCCCCCGCGACTCCAATTGCCTGCATGACACATAACCCGTCGTGTCCCATGAACGTTTCATATCCAATCTAAGTTCTCCGGCGTATACATTTTGTCATATTCTTGTGAAACCCGATGATATATTCCTTTGAAGGGAATAGTAGCCGTCTATATACATGCATCCCATAAACTTTTCATATCCAATGTAACTGTTCTCCGGCGTATACATTTTGTCATATTCGTGTGAAACCTGATGATATATTCCGTTGAAGCAATGATATGGGAGTTCCATGGTTGAAGGAATAGTAGCCGTCAATACATGCATTGCATAATAAATGAGCAGATACCCCCCCCCCCCCCCCCCCCCCCAGGCGTCTTCTCTTCGCGGATGGCATAATACACTCATCTTACCGCAAGATGTCGAGATTGTATACAACTCCCCTGCTCCACCATTGTCCACCCAGCTTTATTCACTTCAATGCACTTTGCACGCCCGCTCAGCTGTGTACAAATCATGTGAGCTCGCGGACTTAATACATCTTACCACAAGCTGGCGCAATTATAGTATCGTGTACGGTAGGCGAATGAGATAGTGACCAGAGACGATGGTCAGCAGGTCAGTGAGCTATGCAAATAAACTACGGTTCGGTGGGGTAATTAGATGACTGCGCGACGTGTATACACGGCTGTACAGCCATCGCGCGTTGTGTAACCGCAGCTAAATTGAAGTTGTCGCATTTGGTCGTCTATGCACTTACAAACACGATGCCAATCGGCAATAGCGATCATTACCATACCATCCGCGTAATATAAATATTGATATTTATCAAAACCTGGGTAGTTTCGCAACGTGTTATATCTAAAATGGTTTCTCGATATTTTATTTGTTTTATCTACTCCAATTTATATTCTTACAAATACTTTTACGGCGATAAATCGTTAGTCAATGCTCGGCGTCTTAAACGGGCAATTGACATTGCTGACTTTCCCTTTTCTTCGATCTGGACGACGACCACGGGGCGTGAGCGACTCGGGAATGCCTTATTGTCCTCCGCAAAACGTATATCCTTCGATCGCGACGGTCGGGAAGTCGCCGAATCCTCGGGTGAGGTCGGGGTGAGGATATCTCGAGTGGGAACCATTTTGGGGGGGGGGGGGGGGTTGAAGCTTACCGTATTAATATAATAGATCACCGTTCTTTTCCTTACATAGTCTCGACCATTCCATCGTGTTATATGTCTTTCCCTTTTCAGACACACTTTTCAACATTTATTATTCACTTTTCGATATTCATCAATCACATTTTGTTTAGGCTTGTTTGTCAATTTTAAATAACTTCATTTCACATTGTGCTTTCTTTTGGTTTTACCTCCATTCGTTAAGCATTGTCTTTACTTTATCATCATGCGATATTTAGTTCACCATTTTGATCTTTATTTTCATCACATTTTCTTATTTGTCATCATCTGATCTTTATTTTATCATCATCTTTTTCATAATCTGTATCTTTATTTACATCATATTTTGTTTATTGATTGCCCATGCACGAAATAACTGTATATACCATATTATATAACATGATGTTACATGTCCTAACATTTCCACTGTACATGTTTAATTTGAATGAAATTATAATGAACTTGTTTGCCCATGCGCGAATTTGAATGACCGAAATGAGACCGGAGACTGCTAGAGATGAATTTGAATGACCATTAACGAAAATGAGCGCCCATCGCTTACATTGGAATGACGCAAGTGTGAAATTGGTTGCTCCGTTACATAATATGAATGACTAAAAACGAATTTGAATGACGATATGTCGATCCAAGCGCGGATTAGGTGAAATTGAATGCTGCTGATATGAAATTGCATGAGAAAATAGCGAAATTGACCGGGAAAACCTATAATAATAAAGACGTAAAAGAAAGAAAACAAGGTCCATCGCAAGCTATGAATTGACCAAGGAAATGTTACTATCAAGAGAATGCACAACAGATATTGAAATATCAATGCAGTAGAGAAGAAAAAAAAAAACAAGAGCAAAAACTATTTACATACAACAAAGGTACTTGTTCAGATCATGCAGTAAACGTGTGCATCAACATATTATAAATGACTATAATACTTTCCAAGTTACCACTATTCGTCAATTTGAAGGATAATCATACATACTACAAATCAGCGTTGTGGCTGCAGACTTTAACTATTTCTTATAGAGTGCCATTATGATACAACACAATTTTGATACATTTGCTAATTCCCTATGATTTACACTATTAAATAACTGACTCATTTTCATTACATTCGGTCTCACTCTATAGTCCGGGTCTATAGTATGACTTTATAAAGGTCTTTCTTTCATTATCTAGTACTGGACATTCAAATAGATAATGAAATTCATCCCCTAATTTATTATTGTTACAAAGCTTGCATATGCGATCCTTTCTTTCAATTCCATTATATCTTCCAGTTATACAGGCAATCTGTGATTTCCACATCGGAGCTTTGCTAAAGCAATTCTCAATGAGGGCGGCATTAATATCAAATATGGTTCCATAATTACCTTACTTAACAACATGTACTATCGTTAATTTTACTGTGCCAATTTTGAGAATATGTATCACTTAATCGTTTAAAGGGCATCAAGCGTGGGGATGCTACACAGCGGGTCGCCATTTTGAACTGGGCCAGTTTGCGCGCACCGCATGACACTGAGCTAACGTGCATCACGCACCGTGCGCAACGTGTACTTAAGATGGCGCCGCGCATCTGATTTGACGAATCTGAAGTACCTTTAAGGGCTGATTTCACCCATGAACTACTTACTTTTTCATATTCATACCACAAATTTGACATACCTAATTCATGCAAAACAGTATGTACAGTGATGCATGCAAACCAATTTGGTCCGCTTCCATTTTGTCTCGGGCTAGCAACATCATAATTCAGAGACCTATCAGTATAGGGTTAGGATTAGGGAAATTCGGAGGTTTGGATTGTGAATTCTGGTCTATGATGTTTGGGGTTTGGATTATGCTTTTAGTGTTAGGTAAGATGGCTTGGGGGTCAAGCTTGACTGGTGATCTAGAAATGGAAGTAATTCAAGTATCGTGACGTACCAAATGCTATTTAAACCACATATGTGTAGATCAATATCACGTAATAACCATATACCGGTAGAAGGGCCAGGGATGTGCTAAGGGCCCGGGGCAATATACCCGGTTAATTAATAATTGCCCCCTCCCCCTTCTAGCTGAAGACGGTTTCGGCTGGGCCGTTCGCATTACGAAGTCAAGGGTATTTCCCTGCTCTCCGGGATGACGTCATTTACAATCAGCGCGCAGGCTAGGTTTGGGCGTGTTTATCCGGCGCGGCCAGGCGCAATGCAAACTACACAATGGCTGCTACGAAACGAACTACGTCTACGACGCTCCCATTCATACACAATTCAACGCAAAGATATGGCAGCACTGATTTCCTGATTTCAAGTTTGTCTACCATGACATGGAACTGAATTAAAATTGGAATGGAGTCGCAAAACTAAAGCCAAGCCCAAGGTGAGTGTTTATTATAGTGTATTCTTATACACACAATTTCTTGAGTGAATGAGTGATTTCAAGTTCGGTGTTGGGCTGGTGTTAGAGTGGTGTTACTCCAAGAGCTGCTTAAATCGAGCTCAAAATCAGCTGTTCAGTTTGGGAGAACCGATACCGATAGTGCTATCGATATCTAAACACCGCCCTAACACCAGCGAAAAAGAACAAAAAGGGTTTAAAATGCCGACGAAAATGCCGAAACCCTTTTTCAAATCATTTCAATCATTACGTTTATGATACTGCTGTTCATAATTCAGGGTAATCTGAGACGATAATATGCAGTTCTGTCAGTTACTAAATGTAAAATCATACCATTTGCATTATTTCTTTTGTTATTAGAATAATTCTAAAGACGTGTCACGAGTGTCATGCGCGAATTTTGACAAATATTGATTTGCAGCTGAACAGTGCTATACGCAGCGGAACATTCACTACGCATTTACGCCAGAAGTTGCGGCGTAATAGTCTGCTCGTGGCCGTTAACGGCGTTGCATGTGCATGCATGAGTGAGTGAGTGATCAGAGTGAGTTAATAAAACAATGATTGAATTAAATAATTTATAATTATACTAGTTAGTGAATCGGGTCAATCTATCAATCAATCATTTAATCTAACAATCAATCAATGAGTGAGTGATCAGTAATTAATATAATGATTGAATTAAATAATTTATAATTATGGTGAATGAATCGGGTCAATCTACCAATCAATCAATCAATCAATCAATCAACCATCAATCAATCAATCAATCAATCAATCAATCCATCAATCAATCAATCAATCAACCATCAATCAATCAATCAATCAATCAATCAATCAATCAACCATCAATCAATCAATCAATCAATCAATCAATCAATCAATCAACCATCAATCAATCAATCAATCAATCAATCAACCATCAATCAATTCAATCAATCAATCAATCAATCAATCAATCAATCAATCAATCAATCAATCAATCAATTTAATTTAATTATTTGACACACGGAGGCGGAGCTAGCTACTTGACTACCGAAGTAGTTGGTACGGTAGGACTTTTTCTCGGTCGATTACCCTCCGAAACATTTTATTTTATTTTTATATATTTGTTATTAAACCAGCCAGGAGGTTGCAAAAAAGGCCTTGTCTATATCTAGCTATATAGTCTTATCTAGTTTAGTCCAGTATTTTTCTGACTAGGTCTCCTACTGCCATACTAGGCCTATGCCCAGGCGAAGGCGAAGCCAGGCAAGCACGGTCGAACAATTACATGAATAATTAAGCAATATTCCATGCAGCATGATATCACTATCAGTATCAGTATCAAGTAATCAGTACCAATATATAGAACTAGAGTAGTCTAGTCAATACCGTAATTGTAATAGCGTCAGTCATGCAGTGCAAGTGGAATAAACAGAGACAAATGTTTGCTTTACTTTTAGCCTTTTGAGGCTTTAATTATGGCTGCCTAAAACACTAAGTCTAAGAGTAAGACTGAGTGAAGTCTTTAATTATGCTTAGCCTAGCCCTAGCTAGGCTAGGCTAAGTATTAGCCTTAATTGATAGGCTAGCATGCCGGCCTCGGGGGCTAGGTGATGCTGAATTGTTAGCCTTAATCTTACTCGATCTTAGACTTAGCTTAGCCTTAGCCTAAGGCTTAGGCTTAGCCCCAGGGGCCAGGAGTATGCTATGCTTGAGACATATCTAGACTAGTACTAGTACTACTTCTTAATAGTAGTAGTCAGCTCTTGACTAACTAGTTCTCCTAGGACTATGCCTATACGGTATAGTCTAGAACTAGTAGACTGTCACTAGGCTACTACATCTACTACTAGTACTAGATAGTACTACTAGAAAAAGATAAGTAAGTAAGTACAAAATAATAATAGTATTACTATTAACTTCTGCTAGTTCTGGTGCGCCAATTAACGAGTTAACAGCTATGATCTATTACTAAAATAGCTTGAGTTTGACATATTTAATATTATATTAATTATTATGACTTACAGTTACACAGAAAAGGATGCATGGACACAGCACAGGACAGGTCCATGTCAGAGGCTACATCTATTTTCAGAAAGCTGGTGATGGTATTAACTATGATTGAAGTCTGTGTAAAATAAAAATCCACTTGGTCTTGGAGAAGTACATGCCGAAGCGAAGGCCTTAACTTAAGGCGAAGCGAAGTCTTATAGCTGCATAATTGTGCATGCATTAATTATTACGTTGTTTGTTTACGTTAATATTTTGGCGTACGTGAAATTACCATAATTATGACCTAATTAATTACCATAAATTAGACTCAAGATCAGACTCGTATTGGTTGTTTATTGATCTTAATAATGTATCCCCAAGAAATGTATCACTATTGGCTTACAAAAATAATAACCCTCAATTATGTTTGATTTGTTTACTAAATATTTAAGAAGACGGTAAATCTAGGTACTTTATAGACCGTGTGTTATCGATATTTGCAAACACAAGTATTCAATTCATAATTCTAAATTAAGATCGAACTATACTAGTACTACTAGCCTACGTTATGATGATTCATTGATTTGACGTTCACACTAAATCATTGGCGGCGGGGGAAGAGCTAGGGGGGGGGGGGGGGGGCTGGTGGCGGTCACTTGACAAATGAACGAGGGTCAATTTGATAACATTATTAATGATACAATTTAAAAATATACCACAATCTACTACTTTAGAACTATACTACTTCTTCTTCTACTACTAGTAGGCTATACTCTATTATAGTAATAATGGAAAGAAAAAAATCTAACTTTTCAGTTATTTTTGTGTCTAGACTCTAGCATCACTTTGTTTAATTGCCTAATTGTTTTTTATCTATCTTGTAGGCTACTGTACGTTGGTTTATTTTTAGTTGGATCGTCAACCCAAGCTGACTATAGACTCAAAACCGTCTTCGAATTAATTGGTTCATTAATCGTTTCCATTAATTCTAATCAATTATGAATTCATCGTATACATACTTCTGCTCTAACACTGCACTAACACCGAACTTGAAATCACCATTTCTTAAATCCCTAGGGGCTAGTGTTAGTGAATGGGAAATTTGTACGCAAATCCTTAACACCAGCCATGAAGCTCAGTTCAAGCAGACGACATTTCCATAAAATTACAACACCAGCCACCGGAAGTTGCAAAATTCCAGAGGTCAACTCCTAACACTGCAAGAGTTCAAGTTCGGTGTTTAGGCCGGTGTTAGTGTTTATTAAACACTAACACCAGCGTTAAACACCGAACTTGAAATCACTCAATGTAACATGTATTGTAACATTAACTGTGATCAGCGCCGTACTACGTACGGCGCCTGGTTAGGTTAATGTAACATGTGCTGTGTGGGTCGCATAATATCAAGACAATAGACAATATAGCATTTAGCAATTACAATCAATGACTACAATTCGCACAACGCTAGTTAATTGGACTTGGAGCTTAAATTGTATCATGTCTACTCAATCTCAAGTCTCCATACCAACTTTTGTTTCTACTTGGCCATTTGTCAAGTAAAATCATGAATTTTCAAATTGTACTATAGTATAGTAGTATTGCCCAAACAAAAAATTGACATGTCCCAAAAAACAAAAACAATGTGCAACAAAATGCAATCTCTCGTGTAGTTAAACATAAATGTTAGTTGCCTGATTGGGCAACTAAACTAGACAATTTAAAATGTTACTTGCCCGATAGATCAATTTAATTATATTTGCCCCGGCTAGCTAGCAAGCTAATGCAAGTGTCAAGCCCTGGTCTACTTATATTACTTCATCATTACAAAGGAAGGCTGTATGATAATACACTTATCAATTGTATGACGCACCTTATGACCCCCGGGAATGGTGCGTCGGATGGTCGTTGTTGGGTCCATTTTATTACCACCACATTTTTGACGCAGGTACCGTCGAGGCAACCCTTGGTGTGTCATTGACTTTTGACATTGTCAGTCAGTGCAGTCATGGTTCGTCAAAATCAAGAGATGGTGCGTCACAAAAGTGATCATATTATGTACATTGTACCGTCATCGAGTTGAATGGTCCGTCAGAATTTTGACACAGGGGTGCGTCATGGTATACCAAAATCTGACTCACATAGGACAAATGATGCACCGTTCCCAGGGGTCATGAGGTGCGTCATAGGGTCATTCCATGTCAAATCACCCAAAAAAAGTGAAAATTTTCATCGTACCCCCTTCAAATTTGCTAATATTTGGTATGTATGATATTCAACCTTTCAAAGCGCAAAGATTTAAGTTTTAGCCCAATCCGCCCAACGGTTTTGGCGCTATGGTCGATTCTTCGGGGGTAGTTTTGTCAAAAATGGGCGTGGGCACCGTTTTTCAAATCGCCATTGTCCGTTAACCGTTGGGTCATTTTATTTTTTAATGGTGTCATTGGACTGGGGATGTTATATGCAATCCATTTATGCCATTTGTTTTCATGCATGAGCGAGTTTGGATACGATAACCTTTGACCTTAGGCTTCGACCTTCCGTTTCACCTCGTGGATCAAATAATCTTGAGAAATTTTTTGGCCTAAATCTTGGCTTGATATAATATCTACAACGTATGAACAAATTGGAGATGTATTATTTCTTGTTTTTTCTACAGCCTTGTTTTAAGTTTGCAAATTTCATGTAAAATTGAATTATTTTAGACCTACACCCATGTCCAAGAATTCTATAGGGGTGTATTGTATGAAAAAGACCTTTTCAAAAGTCAGGATTAGAGCCTATTCACACTCTGGCTCACCACTGTTAAATAGACCTGCTAATCCTCATACAATAGCAATACAGACAAATGACATTCTAATGATACCACATGTTTCCAACCTGACAATGGCCCTGTTGCAGAAAGAGATAAATCAATTGTGAGTCAGATCAAATGTTCTAAATGCACACATCTGATTGGTTAAAATGCAGAAAATGTCTATCTGCAACAGGGCCTAGGTGGAGATCTTTTCTTGAATAAAATCTTTCAAGTTCAAGTTCAAATTGCAAACTTGTACATCAATTATGAAAGCAAATATCTACAGGTTTCCTTTTTCAATGAATTTAATGTTTCTATGCATCAGAAATTCATGCAATATTAACATGATTTGCAATCTGTACAAATTCAAACCTGATTCTTTCCAACTATACAAAACACAAACAGTAACTACCCTCTAGACAACTGCTCATAATTTTATAACCAATGATTGTTTAAGATTTGATCTTACCACAATATTTCTGCAGTTGTTTCGTACACTATGTGTGAAAATCAGAGATACTTATCTCTTCATGCTATGAAAGAGCTTAGATTAAAGACAAATGACCTAATTTCAAAAGTCACAAGAACTTGCGCATGCCTGTCCATTTCTGTGAATCATCACATTTGCTTAATGCATTATTTATGTTTTGTGAAATTTCAAATTGCACTGTTTTTTATTGCAATTAATGCATTTAAAAACAAGAGCCATTAAAAATCAAAATGAGTGGAATATCAAACAGCATTGTTTTTGTGTTTGGTTTAGTTGGAAATAATCAGGGTTGAATGTTTACAATTGCAAATCATGTTACTATTGCATGAATTTCTGTTGCATAGAAACATTAAATTAATTGAAAAGCCGGGATACCTGTAGATATTTGCTTTCATAATTGATGTACAAATTTGCAATAATTTGAACTTGAAAGATTTTATTCAAGAAAACATCTCCACCTAGGCCCTGTTGCAGAGAGAGACTTTTTCTGCGTTTCAACCAATCAGATTTGTGCATTTAGAACATTTGATCTGACTCACAATTGATTATAAATCTCTTTCTGCAACAGGGCCATTGTCAGGTTGGAAACATGTGGTATCATTAGAATGTCATTTGTCTGTATTGCTATTGTATGGGGATTAGCAGGTCTATTTAACAGTGGTGAGCCAGAGTCTGAATAGGCTCTAATCCTGACTTTGAAAAGGTCTTTTTCATACAATACACCCCTATAGAATTCTTGGACATGGGTGTAGGTCTAAAATAATTCAATTTTACATGAGATTTGCAAACTTAAAACAAGGCTGTAGAAAAAACAAGAAATAATACATCTCCAATTCTTTCATATGTTGTAGATATTATATCAAGCCAAGATTTAAGCCAAAAAAATTCTCAAAATTATTTGATCCACGAGGTAAAACGGAAGGTTGAAGCCTAAGGTCAAAGGTTATCGTATCCAAACTCGCTCATGCATGAAAACAAATGGCATAAATGGATTGCATTTAACATCTCCAGTCCAATGACACCATTAAAAAATAAAATGACCCAACGGTTAACGGACAATAGCGATTTGAAAAACGGTGCCCACGCCCATTTTTGACAAAACTACCCCCAAAGAATCGCCCATAGCGCCAAAACCGTTGGGCGGATTGGGGTAAAACTTAAATATTTGTGCTTTGAAAGGTTGAAATATCATACATACCAAATATGAACAAATTTGAAGGGGGTACGATGAAATCCATTGGGTGATTTGACATGGAATGACCCCATACAATTGTTAAGTGTATAACTATGAAGTAATTAATTTCTTTGTACTCACATTCACTCTTTTATTCTTATGTCTTGTTTTGATAATTCTGGGTTCTGATTTTATCATGTTTTTAAATGTTTATTTCATTTTGGAACCTTTTGCAAAACAGGTTGTAGCTGACAAGGGCAAATGAGCAATGTATCCAATGAGTGGAGAATACATGAATAATGAATAATGACTGATCAAAAGAAACTCTGGCCATGCAAGGCAAAAGAACCTTTGATCTGATAAAGTGTTGCTCATTGTTGCTTTGAATTGTATAGTTGATTTTTTTTAATTTTATTTATTTCTATTTTTAATTTTGTTTATATTAATTTTTTTTAATTATTATTATTATTATTATTTATTTAATTTTTTTTTTTTTTTTTGGGGGGGGGGGGGGGGGGGGGAAGAATCTTGCCTTTCTGGAAGCCCATGATGTCCCACATTTTTCATCAGTACTCAATGGATAATAGAAAGCATTCACATAGCATTTACACTTTACAGTACACTATTTTCTATTAATGCTGTACAAACTACTTGGCACCAATGTAGCCAACACATTGAAATGTGTAATTTCAACTCCTCTGGGAGCATTCATGCAAAATAGCAACTACGTAGACACATCATGCTCATATTAGGCTCGATGCCTGATCACCCTACCAGATATAGATAACTCTGGGTTTAGACTTTGGAGTAGCATATGGAGATACATAACAGTGTAAAATGCTGGCATTCTCTACCAAGACGTGCCCACAGCACGACTAAAGAATAGGTGCTCTGTTTAGTCACATAGAGCATCCATTCTTTTAGTCATGCCATGGGCATGTCTCGGTAGAGAATGCCAACACTCCTTGTGAAGGACATGCATGCCATGACTGGGAATGAATCCATGACCCTCACATCCACATTGACTCATTCATGTGCAAACCAAATACAAATGAAATAAAATCCACGTAATAAATCAGTCTCTTCTTTTATTCTTTTATAGATGGCTGCTGCAAAATTACCCTGTTCATCCTGTGTGGACCATCATAGTGAATATCTGTGCCAGCTCTACCTGGCCACAATCAACCTCATGAGGGCGGGAGACGTTGAGACCAACCCCGGCCCTGGCCCAGGCCCAAGAACAGAGAATCAGAAAAGGTACAGTTAATTGTATACAAACGTATATAAAATATTTATCGCTCTCACTTCAGATTTTCACTTCGCTGAGCCTATATCGATCACCCCTAAATTGACCAGCGAACTCATGCAGTATGGAGCTAGGTTGAGGTAGAGCAGATATTGATCAGTTCTTTTGTGTGCGCCCAATGTGGTAACTTGACCGGTCCATATAAGAATCTTCCATTTAAGCATAATGGAGAAGAAAACAGGGTTTACTATCAGCACATAGCAGAGAACAGTGGTTAACAACAATAATGTGTTATTTTTTATTATGAGTGATAGCCGAGAAAAAAGTACGAGAAGTTACAGGATGAATGCTCTTATCATTACAGCATTTAGCTTCCCTTTAAAATAGAGGTATAGGTTTGTGCCGTGTTTGTCAACGTGCTGCACCTCTCGTTAAGAACTTGTACCACTTTTGGACTAAATTTAAGCTTCCAGGGGTGCTGCCTGCTGGACCCTCACTAGAGGCCCTAAGGTAGGCTTCAAGCGGCTCGCGCTCGTAGGTTGGAACCCCCCCCCCCCTTCCTATTCTTGGCTACGCCACTGGCAGCCTGTTCAATGAGGGGTAGGGGGAGCGGGATGTGCCACATTCTGACAGGGTAGCAAGTGTCAACTAGATATATCTTGAAATAGTAAAGTGTTCCTGGAAGGATCAAAACAATTATTTTAATGGATGATATAATGTAATTTCAACGTCCCATATTAACTGAAGAATTCTTACGTATCTGAATATGTATGTTGTATTTTCCTATACCAATACAGCGATCTACAAGAAACAGAACTTGTTCGTTTGGCAGGGAGCATTGATCCAAGCTATTACGATGTTATTGGAACCCACCTCGGAATTCGTTATGCTGAGTTGAATCAGATCAGAGTCAATCATCCTACCAGTGTGAAGGGGGCCCTGACTGAAGTGTTGATGACATGGAACACCAGAGAGAAAGGAGGCAATAAGAGGGAGATTCTGGCTGAGAAGCTGAAGGAAGCAGAGCTGGATGATCTGGCAGGGAAACTGCTTAGATGTGAGCTTGTTGTCAAAGGTATGTCATACCAATGTAATACCCTCCAACATTTAATGACAGATTCAATTAGCACACATTGAATTACAAATGTAATTTCCAGATGGGTATTAGGCTATTTATACCAAATTAATAGTCTAATACACTGTACATATTCACACGAAGCTGACAAAAGTCATACTAAATTAATACTTAATTCATGTCTAGGCAACACTTGTCGGCATTATGGTTTCGACATTTGGTGCCCTAGCTGATCAGGCAACCAAAGTCTGGAGTCTTCATATTTGTATTGGCCCAATGGCAATTTTGGTGGTCCTGGGCCACTGGTCCTGTGCTTATTTTGAGCGTTGGGGTAATTCACCCAAGAGAAGGATCACATGGAAAATAGTATCTCACATGAATCATTTTCAACATGTATTACATTATTTGATTTGCTAGTGCAACCATTTAGATTTCAAGATGTATCTGGTAGTCATTCTTTCTTTGCCAGTTTGAATATACATCTGCCCAATCAAGCTTTTAAAATATGACTCTCAATTGAGCCATGGAAATATCACTTGCATAGATTTCTGGGGGTCAAAGAAGATATTTACTGACCCCAGTCCAGTAATAGTGTCGAGCCCTGTGGCCGAGAGCACGATCATGACCCAGGACCAGCCCTAGTTCCACTGATCTCTAGATATGCTTTACGGTTGAATGGGTAAGGGCGGTATGTGTGCTCTGCTACATTCTGTTGATTTGTACTTAAGTTAATTCTAGCATACCGTATTTGCCGGTGTATTAACCGCCCCTTTTTTTCTGGCGGGAGAACCGCAAAAGTGGGGGGGGGGGGGGGGGGGGGGGGGCGGTTAATACACGGATATAAGAAAATTGTACACTCAAAATGCGTACTTGAGGAAAACCAAGTTTTTTTTTAGTCACCTTGTAGTGCTGTTGGAAAACATACAACGTTGGTTTAGCCTACAAAAAGAGCTTACTGTAATATGTACCATTTATCAATATACATTTTCTCATAATCAAAGTAGTGGTTAGTGAAACAAATCCAAATTGCATATTTAATGAGCAGTAACACACTGTTGCTAATGAATATTCATATATTAGACATATCTCTGAGTAGGCTACAACCAAACTGGAAAGGTGTGACTTGACAAGGAATCTGAAGAAAAAAACATAAACAAGATAAATTGTGTAATTAACAAATATGTGGAGGATGAAATAATATATTTTCATGACCACAAAATATTTGTCACTTGTATTGCTGATACTCATAACAGTCATTTGCTAAAAAACTCAACATGATTTTCAATCAGTTTTTCTCACACCCCTGCTTAAGAACTGGGGATTCCCTTTTTTTGGAAGAGTCAATTTATATGTAGGGGTGTTCAAATGTTTGCAGGTAAACTATGTTGAATATTTAGCAGATTCCTGTTAAATATTTTGTAAAAGACAAGATAATTTCAAAGAATCTTTCAAAACAGAGATGACAAAATGTACCTTGATATTTATTTCCTTCTTATAAGTTCTTTCATCATAACCCTTACCCAAGCTTTTGTTGAATCCACCCTTTATTTTGGGAGGTACCAAATCACGTAAGCTCCAGCTTTCACCACGCATATTTTTGTCTGCACTTGCAACTTACGATCACAATTTCTTATCCCCTGAAATTGCTTAGATTGTACAGTTTTAAAGTGTATATTCAACAAGATATTCCCTTGTAACAAGGAATAACGGCAAAACTATACTTTAGTAGGCTTAGAGAATGTTGGTCGCTAACTTCAACCCTAACCCTAAATTTGGTGGCTATAGGTCAGATTTAGTGGCTACAGGTCAGATTTAGTGGCTATAGGTCAGATTTAGTGGCTATAACCCAGATTTAGTGGCTATGGTTAGATTTAGTGGCTATATAAGTTAGATTTATTGGGCAGTACGAAAATTTCTCGACCAAAATTCTCTAAGCCTACTAAAGTACAGTTTTGCCGGAATAACATTTTAAGGTGCAGTTTTCTCATCTTCATTTTGATTAATTTTGTGAAATCTTCCGTTTTGTTTTCTAGTGTTTAGTGTAGTCCCATGTATAGTGTTCAGTGTTGTATTTTGGTAAGCTAAAGAAATCTTACGAATTGATCGGGGAAGCTCTCATAATTTCATTTATGGGCTTCAAATACTTCAGTAAAATTTATTTTATTTCATAGACCAAAACTCTCTGAAAAGAAGGAAGTTTTTACTTATCCTCGGCACATTTTGACCATCTAAAAATCAAGAAATTTACTATCAAAAATTTTTTTTTTCATGGAAAACCCCAAAAGTTAGGGATGCGGTTAATACACCGGAGCGGGTAATACACCGACAAATACGGTATTGACATCGATGAGTTAGAGCCAATGATGCTAATTACCATGGTAAATATCGCTGGTCCGTAATCAGGCCCCTGCCCCCGATACTGCTTTATGACATTTGAAACTATTGGAATAATGACAATCATGCATGCTAATGTAGAGTATCATCTTCAATCTTTTGTTAACAGATTCACCATCAGCATCTCCAGTGGAAAGCACTGCTCCAGGGATGAAGGATGAAAGAGGAGGTAAGTGATGACAACCCTTTATTAGATTCATATTTACTTTTTGGGAAAATTGTCTAGTTTGAAATTCATCAAATGAAGAAATTAATATTAGATTATTGGATTTTGGGCTTAGTGCGGTATTTTCTTTTTATTACAGTTTGTGAAAAGTTTTTTCTGATTGTCTAGTTTAAAAAGAATGAGACAAAAAATCGATAAGTTTTTCAAAAATGATTTGAAAATTCAAACAAAGAGTTGATTTCCTTTGAAATAATAAATCTAGAACCTTAGTCTGAATCAACCAAACTCACTCCCATCTCTAGGGGTTCTCATGCCTCGCTGCTTTCCTCTTACTAATAGAACTATGAAACCAGTCCAATTTCCTCTCTGTTGTCATGATTATATAAAGATGTTTTTTTTATGTAATTTGAAATAAAAAGTGAGGATTGTTAGAGTGTGTACAAACCTTGGGCAATGCATCAGCAAATATATCATTGCATTTATTACTTGGCCATTATGACAGCCATTTACCTTTGTATCAACCTTTTGTAAGCTTGTTCATATGTGTATCAAAATTACCTGTCAGGAAAAAAAATAATCTAAATTATACAATTTTTACTCAAATTAACCATCCCATTCAGGACAGGTCTTGAAAATGTTTGGGCTTCCAGGGTCTATGTAGAAAACATGTTGTACCAACGCAAATCAGTCCTGAACAGGTTAATATGTACACAACTTATGAGCACTGATACTCACTGAAACAAACATATCTAAAATCAACAATAGCCAAGGTAAACTTCAGTAATCTGTGTTAACTCACTGCTTAAAGGGAACCTTGCTGGTCCTGTTTTTATTAAACTCTATGGGAATTTCCAAATCTAGCAGAGTAGCAGAGTACTACAGGTTGTCAAAGTAATGAAAGACAAAGCAACTTTATGGGAATTGCCAAATCTAGTTGAGAACAGGTTTAGAACATGTCAATAAACTACAGGGTGCCATTTGTAATGAAAGACAAATCAATACAGTGGCATTGTGATGATGTGGAGTTAGTGAGTGACTGAGTGTCACCAGAAAATTGCTGACAATGGATTTACAAGATCCATTTTAAATGTCTCTAACATTAACTTAATATTTATTTGCCCTAAAAAAGCAAAGAGAAAAAACACTTTACCACCAGGTTTTATACTACGGACTGAGAGAGCTTAGATTACTAAAATATTTTACCAGCAATATACTTTTTCCTTTTTCTTTGTAGGCCAGGCGTCACCTTCTGGATCTGCATCACCCCTCTCAGAGGATGAGCTACGACGGTGCTGCGACGATCTGAAATCCTTCTATCGAACAAACCTGTGTAAGATAAGAGATGACCCTCTAGATCCTACCTCCCTACGTCAATTTGAAGACATCTACACAAACTTGAAGATGCATGAAGATGGCAAATCCTGGAAAGAACTGGATTACAAAGATCTCCTCAACATCAAGGTCAATGGGGAACTACCTAAACGAATGATGGTGCAGGGAGAAGCTGGAGTTGGCAAGACCACATTCTGTGCTAAGATAGCATGGGACTGGGTCAATGGAACACAATTTGAGCAATTTGACATGGTCATTGTTGTTACATTGCGAGAATCAGAGAATTGCACCATTGGAGAAATAGTAAAAAGTTACCTGACGAAAGGCAATCCAGTCCGAGCCAGCCAGCTGGATGAATACATCCTACTTCATCCAGACAAGGTCTTCATCATCTATGATGGGCTAGATGAGTTCAAGAAGAACATCATACAAGAAAGCACCCAGACAAATAGACATATCCCACAACAAAGGAGGAACACAAACGCAACTGAGGCTTCTCCAGCTGGTCACACTGCTACTCCTGAGACAAATATTGTAGAGACTCTCTCTTCAGACCAACTGGACACATGTCTTATCCTGGTTACATCCCGTCCCTGGAAGGCAATTCAGATCAGATGGAACAAAAAGCTGAACAACCTGTATACCTTCATCAGTGTTGAGGGATTCAGCAAAGAAAATATCTCGGAGTACATCAAAAAGTACTTTGAGAATGACCAAGTGAAAGCCACTAATCTGATCCAGTTTATGCAGGACAACGACGTCATTGCAGAGAATATGGCGCCTTACCCAATCTACATGTCCATGCTGTGCTTGATGTGGAGTGAACTGGGGGAAGAAAGGTGTAGACGATTCCAGCAGTTGCAGACATTTTCACAACTGTTCAAGGAGATGTTTCTATTTCTCAAGGAGCACTTTGTCCAGAAGATCTACGAGGATCTAGATGATCCAGATTATTTGAGTTCCATCGAGAACATTGATGAGCTGTTAAAGCCAGTTGCTAAGATCGCCTTTGATGGTCTCCTTGATAAGAACATGGTCTTCAATGAGAAGGAATTTGAGGACTGTGAGGAGGCAATGATGACAGCCTGCAAAATAGGCTTCCTGACAAAAGATAAGCAGCTCATCCCGAAGGCACAATGGCACGATAAGACCCAGCCCCGCACGAAGTCTAAGGTGTACTTCCCTCATAAACTCTTCCAGGAGTATATGGCAGGGATACACCTCGCTTCACTCTTCTATTCCAACCATGGGGAGTATGTGCGGCTGTTAGAAGAGGTGGTGTTGCCAAAAAAGAAAGAGTTGAGATACCTGCTGTACTTCTGCACGGCGCAGGACAAGGAGGTTGGGATTGATGTCCTGACCAGGATGACCAAGTCTTGTACATTGGCAGCCCAAGGCATCCAGGCAGAGCAGTCATCGTGGCAGGTGCAGGTGGATATGCAGAGGGCGAGTGAGAGGGATTTCCTGGTGGACGTAGCATTTGAATGCCATGACAGAGAAGCGGCTGAAGTGGTGAAGATGAATGCATTGTCTGATATGAAAGCAATGACCATACAGAAGGTGGACAGACTTGGGAGGACTGCTCACACACTAGCAGGCTACATGTTTCTGCAACCAGACTTGGTATGTAGACTTATAATTTAGCTGTATCCCATACCCATTTATACATGCACATTTCAGATTTTGTCTTTTTATTTAATACAAAACAATATGTAGGGGCACTGATTTTCCGTTTCAAAAAAAGGCCTTTTCCGTTTCAGAAAATCTGGAATTCCGTTTTTACCTGCCTGAAAAACGGAAATTCCGTTTTGCCATAGACTTTGTACATGTGAAAAACTGCAAATTCCGTTTACATAGAACTCCATACAAAATTCAATGAGTAGGGTAAAATCATGATTTTCACCCACAAATCATCAAAATTTGGGGGGAATGTGTCATGCCTGATATCAGGAAGGACTTACCACAGGCCAGAGGCAGAGAGTAAATATCTTTAACATTTATTCATTAATGATTAAGGCTGAGTTGGTTCAGTCCGTCACACTGGTTCCCGACCGTCACCATCGGGTCCCGGTTTCATTTTTTTCGGAACGGGCTCCGAAAAAGAAAAGAAAAAAAAAAAAAAAAAAAAAAAAAAAAAAAAAAAAAAAAAAAAAAAAAAAAAAATTTCCGTTTTCCGTTTCAAATGGTCAATTCCGCGATTTTCCGCGATTTTCCGCGATCGCGGAAAATCCGTGCCTCTAAATATGTCATATTTAGTTTGCCAATAATTAAAAGAATGTAATATTATTGTATTTTACAACAAAAGCTAAAGTTAATTATTTCCAAATTCACAATGCATGTCAGAGCTGGAGGGAAAAGGGATTTGTTTAACCTAATTAAACACATGAATCTTTTACACTAAGTTATGTATTTCTTTAAAAAACACTCCCTATACCACTATTTATCTTAGCCCATATTTGCATAGTTTGTTTATTTCTCATGTTGTATTTTGAATCATACATTGGTTACATGGACCATATATCAGAGTGAAGGTCAGATAACCCTAGGATAAGGACTGTAAAATGACATTCTGTGTACAGCGTATGATATTTCACATGTCAAAAAGTCATTGAAATCAAAGTTGTAGGAATTGAGTTTATTGCATACAATTGCGATATAAATTCAATTAAATGTAATATTCATAAATCCTACACATTGGTGAAAATGTACCAAAGTGCTTCTGAAATTGAATCTGATAATTTGTGGAATTGTAATTTTATAAAAGAAATCACATAAATGTACAGTTTTTGAAGGAATATAGGGTAGTCAGAATATCACTCTTGTATTAATGGAGCCTACACTAACATTGCACTTTTAGAATTGTATATATTTAACAACGTAATCCATACATTTGTACTGTTGTACACGTATTTTATCTATACCTCGCACAAAAAGTTTCGCAATCGAGGTTTGCACATTAATAACTGTTTTATTACACTGTTACCATTCATAAATTTAGTATCATTGGAAAGCGTGAATCCTCCTCTTTACATTGATATAACATTTGCTATGAATTATCATGTGTGCATTGCATCCAAATGTAGGGCAAAGTCAAAAGTGAAATGTTGCAAAATGCACTGATTTTGTCAACAGAGTGCCTTCCTTGGCTTGAATGGGGGTGAGGTGGTCATGCATTCAAGCCACGTTTTAATCTTCAAACAAAAGGAAGGCACACTGTTGACAAAATCAGTGCATTTTGCAACATTTCATTTTTTACTTTGCCCTTCATTCGGATGTAATGCACATTCCATGATAAAATATCCATAGCAAATGTTATATCAATGTAAGGAGGAGGATTCACGTTTTCCAATGATACCAAATTCATGAATGGTAATAACGTAATAGGCATTCAAGCCACAATTTAATCTTCAAACAAAAGGAAGCCCTTTGTTGACAGAATCAGTGCATTTTGCAACATTTCACTTTTGACTTTGCCCTACATTTGGATGCATTACACATTCCATGATGAAATACTCATAGCAAATGTTATATCAATGTAAAGGGGAGGATTCACGCTTTCCAATGATACCAAATTTATCAATGGTAATAACGTAATAGGAAAGTTATTAATGCGCAAACCTCGATTGCGGAACTTTTTGTGCGGAGTATATAACACTGCAATTTATGTTTATTCATTATTCTGCACTAACATCCTTCTTTATTTATTTTAGTTTTTAGAAACATGGTACATTCCCGGTCTAGTAAAGACTTGGCATAAAGGCAGAAGAATGTGCATTGAGGTGTGTGTATTTATTACACTATACTTTATGTCTATGTGGTTTACCCTGCAATACAGGCGCAGTTGGAGGTTGAAGGTAGAGACTGTAAATTGATGCTCTCTACTGGGCTAGCAGAAGCTATCTGCACGTTGCCCTCTCTCAAGACGGTTACCTTGGATAGATGTACTCTCCATGACAACTTCTACACCATCCTTGGTACGAAGGGGCAAGGCACCATGGTATGTACATTTCATTCTTCAGTTATGTCATCATGTTAACCCTTTCAGATCCAATCTGTGAACAGGTCATTGACTATCACATGATTACTATGTCCAACATGGACTGCTCTACTGTGCATGACAACTTCTACAACATCATTGCTACAGAGGTACAAGTCATCTTGGTATGAATTCCATTCTTCAGTTATGTCATCATGTGAACCCTTTCAGATCCAATCAGTGAAGAGTTCATTGACTTATCACATGATGACTGTGTTCAAAATGTAGGCCAATTATGGCATGATAGATTACATAAAAATAAAATAATGCACATATTTATGACAAAATGGCATACCATATATCCTAACTATTGGGTGTGAACATTTGTCTCTCACCTACATATTGACTAGAAATGACTATTTGAAGAAAAAACAGCCAAGTCTGTGTTTTTATATTTTTCACATACTAAAATGTAATGTGGATGGCATTATCTGATGTGCACCTGACTTTCGATCATATGATTCCTGGCTAGAAAGCAGTTGACCCTGGGCACTTCTGTCCAACAACAAGTCATTCAGCTATGTCTGGCAGATGTATGCATGGGTACTCGCATGGTCGTGTTTAAGTTAGCCTGAGCCTTCATTATTGTATGGCTGCATGCTCTTGTTGAGTAGGTTCATGAACTTGATGTGCAAGATCATTGTGTGCATTGAACCAATGATGACCATATGCTTTATAATACACATTTAGAGACATCCTATGGAAATGTGATATGCTAATATAACAACCATGTATTGTCATTCTTATCATAGGTTGAACATCTGGTACTGTGGCACTTGACTCTGAGCAAATCAGCAAGCAGGGATGTAGCAACATGGCTGTCCTTGTCAAACTTGCCACACCTTGAGCTGCGCGAGGCACATCTAGATGATGAGTTCTTTGCCATGGTATCTGCTCATGCATCAACAATCAAGGTAACTTTGTGTTAGCCCATCAATGTATAGGTAGCCTGTTTCTATTGTCTGCTACCTATGAGGCACAACCTTCATTCTCACTATGGCCGGTTGGATGAAAGCATCAAAGGTGGGATACTTTTGCCAGAGTTTCTTGTCACTACTACTACACACACATGTACATTTCTACTGTGTAATTTCTTTGCCATGGTGTCTGCTCATGCAGCAGCAATCAAGGTAACTTTGTGTTAGCCCATCAATGTTATAGATAGCCTGTTCCTATTGTGAGCTATGATTATATGCACTGCCTATACATTCTAACTATGGCCTGTTTGCATAAAATCATCAGTGCAATAATTTTGCCAAACCCTTGTCAGAATTCCATAATGCTGCACATAAACTTCCAATGTGTGATCAACTCTTTATGAATACAGATAATATCAACTAATTTAACCTGTTCCCTACGAGTTACCAAAATCCCTATTGACTATGTACAACGCACTCAGTTCCCGTAGTCAAGGGGTTAATATTAGAGTTCCATGCACAATTGCATAATTGTAAAGTAAATAGACAAAAAGTTTTTATGCCAGTACAGTGATTGAGTCAACATGTATGTGTATATGCATACTATTATTCTCCACATGGATTTCAGGTCTTACAAATAATGCTAGCCACACATACTCCATGCCCCAGTTTGTGCGAACAATAACTTCATAATAGGTGGTGGCCATCTCTGGGCATTTTGCTTAACCCTAATCCCAATGGTTTATTTTGATCACTTGAGTCCACGGGGGGGGGGGGGGGATTTTGCCCCCCCCCCCCCGTCAAATCTCGGCAACAAATGGATCGATTGACTTGAAAATTGGCAAGTCAAGTAGAATAAGAACTTGAAGAAAAAAAATAATTATATTACAGCTAAGTCTGTGCTTTTAAATTTTTCACATATACTAAAATGTAATGTGGACAGCATTATCTGATGTGCACCTGACTTTCAATCATATGATTCCTGGCTAGAAAGCAGTTGACCCTGGGCACTACTGTCCAACAACAAGTCGTTCACTTCATACTGGTATGTCTGGCAGATGTATGCATGGGTACTCGCATGGTCGTGTATAAATTAGCCTGAGCCTTCATTATTGTATGGCTGCATGCTCTTGTTGAGTAGGTTCACGAACTTGATGTGCAAGATCATTGTGTGCATTGAACAAATGATGACCATATGCTTTATAATACACATTTAGAGACATCCTATGGAAATGTGATATGCTAAGGCAAGACGTCCAAATTCTGTTAATACGATCGGCGAAGAGCGGCGATGTAGCACAAAAGAATGTTTTCATTCGTCTGGACGATTCCCAAATATTGTATAAGAAGCTCATTAAAATTCAGACCTTGCTCATTATAAGTCTGATCTTTTGTCTGTGATTGTATTGTAAGTTTCTGGTCGCTCCGACGCGTCGGAACGATCGTTAAATACTTATCTTTTGTTAAAAAACGCACTTTTCTTATCCCTTCGAAAGCCGAGTTATTTCATTGTTATAGTTCTAATTCGTCCCGACGATACAAGACGCACTAATCCATTCCCCGTGAAGCCAATACTGTTGATTGTGATGAGGTTGATTCGTCGCGACGATGTCCACCCTCTTTTGTTAGAAAATGCACTTAATCCGTCCCCTGTGAAGCCAATCTAGTTTATTGATATAACGTTAATTCGTCCGGACGATACTTGCACTCTTTTGTTAGAGGACGCACTAATCTATTCCTGCTGAAGCCAAAAAGTTCATTGTGATAATGTTGACTCATCGGGACGATGCCCACCAACTCTAAACGTCTTTCTCTTTAAAGCCCATCTATAGTTTTCATTGCGATGCTCTATTTGTTAGAACGATTCTTATCCTCTATAAAAGCAATTTGCGTTCATCGCTTTTACGCGAAAGCATGATATCTTGATTGTTATTTTATTGATTTTAACATTTGAATACTCCGAATGGGTTGTTAAACTGCACATACGGCCGTTATTCCGATTCTCCGGGAAAAATCTGAAGAATCATTCGGGCGAAAATGGAAACGGGTTCGTTGAAAAGAAAAAAATAATTGAATGTAGTTCGTTCATCCGAATTGAAATAGGATTTGTTAATCAAAACATCAAATAACCTAAAGGATATTTTGGAGTAACATACGTTATTTCTTGATCGGATTTACTAACCTTCCGGAATTACGAGACTTCAGATTAATGGGAAAATACTGGGATAAACGAACCCTAGTTAATTGTCAGATTAACCAGCACCCAATGTATACAATCCCATGTGGGTATGTGTGTCTGTTTTCGGTTTCTTGCGTGAATGTGTGTTTGTTTATGTTTTACTGTATGTGTTTGTGTGGGTGTGCGTGTGTGTGTGTGTGTGGGTGTTTGTTTGTCATTTTTGTGCGGGAGGAAACATTGCTATAGTATGAGGCAGATATTGCACATATGACGTTCATGACGAAAGACGGAACGTGTGGTATATTATTATTATTTTCATTAGTAGTATTATTATTATCATCATTATTATCGTTATTATTATTGTGAACGCGTGTGGATTGAAGAATAATGAAGGTAGTGAACAGGACAAGTCGATTACAGCCAATTTGCATATGTCTAGGACGGGAACGGCGTCGTCATCCCCACATGCCACAAGTATGATCAAGGTACATTCAAACCTGTACTGGTGGCCACCTGCCGTCAGCAGCCACTTGAAATTCTCCCGAGACAAATGCAGTGTTGTATGTACTGCCTAGCCTATAGCGGCCACCTGCCTAACGCGGCCAACGGATTAAGTTTCCCGATCTCATTTTTGTTCCGCTTAAAGCGGGCATCAATGATCGGTTTGGCCGTAACTGCGGGCGTGGACGGTTGTCATTTTCCGATGCAGACATAGCCGCGGCCATTACAGCGTACGCAGCATGTTACTTAGACTTTAAAAGCCAGTTTCCAGCTTTATAGCTAAATATCGAACTATACCCCTAGTCTAGTCTAAGATCTATCCTTGCTTTGGAAAACTGCCGCCTAGATTACGAACATCAAATTTTGAAGCTGTTTGTATTGTTTACTGTCTATTTTGACTCACACATGGAAAACGTCAAGTCACACTTCAATTCAGATTAGCAAGCAAACTTGCGGCGCAATTCAACACTGCTGGTAGAACTTCCGTGTTATTGTAAGTGCACGCATTGTTAGCTCTCTGGCCGTAATCCTCAATCGATCACCGCCGGCCTGCTGGCTGCTCCGTATCGCGCTAAGCAGCGGCGACACGGACTTTGATTGTGCGAAGTGTGCACACGTGACTCGCTCAGCGCTCTGCATGCTGTATGTTAGTACCACTGACCTCTACTAATGGACGGGCGGCTGCACGTTGATTGGCCATTCAAAAATGAGGCCGCCGCGCGCGCACGGCGGCCATATTGGGACCATCATCATGGACCGTCGATAACCCGCTGTTGATCACTGTGTGTAACATTCGTAAACCTTTTCCAGATTAAGTTTACCAATTGTTCTCGTTAGATAAAAAGTGTTGATTGTATTCTGATATGGGATGGCACATTACATGGCATTTGGCTGTACAAATCGAAATGAAAATGACATACAAAAGGCTGAAATGAGACCGGCTCCCAGAGAATGGGTGTAAAGTCGGGATGGGTCTTTAGTACTTAGAGCCTCAAAATCATAAAATATTGTCTTTGGCTGAAATTTTTAACTTTATGGGATTTGATACTTACATGTTTCATCTACATTCTCTGACAATTTCAGGTCCTTAATCTAATTTTTTATGCCGTAAATAATGATTTTTCTAAGCAACCTTCATTTCGGTTTCGACCAGAAACTCAGTAAATCCGCGCTGGCTGATCATGATCGATTGTGAAACGAACGCGCCAGCTATGTGTGTGTGATTCGACCGTACCGCCGCGGCGAGCTGCAAGAAGAAAGCACTGTAGCTGTACAGTGATTGGTCAGACTAACCTGAATAGAGTTGTATTGTCCGTGTGTTGTACATTTCCAGGAAGCGTTCGCGGCATTTAACTTACTGTATAGTAAACGAGTAGTTGGTTTGTTTATAATTCTATGGGAACCGCATTGAATCGCGCTGGGCATGCCGCAAGTGTACAGTGTGCGTGTGCAGCGTACCATATCATACGGTATCAAACTGCGCTTTTCTTTTGTCTACCGGTGGTACCAGCGGCGGTATGGTGAATATGATGCGGTGGGTTATGGCGGTACGTACATACACAATACACCGCGGTTGTAATACATGCACATCAAAGGGCAGCACATGGGCTAGTTTGTCGATCAACTGAGACTTAGGGCTGAGGCTTTGTACAATTACGTTATACCGGCGTAAGCGTTGCTGATTGGCCGATGAATAACAGTATAACTGTACATGCATTATTTCGTTTGCTGATCGATTACGAAAAGCGGAAAGGTGAAAGCGAACCGTTCAACTTCTCGCTCGGTGTGTGAGAATGCTTTTCTGAATGGATGCAAAACTTTAGAAGCGATTTTCTCCGTTGTTTGACAAATCACGGGGCTCTGGTCCATGTTATTAATTTGCGTTTTTCTAGCCTTCAAGAAACTCATACTTATCAAGTTGTATATCTATTTAAAGCTGAAATCCTAGAGAATTCAAAACACTAACAATCTCAATTTTGATATTCCCGATGAATTACCCAAAGTGTCAGAGCCGGTCACAAATCACGTTTCATAGGCGAGTTGTTTGCAGTCATTGGGCCGCCTATATACAGTCCCATGTGTTTTGTTGTATGTAGTTCAAGTTCTTGATATATTATATACCTCTACAATTATGTGTCATGATTAGTAATAATTTATGTGTAATATCAATAATAAGTAATACTTTATTTTAAAAGTATACAGTTCATAGTTCTGCTCATGAGTGCAGGTATAATTTTATTCATATCTACTGGAATTTTGCACGAGAAATTAAAGGTGCACCTGTAAAGTGTCTAACTCCACGAAAATTACTTGGAGCTTCCTCGTTTCTCTTATATCGTGTCGTTTAGCAATATCTGACACTTTACAGGTGCACCTTTAAGATTAAAAGAACACCCCAAGCATCATATTGTTTCAATAGAATCAGAGGAAATATTCTTTTAGAGTTGGTTTTAGGCTACCCTCTTAGACAGAAAAGACAGCCAATGGGCACTGAAATTCGGCAATTTTTCCCCAAAATAGATGGCAAAAACGTTAACAAAAAATACGCATATGCGCATGCGCGAAGACAAGCGGCCAGCGATCGATAGAAGATTACGACCACGGCCACGGAGCTAATTACGCCCAGGGTCGTACGCAGCTTTCACCGACGCAGGAACGATCTATTGGTACGTCCGCCGCGCTAAAACAACTGTTTACAAGCCGTTTCGCAATCGGTCAACGCGGCATACGGACGTAGACTCAGATCGTTGAACCACACTCTACACGTGCGAGCGCTGATGATGAACGTTTGACCTCGCTACGAGCAGCGAGCGCCACTGATTGGCTATTTGCCTGATCGGGTGGTCTTTTAGAATTGACCGAAGCCCGGGGGGGGGGGGGGGGGGGGGAATCACGTATATTGGGTATACGGGGATGTGCCGCTGGGAAGGGTGACTTTTTCAAGAAAGATCCTTAGACATGGGTCCCCTTTTCATTAAAAAAATCCTTAGACATGGGTCCCTTTTTTTAATTTCCTCTCTTTTATCCGGGATTTTGGGATTTGCCGATGCGAAATTGCAAACAATTTCAAGCTCGCTACGCTCGCTAAAAGAAACCACAACATTTGCGGGAAATACACAGCGAACATGCGACGCCGGCGAACAAAAAACCTTAGACATGGGTACCTATTTACAGTAAAAGGACCCTTAGATGTGGGTATGGGTTAGGAGGTCTCAGCCACACACCCCCGTGCAATTATAATCTGAGTACCCCCCCCCCCCCCCCCCCCCCCCCGGACCGAAGACGGTCGGTGATAACAACAGTCCAAGAACGTAGGGACCGCTATTACTACAGGAAATTGGCGATTTTGCACACGACACGCCAATTTCTACGGCTGCGTTGAGGTTGCGAGGCCCCCAGCTCCATGCAGTAGATGCACGTTGTACACAACGTATGGAAGTACTATGCTCGCTGCCATGATACCCCAACTACACAACAGTGTTTGCTGGCACCAATCAGCGTCGGAAATTTCCGGCGTTGCGCGTGCATTGATCCGGTGTAAAACTCTTCAAGCAATCGTACCACTAAACGTTGCGTCAATTTGAACTAGAGCTCAAACTGCAAGCGATATTATGGAATCTGTCTATAATGGTCACCTGTTTATAGCGGCCAATTTGTTGTTTCCCTTTGGTTGTCATTATACGCAGGTTTGACTGTAAACGATATTTTGACGCCTGTCTATAAAGGTCACCTGATTATAGCGGCCACTGTTCTTGTTTATATTTGGTGGTCACTATACACAGGTTTGACTGTATACGATTTTACCCTAGGCGTATCTGTAAAATGCTCTATTCAGGAATCTAGTAACATTGTCCAAATCCTCAAAACTTGGGCTACTTGGAACTCTATAGCAATAGATGGGACTGGTTTCATTTTTTTCAAATTTCCCTTTCGTTAAAAAGATATTTACGACTGAAGTGTTCAGATTTTAAACTATCCACTGGATAGTCATAACCGTGTACAAAGTCAGTGCGATGAGTTAGTGAATATCACTTTGCATCTTTGCTCATTACTCAGTCAAATAACATCCACTTAACGTGAAATTTTCAAACATTACCTATAGTGGACATAATTATCAGATCACAACAATGCACACTGTATCAACCATTCATCACTTTTTGCACATGTCAACAAAGTTTTTCACTTGATCCCTTTAATTAATTGTTTATGAATTGTGATATTGTGAACCCAAGACAATTTCCATTGAGTTGGACCGATAAACTATTGAATATTGAATATTGAATATTCAAACATTTGCATCGGGGCGTAGGAGCAAATTTTTCTCAGGGGGACTAAGGTCTTTTGCCCGACCATTTTCACTTGACAAGAAAGAAACAAAGTCTTTGCCTTGTTGATGCCCGAAAATTATGTATGTGATGAAAATAACATGATTTTACCCGACTATGGGACGATTTTGCCCGAAAATGACGTTGTATTGCCCGAATGTAACATGACACTGCCCAAAAATGACATGAGTTTGCCCGAATATGACATGGATTTGCCCGAAAGTGACATGTTTGGTACAAATATGACATGTTTTGCCCGAATGTGAGGTGATTTTTGTTTTCAAAACTCCATGGGGCTGCAGCCCCCTCACCCCCCGGGGGGGGGGGTGTACTCACGTATATTGGGTATACGGGGATGTGCCGCTGGGAAGGGTGACTTTTTCAAGAAGATCCTTAGACATGGGTCCCCTTTTCATAAAAAATCCTTAGACATGGGTCCCTTTTTTAATTTCCTCTCTTTTATCCGGGATTTTGGGATTTGCCGATGCGAAATTGCAAAAATGTTCAAGCTCGCGCGCTACGCTCGCTAAAAGAAACCACGTCACAATTTGCGGGAAATACACAGCGAACATACGACGCTGGCGAAAAAAAAATTCCTTAGACATGGGTACCTATTTACAGCAAGAGGACCCTTAGATGTGGGTATGGGTTCGGGTTAGGGTTAGTTGAATTCTTGGCATTTTCATCGCCGAATTACATGTACGCTCATGAAAGGTAATATTTTTCACAATATTGCTTTATATGGCATCATAAATGATTTATTCAGAGAGTGCTATTAAAAATACACACTTCTTAAGGAAAAGGTATCTTGTCTGTTTGCTATAGAGTAAGGCTAGAGGGACTTCGTCAAACTTTGTAATTTTCCAGTAGGCAGATGAAAATGTGGATAAACACTCTCTTTCTCCCTTCCTCTCCTCCTCCTTCCCTCTTTCTTTTCTTGCATTTCTTTCCGATCATACAAAATACATATAGACATATATTGTCTGCCAAAAAAGTGAGGGGGGCCGCCCCCCCCCCCCCCCCGTCCCCCCGGTTGCGCCGCCCGGCCCCTGTAGCTGAGCAAGAAGACTTTTTTGTTTTTAACCGCGTCTTAGAACTGCTGTTGAAAACACAATGATTTTGTTGTTATAAACTACCCATAAACAATTCATGCGCACCCACGCGCCCCCCGCCTATAACCGAGCTATTGATACAACCCCTCTACCCTCTTTTATCTTGATAATAGATGCCGCCCTTTTATCCCTCATCTAAAGCAAAGTTTTGAATAGTTCAACACTTGTGCCGAAAAATCGCTTAACGTGTTCTTTCTGTTGGGGTAACGCGACAACAAAATAACAGGACACGGGGATGTCTTTTGTGTCTTACTTTCTGTAGATCAAACAATACACGCCCTCCCACACGCGCCACACCAAGTATGTCTATTGAAATACGCAGGCCCGTCGTTGGTACGGATTCGACCGTACCACTTTTCAGCCTAAAAAAAAGAGAAAACAAGAGAGAGAAGAAAAGAGAAGAGAAAAGAAGGGAGAAGGTCATATCAAGTAGGCTGATCGTAGGCTTATCACCAGCTAATTGAAGAACACGAACATCGAAGTGAAATAATAATAGGTTTTCCCATCCATTTTCAAACTATCGTCAATCAAATTCAATCAATGCTTACTTCAATTTCGTCCCGAGAAGTTAGGAAACTGCAATTGCTACATTCGATTTAGTCATTTACCATTCTAATTGATCAATGGTCATTCTAATTCAAAATTGGCTTATTCTAATTCGTCATTTTGCAATGGAATTCGTCCCGACTGGTTATAAGACGCATAATGTGAAGTTCAAATTCGTCATTGGTCATCCGATTTCAAGACTTGGTCGTTCAAATTCGTCATGTATAGTCTGGTTGCTTTGGTTCATATGAATTTTCCTATGGAAGCTCATACAATTCATTTCAAAAGCAATTACTTCAATAATAATTGTTTATAAAACGATAAACTGATCACAAACAATTAATTTCGATATTGCAATTCACAAAACGATAATTGACCAAAAGTCTGATTGATTGATCCATGCAATAGATCTGTGTTGGGAGACACATCAAATTAATGATATAAAATACAAAAAATTTTCAATAGACGATAGACTAAAATTGTATGAATTTCCGGGACACAAAACAAAGATAGAATCTGGGTTCAACATGTTCAAATAAACAAAGGATAATAATGAAGAGATGATGAAACAAAATATCAAATACAGCTTTCAATATTGTTTGACGAATTTGAATGGGAAATAACGAAATTAAATGCCCAATGACGAAATTGATCATCACATCGTACACCGGCAGGAGTCATCGGACGAAATTGAATGAGCTTTGACTAAAACGATCGGGTCATTGACGAACTTGTGTGATGAATGACGAAATCGAACATTACATACGATCGGCGAAAGACTTTCCGGACGAAATTGAAGTCAACAATGATTGAAATTGAATGACGATTGTTTGAAAATGGATGGGAAAACATATACCTTTTTTTCCATTATTATGAAACGCATTATCATTATCATATAAACCGAAGTTTGTAACCAATCGTAAAAAGTAAATGACTTGTAAATGTATATGAAATGTGCAGTAAAGAATGAGGGAGATGATTTAAGTCATTATTTCTTTAATTTAGTATTATTATTTTAATTTAGTATCGCTATACATAATATGTTTCATAACAATAAACATAGTACATTAATATTACCATGATTTGTGTACACTTTCGTGATAAAGCGCCGACGTGACAAGCATTTCAAATAATACTTCCTCCCAGGTATACCCACCTGGGTTGAGAGCCGCAAATGTCTACAAAGCCTGGTTTGCTAGCATTGCTAACTGTTCGGAATCGAACACAGGACCCTCATATTGAAGGACGGAGCCCCGAAACATATTACGATACAAAGAAACTCAGTAAGAGTTGATGTAATATATCACTACATAAGGCTTTGTTTGAGACCGCATTATAATGCGAAATATCATTTCAAACTAAATAAAATAAAACACAAAATTGTCACTAGGTTT
>JBAMJV010002341.1:0-246987 GCA_037951105.1 Echinarachnius parma | reverse complement strand
GCTCCCTCGCAATATCCGACTGTAATGCAGATTTGGTTTTGCCCCTCCCCCCCCCCCCAAAAAAAAACGGAACAGGGTACTTAATTGCCATAATAAAGAACATATTGACTAGGGCGTGTGTGTCCGTCCCAAACAAATTTGCGGGCGAGGCCGAGACCACTGGTTTAGATGGCAAGTAGACCCGAGTACGGTAAAGGTGGACCGAGAACGGTAAAAGTGGACCCAAGACCGGGTGGGACCGGGGGGGGGGGGGGGGGGGGGTCTAGGATTAGTATTGTAATCTGCACATGCACTATCGAGTATCGGTGCAAATCCCTGATAATCTGAGACTTTTTAGTTGTTTGCGTCATTCTTCTCCATGACAACCGCCATTTTGATGTTGCGGCCGTTTTTTTTAATAACATGCACATTTCCTTCAAATAAAATAACGATATTCAAGTTACAGATTATGGGCTCTAAAAGTATCTCCTCAATTATAATTACAGGTGATATAGATAGTTAAGATTTGGTTAGAGGGCGCTTTTATACTTGTTTTATTGGGGGGGGGGGGGGGGGGGGGGGTGCTTATGCTATATAATATGTTCATTTTCTTTCAAATGTCTATCTAATGTGTGTGAATGTGCAATGCTCTCTGAAAACATAATTGTGAATCCTCGACACCCTGACAGTTTGACGTTTCAGCATCTAACTTCTAGAACACAATCTCTTTTTGTTCGCCATCACGTCGTTTGCCTAGAGTGTGGAACAGTCTGCCATCTAGTGTCAAAGATGCTGCCATTCTTTCATCTTTTCCTGCATTCCTTTTCCTTTTAAAGTCATCTATTCTCTCTGTTCAATAGGCTGCAATAGATTGATATGCAACTTCGCTTTAGTATTGTTCCTTGCCATTTTACACTGTCTGGGTCTTATCATAAATAGTCGAGGGAGCGGTAATACTAATGCCAAATTCCTTTATTATTGCGAAACATGTAGATCAAAGCATGTTTACTTTGTATAACTTATAATTACGTAATACATTTTTCATTATATATTTATATAAATTTGACCTTTTTATGAGCCACATTTATTGTTATAATCATTCTTTAATTTATTCATTTAAATTTTTTTATTTTTTTTTGTTAAAAAGGCTCAATTTGGCTACCAAGGTAGTTTCAATAATCATTTAATATGCAACTTCGCTTTAGTCGATGGAGCGGTAATACCAATGTCCAATGTCTTTATTACCGCGATATACAGTGCATGTTTTCTTTATATAACTTATATTTTCCGTAAATTCGTATAAGTATGAGCCACATTAATTGATATAATCATTTCATTTATGCATTTTCTATTATATGTGGTAGTATATTTAGCTAAATATGGACGTTGGTATAGATATTATAGGTATACATTAATTGTTATTTATGTTCCGTAATGCTGCATCTTCTGGAGCCAGTGTGTGAGGGTTCACATGCCCTAGGGCAACAGTAATGCACTTTACTTTTGTGAACCCTGACCCACACACTGCTTCTAACTATTTTCTTCTGTCTTGTAACTTGTATTTTTGTAATTTGTGCATATATAGTTGTGTTGTATTTTACATTATATTGTGCTTTTTGGTCGAATAAATAATAATAATATCCCCCCACCCTCAATCCACAATGTGCTTGACGCCCATGTTGTGGTATGTTATCTTACTTTGTAAACTAGGGATAGTTGAGTTTTGGTATATACACACAATAATTTTTTACGAGATAATGAAAAAGAGCATACAATTTTAATGACAGAATAAACTTTATTTGATCGAAATCGGTTCAGTAATGGCCAAAATATACATAGACATAACCATTTGTAATAATTGTGGGGCCCCACAATTATTCAATAATTTTGAACCAGCCGTTAAAAGAATTTTTAAAATGCTTCCTCTTTTGAAAAATTTACAAAAGAGGTTTTTGAATATTTGTCGATTATCTCTCTTTCTAAACACTATTTCAATAAAACATCACATGCACAATATTTTATTTTAAATGGTTGAAACCAATGAGTTTTTAGAGAGTGCCCTTTTCAGATTTAACAGATGTTTTTGAATGATAACATGCTTTTTACTTAGTCGTTTGTAATTTTTGTATTTCTTTCGAGCATGGTGGAGTTATAACTGTTAGTTTATAATGTAATGGTGCAGGTTTTGGTTACTGAAATTCAGTTTGACCAAAACTGTACTCTTTTTACCAAGACTCAACTATCCCTTTAAATGTACCAGCCACATATTTTGAAATATAAAATGCAGAAAATAATAAAATGAAAACAATAATACTCATGTTTTCACTTGTTCATATCATATGCACTGCAATTTTATTTTCCATATTCCAATTCCACATACGTTTGAAGACAATATAAGCAGGGCAAACACGTATCCTAGACAATGGACTAGTCTTCGTCTTCAGACCCATGAAGACTTACTATAGTATTGTCAAATTATATAATTTATGTGGTAACCAATTTTTCTGAACTTGTTGATGGAATGGACTACAATTACATTTCATTTATAAGAATGTAATTTTGGGGTGGCAATTCCCTTTAAAAAAGAATATCATATTACTGAGTAATGAGCGAACATGTAAAGTGATATTTGCTAACTCACTGCACTTTCTATTCTACAGTTTAAATTCACCTATTATTTCAAATCCGAACATTTCAATCATAAACATCATTCAGAAAACCAAAACCTGTTCCATGCTTCTATTTTTGATACACACGCTACAAGGTATGTGACAACTGCTTTAGTTCTAAAATAGTAAAACAGTTTGGTGGTTTATGACAATGTTACTATAGAGTGGTGAAGTGTGATGTCATAAATGATGTCATAAACATTTTTTTTAGAATTTTCAAATTTGGACTTCATTTTCAGAAAGAGCATAACAAATAATGTCCAAATACCGAAAATCAACGGAATAGGTTACGTATTGGCTGAGAAATGCCCATCCGAATGATTTTTTTGTCAATGGGCAATCAGTGTTATAGTGCACTGGTTCATAAATTTATGAACCAGTGCACTATAACACTGATTGCCCATTGAAGTAAAATTCATTCAGATCGGCATATCTCAGCCAATACGTAACCTATTCCTTTGATTTTCGGTATTTGGACATTATTTGTTATGCTCTTTCTGAAAATGAAGTCCAAATTTGAAAATTCTAAAAAAGTGTTTTCATGACGTCATGGCTTCTGTACTCTATATGCCTTTAAAATGAATTGAAATTGAAATAATATAATTAGTGAATCAGTTACGATCATATACTATACAGATATTGACTGTCTTGAGGGGCAATATAACATTTGAGATCCTCGAGGGAAGTTATATTTGTGTCGAGGGACATTATATTTTTCCGAAGCGCGTAGCGCTGAGGAAAAATATAGTATTCCGAGACAAAAATATAACTCCCCAAGGGAAATGAAATGTTATATGGTTCCCGAAGGAAAAAGTCAATATCTGTTATATTATGATGACCTATATAGATACAAATCAAGATAAATATAAATTTGGTGTTGAAATAAAATTATGGACAAAGGAAAATCATTAGATTAAATCGAAATCCTTCCAGTAGAACAGTGTGTTGTTATCGAAATGCTGCGCAAAATGCTTCTTTATTCGACCTTCCTTTCAAATTTACTTTCGGATCGCGCAATCTCCGTAGAAAGCTTAACAACGCTGCGCGTGCCAGGATGCTAATACGCGCACATTGTTCATCTTCACACACCCATTGTGACGTAAATTACGTCACCGGTCAATATAACGGCGTTATATTGACTGATCGGTCAATATAACGCTTCTCATCCTTGTAGCGATGGTCACGTGACAGCATTTTGACCAATCGCACACCAGTATCTTTATAGGTCATATAATATAATGTGATATTGAAACCTTAGCATGAAATGTTCCTTTAAATTTAACACACTCATGTATTTCTGAATATGTTAACAATATATTTCATTTTATTTTTTGCATTCCTTCTCATTCGTTGGGAGCATCCACTCAACAGAAAATACTAACTCAATTAACTGTACTTCCCTTTTCAGCACATTCAAACTACATGTATCTAGTGTGAGTCACATACGTAGGCTATACTTGTTTTGTTACTACATACACTTGAAATACCTGCCTGTTATAATTCGTTATCCTAGGTGTAAGGTGTGTTAATTAATGTGTTAGAAAGATGAAAGACAAATCATCATGCAAGTAGTAAATGTCATTTTCATTCTCTCTAGAACAAAAGTAGGCCTACATATAAAACATGGTGACAGTATATTGCTAATTCAAGCCAATTATCACAATTCTGAAGAAAAACTAGATGGATCTTCGACTGCACGCAGTCGAAAATGATGCCTCCGCCATTGCGTGATTTATATCAAGCCCCAAAAAAATCAACATGCACTGAATTAATTCTTCAACTCAATTTGAATAGTTAAAATTACAAGATACAAATAAAATGTAGATACCAAGATTGATGGTTATTTGTCAACTGGTTAGTATAGCAACCTTGGTATTTTGGCATTGAGTCATGTGACCTTGACCTTTGACTTCATGACCCCAAAATATGATGGCTACAATGACTTCCTGTGATACATTCAGGTACCAAGTTTGATTGAAATATGACATTCAGTTCTTGAGATTTTGTAATTACAAGCTAATTTAGCATATATACTGTGCCCTGCGACCTTTGACCTAATGACCCCAAAATCTAACCAGTTATTAGTCACCTCAAGATACATACATGTACCAAGTATGGTGCAAAGCCATCAATCACTTCTAACGCGATAAAAGCTCTATTTTTGCATATATAATGAGCCCTGTGACCTTTGACCTCTGACCTCCTGACCCCCAAATCTAATCAGATCATTGGCGCCTCAAGATATATTCTTGGACTAAGTTTGGTGAGAATCCGTCAATCGGTTCTTGAGAAAACGCGATCACGAGCTATTTTTGCATATATGAGCCCTGTGACCTTTGACCTCATGACCCCAAAATCTAATCAGATCATTGCCTCCCCAAGATACAAACTTGGACTAAGTTTGGTGAGAATCCGTCAATCGGTTCTTGAGAAAACGCGATCATGAGCTATTTTTGCATATATAATGAGCCCTGTGACCTTTGACCTCATGACCCCCAAATCTAATCCGATCATTGGCCCCTCAAGATGCATTCTTGGACTAAGTTTGGTGAGAATCCGTCAATCGGTTCTTGAGAAAACGCGATCACGAGCTATTTTTTGCATATATGAGCCCTGTGACCTATGACCTCATGACCCCAAAATCTAATCAGATCATTGCCTTCCCAAGATACAAACTTGGACTAAGTTTGGTGAGAATCCGTCAATCGGTTCTTGAGAAAACGCGATCATGAGCTATTTTTGCCTATATAATGAGCCCTGTGAACTTTGACCTTTGACCTCACGACCCCAAAATCTAATCAGATCATTGGCACCCCAGGATACATACATGAACCAAGTTTAGTGAGAATCCGCCAATCGGTTCTCGATCACGAGAACGGGACGTACGGACGGACATACGGACGGACGGACGGACAACCCGAAAACATAATGCCTCCGGCTACTTCGTTGCGGAGGCATAAAAAGAGATATCCCACCTTAAAAATAGTATGTTAACAAATTTGGAGAAAACAATAACATTTAATAGTACAATCCTTTAAATAAATCATAGGAGACATAAACTGGTATACAAATTGCAACACTTTTCAAAAATAAGTTTTGTATTTAATTATGTTGGCAAACCGGCCGATTACTAATTAGTAAATAACAAAATGTGGAACCTTGTTTTAAATAGTTCTGATATAACGAACTGTCTTGTACAAGCTCTTTAAATATTCTTTCGTTTTTTCCCCTGATATAACAAGACAATTTTGTGGTCCCATGGTCCTCATTGTAACAAGTTTCCACTGCAGAAGAAAAATAACCAAACGATAATCGTCAATTTCTATGAAACATTGAAACACCTTGTAAAATTTGAATGAATCACTATTTCAGCTGCTGTTCCTTGCAAGTTTTAACTGGTAATACAGTGCTTTCAATTAGCACAGGCTTGCTGGCCCGGGGCCACTAAAAATAGCTTGGCAGTAGGGGCCACCAAATTTCAGTGATGCTAAATTCCACTTGCTAGAATGGGCAACCATATACAAAATTCAGATTTTTTGTTTTGTTTTGTTTGGGGCCACCAGGCATAGGTTTCGGGCCACTCAAATTTGAAAATTTGTGCTTTTACTTGCCCGACAGAGTCACAAGGCAAAAAAGCATTGCCATTTGATAATATTTAAAGATATGGTACATCTATGTACAAAGATAACAAGGCTGGAGGCTATCTAACAAATGGCAATATTAAGCAATTAAGAACAAAATAAACTTTAGCAAATAGATTTGCATAGAAAGACGCTTTTGAGAAGCATTAATAATTCTTGCTCTTGCTTCTGCCGAAGGACAGTTCAGAATCCTCCCCTAGCCTCCGTCCACAGTGAATGACCGATGCGGCCAGGCCAAGGATATGTCCAGACAGAGCTCCTATGCAACACGAGACTGGCCATTTCTGCAAAGAGAAATCAAAACTTAGTGTGTTATAACTGACTTACACACGTCAACTGTCACTTTACAATGGATTGCAACTCTCTCTGCAACATGGCCCAGGTAACACAATTGTTATCTTTATCCTACTAAGATATTTTGTAAAAAAAAGAACCATTTTCAACATATTATATTTGACCTTAAAATAATTAAAAGTGTAGCATTTTTAAACTCAACACTATATCATACTTCAAAATATAACACACTAAATTTGCATGTGAATGTCGTGATCTTTACCTGCCATGGCCTATCCCAGTCAAGGGGTACAGGGAATGCACCCAGCCATCCACCAAGGAGACTAAAGAATACAAGGTAGCAAAGACAGGTTTCTAGACCTGGATGTGGGCTGTATGGAAGAATGGGGAAAGCACACAAAAATACAATATATTATTTCAAACATAATTTATAAGAAACTGACAAGAAATATATATATTATAATATAAATAATATAAATGAAAATAAGCAAAGAAAATCCCAGGGAAGGCCTATTTCTTTTGCTCATTTCAATTTTGTGTGAAATATAATATGAACAACTGATATTGCTGACAAGATAAAGACATCTTTTCACCAAACACCAAGTCACACTCCAGGGAGGCTGAAAAGGGTAGCAAAGGCAGGTTTCTAGACCTGGATGTGAGCTGTATCATGGAAGAATGGAGAAAATCAAGAAATCATATAAGAATGCAACTGATATTGGTGATAAGATAAATACATATTTTCAGCATTCACCTATTCACAGAAGGAAGCAAGGCAGGATCATTATGCTATGTGGAGGGATGGGGAAATCATACAAAAATACAATATAAACAACTGATATTGGGGATGAGGTACCGTCACATGTTTAACATTTACCAAGTCAGCTCCAGGTAGGCTAAAAAGTTAGCTGAAAATGGTAGCAAAGATAGGTTTCTAGACCTGTGTGTGGGCTGTATGGAAGGGAGATTAAATATTTCAATTATCGCTAGTGGCCATGTCGGGCATTTGAACAGAGACTTGCCAAATTGTGCTTGCCCAAATCCTGAACTGGTTGGTCCAAAACAAGGAAAGACATTTAATAGTCAGTACAATTTGGTTTAGTTGCACAGTTTGTCAAGTAAAATGTGGTATTAATCACATTTATGTAGCTCAAAAGTAATTTTTAGTGGCCTTAACCAGTGGGCAAGTGCTAATTCCAGGCCCTTTCTATTTCAAGTGATTTTATATGTTAAGTAAATGAGTTAGTTGTAAATGATGTGTCATGTGTGCAAGCATACCTTCTACTTTCTACAATTCTGCTGTACTTTTCTCCATCAGTGCCCAGGATGCACAGCACTGGTACGGTCACCAGCGTCGACAGCAGGACCCCAAACATGGCCGTTTCTTCCACAGTTCTGCACAGGAAAAGAAAAGAGACAAACATAGTATAGTATTACTCACCAACCACCATACAGAAGGGCTAATTAAAACAAATCACTCAACATATATTTTGAACATCGAAAAGCGATACATTTAGTAAATCATCAGTATTAATTAATTTCTCCCATAAATTGTATTACTTGCCCTGCACTGATACTCGTTTTTAAAGGGATAGTTAAGTTTTGGTTTAGAGGGCGCTTCAAGAAATAATTTTTTGTGAGGTAATAAAAAGTGTAGAATTTAAAACGGCAAACAATTTTAACGATAGAATCAAATTTTATTAATCAAAATTGAATAAGGAACAGCTGAAATATCCATGAATATATCTGATTGGAATATATACGATGGGGACCAACTTTTATTCAATAATTCAAGAAAATGTAAATAAATCCTACGCATTTCTGAAAATATACCAATTACACAAAAATACTCCTACTTACTCTGTCAGTGGGGCTCCATATAACACAGCAACTATGTGAAAGACGGTCGAACTAAGGCAAAGGAGTATTCCATATTTGAAACTGGATTTGATTGTTGACATAATTTCGTGCACAACCGAAGAACCCCCTCTCTGCCTCTGCAAAGGAAAAAGATAAACACTATGCCTGGTATTTCTATTAAATTTATCAAATTAGGCTAGACTAAAAAAGTAACCAGTTAAACCAGTTCACACAAGTGGAATTTATTTAACAATCATATTGATGACACCACTTCTGATTGTTTCTTGTCATTAGACATCCAGACAATGGGATGCTTGACATTCTAATGGCATGGTGTGTCTCCAGTATTATACTGTCCTTTCAGTTGGAGGACATAATATTACTGGTGATTGTTAAACCATTTCATTGGAATGTTAGTCTGAGGAGGAACAACAGGGTTTATCTGTGGTGGTACATGACAACAATCAATGTGCAAGTCAAATTCCACTAGGGTGGAATCTTTTTTTTACTGGTTAGTGGTAATTTATGTCCATTTAGTCCAGCTAAGTTGATAGATTTAGTGGAAACCACCCAATGGAAGTAACACATTTGTCTGTGTTTGTTTCCTACAAAAATATGAACATGATTCATATACATGTAGTTCCACTACTTCCATTATTACACATGAATACAGGTATCAGTACACCTGAGTTGCAGGGGTAATAGTTTTAGAGTGATCCATTAACCCATCAAGGACGAGAGCTATTTTAAGGCAAAATTGATCATTGTTTTCCTCTATAAATTGGCAACTCCTAAATTTTGTTGACCGAGCAATGACATAAAAATAGGTGGAAAATATTTAGTAATGACCATTTAAGACAAATATGAAGTGACTTTGCCGCAAAGTAGCCAATTTGAACGCCAATATCTGTTTTTAAAATATCACAATGTGTTGCCAATTTAATGATTTTTCTAAATTATAGTGATTTACGCAATAATAAAAATCATTAAAAAATAACTAAAGCAGGTAGAGTAACAAGATAGGGCTCTAAAAATAGAGGAATTTATGCTCTTTCTTCCTGTACACTTCACATAACTAGTCTTCTTCTTGTTTAAGTGTAGGACTACCAAACCACAAATATGTGGGCCTTAGGCACTGGTGGGTTAATTAACTTTGTACAATTTCAACCAAAATCACTTGGAGCTTCACACTTCTCCCTTACCTTGTTGATTGGCTTATGGAAACAGAAGAATAAAATGGGTTTAGATTACTCAAATCAAATGTCTCCATAATCATGGATATATTTAAGATTGAATTTGAGAGCATCATATACAGTAGACGGTTTCTGACCGTAGTCAAGAGTATCAAAATGTTCACTAGGTAAACTTCATTCTTTTTCTATTAAATTCTCACGTATCATTCTCAAGAATTTTACAATGAAATTGGTTAGTGCTGTAACCGATCATCGGATCGGCATACGATCCCGATCCGATCATGCCTGATCGGGATCGTTTCTGCCGATTTCCGATCATGCAGAAAAATCGGAAGATCGGATCGGATAAAAAAAATAATTAAAAATGTTTTTAAAAAATTTCTTTGGAAAATGATCCCAAAAAACATATTTTGGGAAAATAAATTAATACCAAAGCAACATATATCCATATGAATAAGCCCAAGGTAATCTTGTATGGGTATGCTTTCATTTCAAACTGATTACCTCTCCTTTTATAAAATTACTCGCGGCGATTCTGTAAGGTTACTAAGCTCAGTCCCATGTGATTAATTTGGCATAACCTTTTAGAATCGCCGCGAGTAATTTCGTAAAAGGAGAAATAAAAATGAAAGCATACCCATACAAGATTACCTTGGGCTTATTCATATGGATATATGTTGCTTTGGTATTCATTTATTTTCCCAAAATATGTTTTTTGGGATCGAAATTTTTTTTTTTTTATCCGATCTACCGATCCGATCATCAAGGTCAGTTACAGCACTAAAATTGGTATATGATTGAAGTTTCAAACATTACTTTTGGGGAAAAAATATAAAATTAATGGATCGCTATAAATAGTATCTTATCCTTTGGTGCAATCTGGAAAAGTTGAGTAGAGTCCAATTCTTTGTCTTGTTGCCTCCTTATATCTGATTAGATTTCATCTTTTCTTTTCTTAAAATAATTTATATTCATCCTATAAATGACAAATTGTTTAAAAAAAAGACTTAATTCGCTACATGAAGCATTGGCAAATAAATAATTATTTTTTTTTAAGAGATCCTTGTCACAGATGCACTAAATCATTAATTTACAATGCATTTTTTGTTCACACTTTCGTAGATCAACGATTCTATCGTTAGTCTAAATATCTAACCATATTTCGGACATTCTCATAATTCTTTGATTACAATTTACATTCCTGACAGTTTCAGGGTTTTAATTGGTTTAATATTCTTTTACTGGTCATGGACATGGGTAAACTTCTCCACGAAGGCACTAGGAACTATCCGGTGTGACAGGGATAAATGTCCAGCTAGGGATAATTGCCAGTGAAGTCATTCTACAGTTTTAAAATGATATTTTTGTCCTTTTTCGAGCATTCATAAGTTCATTGACATACACACGGAGACACAAATACACACTTAATAAAAAACATACAGACATAAATACATTCGTACGGGCAGTCAAACGAACAGTAATTCACTCATACAACACATTAACACATACACGACGTCACAGTGACGCGGATGATGTCACTCATACAGTAATACTCATACGTTTGTAAAGTCATAAGTCATACAACGGTCGACGCAAACGTTTTTGTGTGTTAATTGGATAAAAATGGGTAATCCTGCACTCTTTAGACTTTAGGCCTTTTAGTAGTCCAAGAAGACCTTTAGTCTTCTTGGACTAGCCTTTTTTTTAGGGTGATAGGTAGTCCAAGAAGACTAAAGGTAGAGACATTTACATTAACATTTGGACGTTTTTTTTAAACATGTCATACCTTTAGTCCTAGTCCATAGTGTACACGTTCTGTATCTAGCCACTTATCCACCCAAAAAACCCTCCAATTTGGTTGGAAATATTTCGGCTACTCACCTGAATTTTCACGACTAGGCAGATGTTTACTCTCTTTCTGCAATTGTGCTGTCCCAAATACGTTTACAAGTTGTAATTCTGGTAAAATTAACACTTTTCCGAGGTAAACACAGCCCGATGTTTGATGACCAAGAATTCCCGTAACATGCTATTCAACGCAATTGCACAATGTAGTATTGTATTCGCCGTGTATAGATATTTGCCAACGAACGTTGAGGGCGTATAACACTTGCGTGTTGCCTCGAGGAAGGTCAACTCGAATTATTTTTTGTGACCACTTGAAGGGCGCCCCAGTTGACAGTAACGTTTTTCCGTAGATTGTAGATTTGATACACCAACCAGAAGTCCGATTTTGTACAGATTGACACTGAACATATAATTTTTTCTGGACATTTCATCAGATATGTGAAATGTAACCAAAATTGGTCATTCAAATTAATTTTTTAATAAAAGAAGTTACACCGGCATTCCTAAGTTATTACACATATTTGGCATTTCAACTGTGTGTACAAATCACAATAGTGACTGAGCCTTTTAAAATAGCAGACGACAACGTACAGCTGTTGAACGGCGGTATCCAACTTTCACAAAATAGTAAGTCGATTTTATTTTAAAATGCTGTAATACCTTATTTTATAGATTGTGTCTACTTGTCATCATGTCGACAATTTGATTGAAATAATATCTGAAACTAGTTTGTGAGTTCATTTTCATTAGGCCTATTAATTTGAAAGAAATATTTGGAAGTGGAACTGGTCTGAGGGCGGGGCGCGGCTGGAATAGATCGACAAATCTTTTGTTTTTGTGGCATCTTTTAACATTTAATTTCAGTCTCTTACTGTCGGCCATTCTATTACTAAAATAACCAGTAAAATAGGCAATGAAAACGATTCATTTTGTCGATCGATCTAACTCTAAGACCGAATAATGGATGGCAACAAAGACATGCAAGTGCTGAACTTCTAAAAGTAAAAGTCGGTAACTTCACCGGCTTTGCCTTTGCCGGTGCCGGTGGGCTAGAACTAGAAGTGAGCCACGCCGGTCTTGTCGGCAGGCGAAGCTAGGCTAAGGTGTCCCTCTCTCATACTCGGCTTCTCTGGCCGTCTCGGCAATCTGGATTCTGGACTAATAATTATACTCGGCCTTAAAACGATGGTTTGCCATCTACCTTAGATAATCCAAGAACCGGTAATGTTTAATCACATTAGATTTAGAGAGATCAGTTGACTTGTCCTAGCATCTTGCAATGATTATTAATCATTGATTTTTATTGCGGTCCCGACTCCTGCCTGGCCCTGGTTAATAATAATTTATTTAAATTTAAATTAAAAACAAGAACGATTCCGAGAGTGAGAGACTGACCCTAGGCCTGGCTAATTGTTTTCTTCCAGCCACTGCACTGACATTTAATTTGTCCTGCAAACACATGCCAGCCCCAGACTGGAAAGCATTAATTCACATTTTTATCTGATGTTTTTGTTCAACCCCTTACTCTGATTGCACGTTTAGGATGTATCGTTTGTAGCCCATTCTAAATCATTGATGACAATACAAAAATGATGGACCAAGAAATGTCTAAGTAATACAAAAAAACTTCTTTTCAAGGATTTTTTTTTACGTTTACTTAACTGGCTCTTAACTGAAAAGTAAATGTAGTACCTAATCATCAGTTTAAACCCTAAAGTCAATCAATCAATTTTGCATTTTTTAACTGAGACTTTGTCTTTACAGGAGCTCGTTTGTCATTTCACTGTTTTCAGGAGCTAATTACTAATTTGCACTCTCTGAACAGATGTATTTTTTTAACTATTTTGGTCTAGTATTTTCATTCCACATCAAGAACATGTTAGTGAAATTAAGTGAATATTTTTTCTTATGAATGTTATATTTTTTCATCTCAATAGCAATATTTTGAGGATGTGGTTCAACAAGGACTGGCGACTGGTGATAGGCTGGTGTTACAGTGGTACTTCAGGATTACTTATCTGCCGGTTCTTTACTCGCTATGCACAGCTAGTCAGCTATCCACAGGCACAGGTATTCTTTCTACTATAATTTAATCATCCCACTCATTTTTTTGGTGCAGGATTCTTTTTTTTTCTTCATAGGTTAGCTTTTTCCCCGTTATTTATAATTAAGTATTAATTTGGATAAGAGGAATAATTAAGGCCATTCAAGTTTTTCTTTACATATTTTGAATTCATTATTTATTGGTATTATACATCCTAACTATCTCGGAGATCAACTTCTCAGTGAATTTATTTATTGGTTTGTGGCAATGAATGATTAAACTTTAAGCTATATAATTCAAGCAAATTTCTTCATTGTGTTCAATATCATTTGTCACCTTCTTATTCAATTTATTTGCATGTTTTGGTAATTTTTGTTGATAACTTTTATTACTCTACATGCTTTTTGAGGTCAAGACAATTTATTTTAAAATTTATAAAGTTTTATTAATATTAACTAATTCATGACTGTTCCCTAAAAATACTCCACTCTGTTTTCCATGGACTCGAGAATATGTTATACCAAAATCAATAAATGAAAGTGCAATTGCTATATATAGTCTAACATTCTTTCTCTGTGTGTGTTTGCATTCTTTAATTACAGATCTTCGGACTATAGGAGCATGACAGATCACCATGGATGTTACTTGGTAGTGTTCACAAGCAATGGACAAGCCATGCTATATCAGGTACCTCGTTATAATGAAGTTTGGTATAAAAAGGTTCCACTAACAAAATTAGGCATTCCTAATTCTTTTAAATCCAAACATATGGGAACTGATCAGAAATAAATTAATTTAATGAAAGTGAGCAAAGAAAATAGGCTTATGATTCTACCCAAGACCTGTCAATTGCTTTACTGTGTTCTAACCTGCACTGAGCTAGAATGCATAGATAGTGGTACTTTCCTGAACCCGTCTAGTATGTGCATTGAGGAAGAATCTTTGAAGGAGTGCCATGTAGCTCAGAGGTTAGAGACTTATAGAGCATGACCTTGCAAAAGTTGACGTCTCTAGTCATTTTAGTTGGTGAAATCATTTGCAGTGATAAAGAATTAAAATGATGCAAGAAAAATTATATTTCCATAATCTAATTGTCTAACCCTCAGGCTCATTTCTTTTCTATTCTGAATCTATATTATAGATTTCCATTTTCCTCATGGTCAAGTTAAAAGAAAAATGATAAAATCGCCCCATAACAAAATTGATTGAATCACTTTCATTGTAGGCAAACCTGAATAGATGTAATATTTTGTTTGTGAAAATTGATCATTATTATAGTGGAACCTCTTTATAAGGAGACCTGTTATCACATAAGTTACCTGATAATGATATAGTGAGGTAATTGCTTTAAACCCAAGGCTATCTGAGAACCATCATGCTCGTTATAACAAGGTTTCACTTTACAGATTGGTAAAAGATCTTAGTTAGACTGATGAAATGGCTGTTACAACCTTTTGTTATTTCAAGATCTGAATTTTAAAAATGTTCCCAGGTATTTTCTGTAGTATATTATTAGGGTCTTTTTCTTCTGTTTGGTACAGTCCACCAGCGCGGTGTATTTTCGTAGGAAAACCCAGACTAGTTGCAGTCTAGACAATTCTAGATTTGCCTAACTGAATGTAGGTCAAACAGTGACCTGTTGTTGTACTTGTAAACAACATAAACTATGTAGACTGCAATTGCATTGTACATGTGATGTGCATGGGTTGCATGCATAGCTTTAGGCATGCACTTTCTGTATACAACCAGAGTGTACATAACCAGTGTGTACATACAAGCTGATTTGCATATACTCTCCCAATGAGTTCAATAAACGATGCATGAAAGAATGCATTCTTAACTGAAACGAATGGTGCGATGTGTAATTATTGGTGGTTTAGACGACCAGCCTTCAATTTACCTCAACATGCATGCAGAGATTACATTTCCAAGCCCCTTCTCAGGCTAGCTTTAAAAACATTTTTTTCCTTCATATTATAATTATCTCTCAAGTCTCAACCATTTGCTTTGTCTTTCAAAAAGAGGACATCATGTTTAAATCTATTCAACTCTCACTCATTCATTTGATTTACAGTCAAATTATAATGTATTACAAACTTGGTCTCGGTGTGTAGATAAATAGATTCATGCAAAAGCCACATTTTTATCAATGAATGGTTTACTTTCATTTTCTGCTTGCATCCATCTACAACTTTCAATATTGCAAACAAAATAATCTATGAAATATCTTAATTCAAGAACAAATCTTATTACTTTGGTATCTAATGTTTATTTCTTATTTTTAAATTGAAGCTAAATGAGAGATATTTGTTATTTTGTTGGCACACTAATTGTGGTGATAATGGTTAGTGGATGATGTTGAGTGTCATGGTGGAATTCCTGATTGGAGAGCTCCTCTTAACTAACAGGGTGTATGAAGTGTGGCATGATAGTCTTATATTTTCCCCTTCAGGTCAGGATATTTTTGTCAAATCATTGCAAAACATGTATGTTTTACTATTTTGACCCCCTCCTGTTAAATGATTAGTTGAAAGGTGGCTATGATTGATGGTGATTAAAGAAATTGATGTAAATTATTTTGTTTTGATAAATGGTACATAGTCTTCAAGCCTGAAGCTGCACTTTATTGCCGGAATAAGACATCGACATCTATTCAGTGGAATATTACAGGCTTGATTCTGGACCACCCCCATCCTTTACCCAAATGAGAAACAAAATGGAAGTATTATGCCAGTTTCCTTTTACGCTGCCTAGCTTCCTTTTTTGTTGTTGAGTTCCTGGAGTAAAGATTTACAAAATAATTCTATCTATTTTAGGCATTAAACTAAGCCTGAGTCATGTCGGAATTTTTTTGTTCCGGAATCCGCCGGTGTTGTGCCGGTCGGAATCCGGTGTTCCGATAAAAAAAAATCTGCCAATGAATGATACGGAACGAACACGCACGTAGAAGGTCTGCCATGGTTTCGGCAGCGCAGGCATGCAGGCCCCGCGCTGCGAGACAGGCCAACTCAACTGCCTTGACTTTGCAAGCAAGTTGCACTCTTAAAAAGTGCCGAAAAGGAACGAAAATGTCTCTTATTTTACTTACATGTTTGTATGGCTTTTAAAATAAATACGAGAACAATTACATGCAAAAACAGCAACAACAAAAATGCGCTGATTATATCTCGAACATTTTCTAACTCGCTCGAAACTGCATGAACTGAAGCTAATACAACGACACGAATAAGTCAACACTAACTTATACTTTGCGTGCAGGCTATAGGGTCTATTTTCCTACGCGAGATCCATCCGCTGGGGATTTCCCCAATTCCCGGCGGATCGATCTCGCGCAAGAAAATAGACCCATAACCTGCACACAAAGTATACAAGTGATATGGCGGGCTGTGTCGGAGCATTATTAGTACCGATATCGATAGAGGGCGGACTGGATGTCAACGTTTGAGAAACGTTTTGATGACATATATGGTACGGCGCAGCTAGCTAGCTCTGACTGATAGCGCTACAGCTGCATGACTGTGCGGGGCGCGCCGGGGTAGCTAGCCTAGTCGATCGTTGGATCGGCTTTCATATAAACGCAGCGGATTTCTTGTCGTTGTAAGTTGCATTCGACATCGTCTTTCTTGTACTTTTTTGTCATTTGTTTTCTTCTGTTAGTTTTCTACTACAAAATATGAATTTTTGAGGAAAAAGAGGTTTTCCGTGATTTTCATCGGAATACCGGAATGGAGAAAACATTACCGGAACACGCACACACCGGACGGATTCCGGTATTCCGTCCGTTCCGACCCAGGCTTACATTAAACCCCCTTTACATCTACAATGCAATCATGACCACATATTCAATGAAAGATAATAAAGGGGTTCAAATAAGTAAGCCTACACTCCTAAAGAATGGACACCATGTTTATTTTGGCTAATTTCTCCCCACTCATGATCATACTGGTTGATGCAGGCAACTATGTACATGCCTTTGGGGTTGGATAGTCTTATATAAGCCTGAGTCATGTCGGAATTTTTTTGTTCCGGAATCCGCCGGTGTTGTGCCGGTCGGAATCCGGTGTTCCGATAAAAAAAAATCTGCCAATGAATGATACGGAACGAACACGCACGTAGAAGGTCTGCCATGGTTTCGGCAGCGCAGGCATGCAGGCCCCGCGCTGCGAGACAGGCCAACTCAACTGCCTTGACTTTGCAAGCAAGTTGCACTCTTAAAAAGTGCCGAAAAGGAACGAAAATGTCTCTTATTTTACTTACATGTTTGTATGGCTTTTAAAATAAATACGAGAACAATTACATGCAAAAACAGCAACAACAAAAATGCGCTGATTATATCTCGAACATTTTCTAACTCGCTCGAAACTGCATGAACTGAAGCTAATACAACGACACGAATAAGTCAACACTAACTTATACTTTGCGTGCAGGCTATAGGGTCTATTTTCCTACGCGAGATCCATCCGCTGGGGATTTCCCCAATTCCCGGCGGATCGATCTCGCGCAAGAAAATAGACCCATAACCTGCACACAAAGTATACAAGTGATATGGCGGGCTGTGTCGGAGCATTATTAGTACCGATATCGATAGAGGGCGGACTGGATGTCAACGTTTGAGAAACGTTTTGATGACATATATGGTACGGCGCAGCTAGCTAGCTCTGACTGATAGCGCTACAGCTGCATGACTGTGCGGGGCGCGCCGGGGTAGCTAGCCTAGTCGATCGTTGGATCGGCTTTCATATAAACGCAGCGGATTTCTTGTCGTTGTAAGTTGCATTCGACATCGTCTTTCTTGTACTTTTTTGTCATTTGTTTTCTTCTGTTAGTTTTCTACTACAAAATATGAATTTTTGAGGAAAAAGAGGTTTTCCGTGATTTTCATCGGAATACCGGAATGGAGAAAACATTACCGGAACACGCACACACCGGACGGATTCCGGTATTCCGTCCGTTCCGACCCAGGCTTAGTCTTATACCCCCCCCCCCCCCCCCCCACAAAAAAAAATGCAATTTGCACTGTGATTTGAATTGACTTTTCTTTTTGTTTTGCAAACCAGATTTAAATGTAATTAAACCTGGTGAAACGTACTATTACCCCAAATAAGGGCTTAAGGCTAAGACCTATCTAAATAGGGCCTACCCTAGCCTGCCTAGGCTACGTCTAAGCTAGACATTTCTTTTTTTAACTTGACCAACAAAAACAGGTATCAAATTCAAGCGAGTAAAAAGGTCCAATAGTCAATACAAGACTCAAAGATTGAGGTGAAATCTCCAAGAACAAGACTAATTTACATGATTTGGGTTGGAATTGATAAACTGGATCTCCTTCAATAATGATACAAAGTAGGCCATACATTATATAAGGTAAAAATAAAACTACCGCTTTCGTATAAAGACCGAGACGCGGGACCGAGACTGACTGCATGAAGATGAGCTAGCGTCGAGTCAGAGCCGGAGCAGAAGCCCGGTGAATGAGCGGCAGACTAGCCTCGCCTGCCGCCGACCCGACCGGCGTAGCTCATTCTCAGACACCGTATTGCGAAGTCACTTGCCGGTCACTATCGTATACAAATTACAATGTCAATGCCAATGAATGGGCAAAAGTAAGTCGCAAATTTGTTTTAAATAAAGCACATTAATGTGCTTAATCGGCAGAGTCGCCACAGGGTCTAGTTCTAGTTTAAATGATGTTATACGCTAACGTCAGTTAATTATTCTAAGTCTAAGACAGGAATAAATAGCATACAAATACAATTCCGGCATTTTGAGAATGCTCGTTTTTGTCGTCTGCTTCATATCTCGATACGTCATCCTCACTCACAAACAGTTTTTGTACACACAGTTTTGCCGACAAAAATTGTTATCATCATGAAAATGCCGATGCGGTTTATTTTAATAAGACTATGATTGGAATGAGCGATTTTGTAAAAAATTCCCATATACATGAAATGTCAAACAAAATTATATATTTTAGTGTTAATCTGTACAAAATCGGACTTCTGGTCTATTTATCAAATCTACAATCTACCGAAAAACGTTACTGTCAACTGGGGCGCCCTTCGAAATGGTCACAAAAAATAATTCGCGATTTCTCATAGACTGCGTGTATAACAATATACGAGTTGACCTTCCTGAAGGCAACACGGTCTCGTGTTTACCGCCCTCACCGTTCGTTGATATTTGCATAACACACGGCTCGCGAATATAATACCGTTGCATGTATAACCTGCACGCGCGCGCGCCGTATCCTCTACTGTATATTATATAGAGGATACGGCGCGCGCGCGTACAGGTTATACATGCAACGGTATTATATTCGCGAGCCGTGTGTTATGCAAATGTCTACACGGCGAATACAATACTACCATGTGCATTTGAGTTGAATAGCATGTTACGGGAATTTCTTGGTCATCAAACATCGGGCTTTGTTTACCTCGGAAAAGTGTTAATTTTACCAGAATTACAACTTGTAAACGTATTTGGGACAGCACAATTGCAGAAAGAGAGTAAACATCTGCCTAGTCGTGAAAATTCAGGTGAGTAGCCGAAATATTTCCAACCAAATTGGAGGGTTTTTTGGGTGGATAAGTGGCTAGATACAGAACGTGTACACTATGGACTAGGACTAAAGGTATGACATGTTAAAAAAAACGTCCAAATGTTAATGTAAATGTCTCTACCTTTAGTCTTCTTGGACTAGGTGATAGGTCTATATATTATTTTGAACTCGAGTTGAATAAATAAAAATTTAACTGATACTAAGTAATAGTAAAATAATAGTAATAATATGCCACAAACATTTACTTGTGTGACACACACAAAAAAACACGCATTTACGGAGTGATTTTGACAGATATCCCTTGATTGAATTTGCCATGGACACTTATCCCTGTCAGTGTCACACCGGCATGCCCGGTAGGTAATTTACCTTTCCGCCAGAATGCACGGCCACGGACTCACTATCCTGCCGCATCACCAGCCAATATCCAAAACATTGAAGAATGATGTAAGATGAACTCCATATTTTAATTGTGTTAACAGGCTCGCTTATCAGTTTTGATGATAGGCTCTTACTCAGCAGGATTATAAAAGAGGACAATGTAAACAGGAACAATAATATAGTTAGGTAGAGCAGAGATTTCTGGAATCTTTTCGATGTTCCAGTTAAAAGCGAGGTTCCCCTGGAGGCTGCCATCTTGAAATTATACGGCATTTCACTCGAGATGGCGCTATTCAAGACTGCTCGATCTGCGTGCCAATTCCATTATTCTTCTTCTAGTCAGCTCCTTGGACCCCCCTTGGACCACCATTTGACGGTTTCCGTAGGTCTTTGGTAGCTCCAAGTCCATGTATTTTGTAGTTTTAGTCTGCTCCTTAGACCCCTTAACTCCCGCTTCAGGGTTTTTGTAGCTACTCACATCATGACAATTGACATCTGTTGTGGATTATGATTGTGGATTATGACTCGGCTTCGCCTCGTGGGTTTAACAGTTCCATAGTTACCTTGTGCAAACAATTCCTACCGACCCACTCATACCTGCGCATCATTTTGTATACTACACCGCGATGGTGAGGGTACTCAACCATACTGTATGCAACGTTACCCACCATAATGTTGATGACATACCTGAAAAAGTATACGGTTATTTATTTATATGTTAATCATCATCATACGATGCCAAATCAATTATTTTACTTTCACTGACTAAAACAAAGTTATGAAGACAGTTCTTTGTTTTTGGGGCTGCGAGAGGGGGAGATAATAGGACACATCAAATTATTTGGGCAGGATTACCCCATTTTCGGGCAAAATACACTTAGATCATTTTTGTTAAAATATGAAGGATGTCTTTTGAGCAAATTGACTCAGCTCCTTGGAAAAAAATTGCACCCGTTGTCATGGTTACAAAATATGATAAAATATGATTTTGTCATGATTTCTTGGATGTTACATATTTGGAGGGCATAACCTTAGGACATTTATATCACAACAAATTCCGACTGTCGAGAAAAATATATATCAGAGTTTCCTTGAGCAGGTATCATTCTATACCCATCCCAAATAAAATTGGTCTTAAGTATTTCTTTGTTCCATATTTCCGCACAAACGATTACACCGTAATTTGAACGAAATAATTATTGGCAAAAAAAAAAAACGTGTCTCGCCGTTAAGTCATCCAGTGGTGCTTTGCTTCAGCCATAGCATTACCAGTTGCGGGTGATACGGTATAAGTAATTTCAGGAAATCCTTCTCCGTCGTTTTAATCCCATGCACCCCTCCAATACCATCACCCCCCCCCCCCCCCCCCTACACACACACACACATACACAGTAAAACAAAATTAAACAACTTTTTAAACAACCAAAAACGCTGTTTACTGAAGCCGGTCCCTCTAACAACGTTGTTTAAAATTTTGAACAACCAAGATCTGGTTGTTCAAAATTTTAAACAATGTTGTTAGAGGGACCGGCTTAAAAAGCCAAAAATGCTGTTTAAGCCGTCCCTCTAACAACATTGTTAGAAATTTGGACAACCAACATCTTGGTTGTTCAAAATTTTAAACAACGTTGTTAGAGGGACCGGCTTAAACAGCGTTTTTGGTTGTTTAAAAAGTTGTTTAATTTTGTTTTACTGTGTACACACACACACACACGCGCACGCACACGCGCACGCACACCCGCGCACGCACACGCGCACGCACTACGCGCACGCACACGCCGACACGCACACGCACACGCACACACACACACACACACACCCCCCCCCCCCCCCCCAACATCCTCTCCCCCACCTCCGGCACTTCCCCATCGATATACAAATACGACGACCTTCCTGGGTTGGATTTGTTTGGGACACGCGATCCTGTTATTTGCTTTTGTTTTGATTTAATGTATGCATTTAATTTGCGCGTCTTCTCTCCCCCGTATCTTAAAGATGAATTCCAGTTTTGGGAAAGAAGCCGAATACATCTATATTGATCATTATTGTTGAATAAGTATTGAAATAGGGCTTGTGTGTTCAAATCGGAACCTAAGCATCGTTAAATACAGAAATATCGGAAGAAATCCAATATCCGCCTGTGAAATGTATAAATCCACCGCCAGTTCGGACCTGTTCACGCCACTAGCGCTGGGGGAGATTATCGACAAGCTGGGGACAAGTTCGTAAAAACGAACACCTCGTGTACTCGCACGTGGTCATTGTACGTAGCGTATGGGCGATTCCGGAGTTGGCGATCTCTATCTGCAGCAGATCAAGTTATAATTTTGCAAATATATCAATTAGTAGGCGGTTTCTTGGCCAAATTTGGATAATCCTATATTAGTACAATTATATTCTTTCACATTATTGGTAATAAGAGCTTCCATTTCATTTTTTTGAGAGTGGGGCGTTTCCAAAACTGGCCTTTACCTTTAAAGTGAGGCTTGTAAAGTGTTAGACAGGCGCGCCGGAAGCAGTTTTGGATTGGGGAGGGGGGGGGGGGGGGGGGGGGGGGGGGCAAAGACCTAAGGGGGCTCACGATTTGTGTGTGTAGGGGCTCATGCCCAACCACACTCACAGGGTTAATGATAATAATATCCTCTATTTATATAGCGCCTATCACGATTGATAATCAACTTTGAGCCAGAGTTGAGAGTTAGACATTGCGAGGGAGCGAAGCGACCAAGCCTGAGGGAGCGAAGTGGCTGAGCGGGGGTGTAGGGAGCTTTTGCATTTTTTAATTTAAAAATTGTGCAATTCGGTGTATACCTAGATAGGAAATTTTGGCTTAAGATTAACTCATAACTGTATCTGGGAAAGCGTGTTATGATTTGATCGACCATAAATGTTACATATACATTTCTCGAAGAACACAAATAATTGACACACTAATAAATATTCACCACAACACACACATAAATATTGCATTTAGTGTCATGCATAGTTCCAACATAAACCATACCGTATGCCTCATTATGTATGATTCAACAACATTATGTATGATACAAATCACTTGTGAGACCCCATCTAGACTATGGTATGCCATCCAAGCCTGGAGCCCTTACTTGGAGAAGGATAAGCAGATCCTGGAGAAAGTTCAAGCCAGAGCAACAAAACTCATTCCCAGAAGATCCGGCAACAAGCCTTCTTCTCCCTAGTCAGACCTCGCTTGGAATATTGTGCAACAGTCTGGAATCCATCTACAAAGAAGAGCATCTCAAAGATTGGAGCTGTACAGAGGCGAGCAGCAAGATTCGTACTTCAACAATTCCGCCATTCTGAGAGTGTTTCTGCTATGATTCAACAACTTCAATGGAGTACACTGGAAAGACGCAGACACATCTCCTGCCTTTAGCCTCCTCTACAAAATTCAGAATGGCATGGTAGCAATTACACCTGACCAACTACTCACACCAATGGCCCCAAGCATCACCAGACAATACCACCCCAATAAGTTCAAGCATATACCTACTCGAACTCAGCTTTACCAACTCATACTTCCCACAAACTAGAATGCGCTCCCCAATAATATCTTGGCTTCTACATCACTAGGAGCCTTTGCGGGAGCAGTTCCGGAGCAGTTCCGGAGCAGTTGCCTCAATCGGCAATTAATAGGGTTTATATTCACTTGGTCTAATACCACTTGGTCCAATCATCAGTTCGTCTAACTTCACTTCGGCTAAACCTATTTGGTCTAATCATCACTAGGTCTAATGCCCATCTAGGCAACTCCCGTTTCGTCTAATCACCAAATGGGCTAATTGTCACTTCGTCTACCTTTTTTTTTCCTCGTTTCGTCTATTATCACTTCGTCTAATACCAGTTCGTCTAATTCTCAGTTAGGCTACTCTTCACTTGGTCCATATGCAATTGGTCTAATTACCGTTTGGTCTATAACCATTTGGTCCAATACCATTTCGTCTAATACCATCAGGTCTATTTTCCACTTGGTCTAAAAGCAGTTCGTCTAACGACCATTTAGTCTAATTCCCATTTGGTCTAATGACCATTTAGTCCAATTCCCATTTGCTCTAATGGCCATTTAGTCTAATTCCCATTTGGTCTAACGATCGCCCACACTGACCTGTGTGGTGGCCACCGCCTGTATACCGTATACCGTATGAACGATTCCATAAGGCTGTAATTATGGTTACAGTCCGTTATTCGGAAGGTTCGTTATTCCGAAGGTTCGTTGATCCGAAAATAAAATCGAGTTCGTTATTCTGAAGGTTCGTTAGTCCTAAAATGAATACGACGTAGAAAAGAATTAGACTTTTTAAATTTGAATGTTGCCTAAAAAAATGATTTTGAGCAGTGTGGTCTTGGGAAAGGATCAATCTTATTCTAATTGCCGTGGCTGCATGGGGGTGGGGGGAGAAGGGGAGGGGGCAAAGAGTGGCTTTAAAATTCTAGTAAAATAGTATAAGAATCATTTGTAATATGTTGTTATAAACTAAAATGAATTTCCTCAAAAATGATTTATTTTTCTTTGTAAAACAGTGCAATAAGAATGAGATATTTGAGATATATTTTTATCTTTCTCATGTAAAAAAAACCTGAAATTAAACCAAAATCAATTTGATATTATATAATTATAATTATGCATGTCATAAAGTTAGATTTTTTCTGCTTGATATCAGTCCAAAATATCTTAATTCTAACTAATTCTAACTACGGGCAGGGGCGGATCTAGCCTTTAACAAGGCTTCGTGTCTCAAGCAAGCAATGGCTGCGCTGCATGCAAGATCACGAACGACTGAACGCCTGATGGAGGCTATCTGGCAAAATGATGAATTCACGTGCGATCCCCTCACCTTTACGCTTCTACTGGCTCATGAATATGCATAAGCTTGATTTAATGAATCATGCATAGTTTTGTGATATATCTACTGCATTGAGCACACGTCTTTCTGTACAGTCAAACGTCTCTTTGCCTCTCCCATTTAAATATGAACTACCACGTGTACGTCGGCATACTCGCCCAGTACATAGCATTGTATACACAAACACATCCCTGTGTAGGCTGTGTGTGTGTGTGTGTGTGTTTCTGTGTGTGACCTCGGGACGTGTGTGTGTTGCTTTGCATCGGACCTTTGTATTGCTTCAGCGTGCAGCGTCGGTTCACTGTGGTATAGTTTGTGTCTTGCGTTGGGGAATGATGCATAATGCATGAGGTACGTGATAACCCGGCTTCCTGATTGGGCGCAACTCATAGGTAGAGGAATTCAATACTTAACAAAAGAAGTTCATCGGAGAGCAATCCATTTGCGAAAAGACTGTCTCGCCAAGAGAGTGTGCATTGTAGTCGCGCTGTCCAGTCGTTCCTTGCATTCAACTCAGTTCAGACGAGACAGGCTTGTCAAAAGACTAGGGCGGATCTAGCTTTTTGCTAAGGGGGGTGTGGGAGAGTATCGTAGCGTGCACTATAGCTAGCACGTGTCTTTGCGGCAGGCCGGTTCACGTCCTTAGCCGCAAACAATCAGATGTTAAATTTGTTTTGTATGTGATTTACATAATAATTGTTGTGAATAGTTAGTTGTATTGTTGTACCTATACTCTGGCCATTTGAAAACATGATAATATATTAATGTTGGTACAATTATGATGTGTATTAGTGAAGTTGTATGTTCTTAATTGTTATCGTTCTCTTTTCTTGCCATGCATAGGGCTGTTTTTATTGGACTTCGAATACATGCATACACGTCAATACTTTGTCGTCCGTCTAGTTCATTTGATATCCCTGCGTCGTTTCAAATATATTTTGTACGTTTTTGTTGTTATATAATCCACAATATTGTAACTGTACTTCTGTTTGTAGTGAGAAGATTAAATTGTACACGTACATGTTATGTCTAGTGGCCAATGCAGTTTATACAGGGTAACTTCCAAACACTACGGCCGTATGCTGCAGGACTGGCTCTGTGGTGTTGTCGGTCAATTACAAAAGATGTTACAATAAAGATTTCTGTTACATTATTTTAAACAACGTGTTACCTGTTATTCTACTTGTATCCAAAAGTATGAGGGAACATGTGTCATCGGGAAGAATGAAAGTATAAATCTCTTGTATAATTGTTTGATGTGTGTATGCCCCTTGCAGAAAGAGATATATCAATTGTAAGTCAGATCACTTGTTCTAAATGCGCAAATCTGATTGGTTTCAATTCATTGTTAGGACACTTAAACAATGAATGAAAACCTTCGGAAAGGATTATAAAAATTACTATTTTTGAAACAAATATCAATAAAAAACATAGAGAATTTAGATAATTATGTTCTGTATGCAGAATAAACAGATATTGTATTCTTTTATCGATATTCATCTTCAAACCACATTCGCGTAGAGAGTCCTTGCTGAACTGATTGTTTAATGACTTTCATACTTTGAGCTAAATAACCTAATTAATATGAATGTGGAATTGAAATCTCGTACAACTACAAGCAATCATCTCGTATGTCAAATCAACTGGTATACCCCCCCCCCCCCCCCCGGGAGGCATCAATAGTCTTACACAACAGAATCACAGGTTAACATTAAGATATTTAACAGGCATTTATAACATTATGTTTTCACAAAATATAATTGTATTACACTCGTTATTTAGTGGTAATTTTAACTTGTCTAGTTTCGTACGGGTGCTTGGGGGTGCAGCCCCTGAAATACATCAACATAAAATAACACACTATATAACAATTAAAATGTGGTCAGACCCCCCTCTTTCACACCTATATCATATCAAACTTCCATTATACCAAATGGTCATTAGACCAAATGGTCATTAGACCAAATGGGCATTAGACCATGTGGCATTAGAACCATAGTGGGCATTAGACCATGTGGGCATTAGCCCAAGTGGGACATTAGTGGGAGTAGACCAACTGTCAATTAGACCAAACGGGAAGTTGATGAAATGGTTATTAGACGAAGTGAGAAACTGCCCATCTGGATATAGCCGAAGTGGGTATAGCCCTAATGGATATTAGACGTTGTGGTATTAGACCAATAGAATATAGACAATCTGGTGATTAGACGAAATGGCTTTAGACTAAGTGGTTTTGGACCAAGTGGATATTAGACGATAAGGGTATAGCCCAAATGGTTATTAGACGAACCGGCTATTGGACCAAGTGGTTGTAGACGAAATGGGTTTAGACTATAGGATTAAGACGAAGTGGATATTAGACAAAGCGGGTTTAGACCAAGTGGGGGTTTACCATTAATAGGACACCTCACCGGTTCCCCTCGAATCTACGTCCTGACTGATGGACCCTGTCGAGTACCCAAGTAGAAGTAGAAGTAGAAGTAGTATCCAGCATTTGCCCTATGAAGCCAGACTAGCTAGACTGAAGCTGACTACTCTAGAAAGGAGAGAGGCGTGGTGATTTGATACAAACATACAGGATTATGACACAGATCGACAAAACAAAACCAGAAACTTCTTTGAAAGATCAGATACAGCAGAACAAGAGGCCACTGCATGAAGTTCACAAAGTTCGAAGCAGGCTGGATGTCAGGAAAAACTTCTACAGTCAACATATGGAACAAACTCCCACAAGTGTAGTCCAAGCCCCTCACTCCTAAGTTTTAAGAAACGCTATCCAACTTGGGTTTTTAAAATGGGCCTCAAAAGGGCCCCCTATATACCATGTATAAACCCTGCCCTCGCTAAACTATCTGAAGATGGTGAGGTGTGGCATCAAGGTATGTTCATAACCTAAAGCTAAGAATGAGCTAAGAGCGAAGCGACCGAGGGCTGGGCAAGAACCAGAGGGGGAGGGTTTGGAGGGGGTATCCCCCCTCCCACGGGGAAGATTGTGCATTTATATACTTGAAACGTGCAATTTGGTGCACGTCACACAAGCAGCCAGAGCAATGCCAGCCTACACGGGAACTACGTGGCCCGGTAACTACAGAAAAAGTATACTCGCCCCAGATCATACGCAAGTTACACAACAAACTGAGGTAATCTGTTTGCCTGCGAAGCGCACAGCGAAAACTTAAAATGGATGTATAAATTAGTTTTTGAACGTTAGAACGTTAGAATTAACTAGTCTTACCTCTTATACATTTGATTATTTTCTTTCACACTCTTCTTCTTTTCTTTTCTTTTTTTTTTTTTTTTATTTTTGGGGGGGGGGGGGGCTTTTTGGGGGGCAACACGCGTTTTGCCCCCCTGCCCCCCACTTCCGGCGCCTATGTTACCAATAACAGTGCAACCGACCAACCAACCAACCAATCGACCGACCAACCAAACCCGACGTGTGACCAACCAACCGACCCGGCTAACGACCGCGCGACCTCCCTGGCCGACCGACCGACTGTTGGTGCACTAGCACGCAGAGCCGACTCGACCCGATCCGACTGGTTTTCAGCCCGCCCCCCCCCCCCCCCCCCCCCCCCCCCCACTCAGACGGTCAACCATACATAGATGCTTGTTCCAGATTCTTAGAGATACCCCCTTTAAGGAAGGAAATGTGTTAGGATGATTTGACCCCCCTATCACGGGCTTTTGGAAGGGAAGCCATCAAAATTACCCCCTATCACGGGCTTTTGGAAGGGAAGCCAGCAAATTACCCTCTATCACGGTTTTTAGAAGGAAAGCTAGCAAAATTACCCCCTAAATGAAGGAAGAGTTAGGAAACTACCCCTAATTAAAAATATATCGGGAAAAAATGCTAAAAGACCGCCTATTTTTCAACGATTTTTCGGGATTTTTTTCCCCGAACTGAGCCCGTAAAATATACCCCTTTTCCCCGAAAAATCGGAACGCACATGCGGTACAGATGACCACCTGAGTTGGGGGGGGGGGGGGGGGGGGGGGGGGGGGGTTTCAGTCGGTTCAGCTCACTATACGTTGCCTCAGGACTCCTGTTTTGCCGATCAAGAGCCAGTCGGAAATCATTCGAGGCCGATCACATGTTGAATCGCTACGACTGAGCGAAACCGACTATATGTTTGTACCAATATAGAATAATGAGACAGGTTTCAGTTTTTCGAATTTAGAAACTATATACGATTGAAGTGTTTGGATTTTTAACTATCCAAAGTCAGTGTACAAGGTCAGTGCAATAAACAGTGAATATTACTTTGCATTTTCGCTAATTACTTGGCCATTATACCATGTATACATCTCACATAATCATGATAATACTAACGGTAGACAAATCACTATATCAGATCAAAACCATTCATCATGCACACGTCAACAACAACAAAAAGTACTATAGTTAATTTTATAGTCATGTTGTCAGTGTGTGAGTATGTGCGTGCGTGTGTGTCAGTGTGTTTTTATATTTAAAATGATGAAACACAAAGTCATTTGTGTGTGTGTGTGTGTGTGTGTGTGTGTATGTCTGTGCGGTACGCACAACTCTTTAGGTTGAAATCGAGCAGATATACTGGAATGGGTGTCTGAGGTATGTGTGTGACTGTGGTGGTGATCGGTGGTTGGGTGGGGATTGGGTTTTTCTTGGGCTAAATGGGGGGGGATGGGGTTTTTCTTGGGCTAAATGGGGGGAGGGGGTAAAGGAGCATGTTTTAGTTATTTTTATCTTTAGTTATATAACCTCCATTATGTTTATTTTATGAAGTCAGGGAATTGAAAATACAGTTGATTTGTATTTGTTTATGTATGTAAGATAACCATTTATATTTTCGTTCATTATAATTGTATATGTATATTTTATTTAGTATGTATATTCAAATGTAAATGTTATATATGGAGGAATAAAAATCATTAAAAAAAAAGAAAAAGTGTGTGTGTGTGTTAGTAACCCCATATTGAAAACCTTTATGCAAATACTCCACACAATCCGCACAGCGCGCTTCAACACGGGAAATGAACAGAATTTAGCTCCATTTTCTCGCGCTGTGTGAAATAAAACTCTCATAGCTTAAATTCGTTTAAACAATTTATACCGTCTCGGGTGGAATATTAATCAGTGATAAATTTCCTTTTCAATGGTACCAATTATGTCTCATTTCGTTACTGGGAAAATATGGCCTTTTGCTGTTGAATTTTGGTAAAATTTGGCAGAATGGCCACTTCCCTATGGCGAACAGAAGAAATTTGACGAATTTGTACCAACCCTCGCTCATTCAGCCGATCGTATAATTTTACCCTGATACGTTTTTATACCGTCTCGGATATCAAAACAAAGAGGAAAAAATTAACCTTTCTTCTAATGTAAGAAACATTTTGATTACTAGACGGGAAAATAGGGCCTTTTTGGCGTTTCTTGACAACTTAATTTTCCACTTTTAGCTATATTTGATTCTTTGCGTTTGCTCGTAAGGCACATAACACGTAGAAACGTGATGCGCGAAGGACATACGTTTACGCGCAGTGTGCGGAGCGCGCTTGCCATTGTCCAGGTACAAAGTCCATTTCCAACGTGAATTAAAAGCCGTTGTTGTAATGCATATAGCATTGACTTGATTCGCGTCGTCTGCTCGTGTTAGTCTTATGCGCGTTTTCAATGGAAACTTGTTCATATGGATAACCTGCACAAGAACTACAAACTAGTACAGTAGTTATAACTCCACATGTTCGAAATGTATAGAAAATTACAAACGACTAATTAAAAAGCCTGTTATCATTAAAAAAGAGCCATTAAAACACAAGCGGGCACTCTCTAAAAAAGCATTAGTTTCAACCATTTTTCATACAAAATTATGCATGACAGTGATGTTTTGATGAAATAATGATTAGATATGATAGAGAGATCATCAACAACTATTTAAAAAACCTCTTTGAAAATTGTTGAAAAGTGCAAGCATTTCCTTGCATAACTAGCTGGGGAGGCAGAAAAAAATGGGATGATATAGGCTATGTTGATTGGTTCCCGTGTGCGTCGGCCAATAGGCCTTGTCCGTTTTTGACCAATTAGGAGCGTACTCGCTCATGCGGGATAGCGCGTTGGAGCCTACCGCAGGGTATAAAACACCTAATTGCTTACATTTCATTAGTAGCTTTAAAATAGTGTTTATTTATGAATATATTTGTTTTGTATGATTTCGCTTTATTATTATACTATATAATTATGTGTTGTAAGAGGATCATTTTTGACCATAAGAGGCCCACTTCCACATATGTGGCGGGAGTCCCGATGTGAGAGGTGGCTTTCTTATTGAAATAAGGGAAAATTGTTATATTTTTGTATATAAAGTAATATTCATAATAAGGTAGGAGAAAAGAAAAAAAATGAAATATCGCAATATTTTTAGCGGTTGCCATATAAATAATTTGTTGATGATATATAAAATTGTATAATACTTGTGAAAATATGTGAAGATGAAATCAATAGAAAAGCAATTGGCAACAATAGTCAGATTTGACTGATTGCCACCAAACTAAACAACAACAACAACAACAAACAGTAGATTTGTATCCCCCCTCCACCCCCCCCCCACCCCACCCCCCCCCCCCCCCCCCCCCCCTCTTGGATTTTTGAGGTCCTGCGCCTGCTGTCTTCCTTGTCCAGACATGGTTGGTTGTGTGCCTCATACATGTCATAGGGAAAATTAATAGATATTGGCCTCCAATGAGGAATCCAGTGAGTGAGGCGGGAGTCCCGTTCATTGATTCCTCAAACGGAGAAAATAATTATAATAACAGTTTTGTATACCGTGTTGGGAGTGTTGTTTTTATTGGCCTTCGTGCCAAAATTATATTGACATGGCGAAATAGTCCAATGCTGACTGCGTCGCCATTTAAATTCAAATTCTCTCTCTCGCAGATCACCTGACGAAGTGTTGCAGCGGCGCACGAAACGTTGTGATCTTTTAGATTCCTTGTTGACCATACCAGTACCAATGATTGCGAGACAAAACGAATATCACTAGCGATATTATTTTCGATAATAAATGTTGTTGTTATTTTATTTTTTAGGATCGTAGTCTTTTTTTGAAATATTAGGATATGTAATTTTTTTTAAGAATCATTAAAATGGTATGTATTACGGAATAAAAAGTACCTTAATACCGCTTGAGCTAGAAAAACAAAAAAAATATACAATTTTTGATAAATTTCTGCAAATTTTAAGCTATGATATTATTGTGTAAATTTGGAAGCTTGAAAATAAGCACAGCTCGCTCGATCGAACCTAAATTATAAAAAACAGTACAGAATTATTCAATCGTAGCGCGCGCGCGCTGTATCATAGTCCGTACGTACGTACGTACGTACGTACGTACGCGATATGACGTAATTAATTCGGGCGATCGAAACTGCGATCGCGAAAAGCCAGCTGGACTCGACTCGACTGTACTGGAACTAATTCGGAGTAACCATATTACCTTAATTGATCTTAGGCCTACTTTTCAATAACTTTGCGAGGATTGCTACAACCATGGGTACGGATAAGTAAAACGGCAATGCTCGAGGAAAAGGACGAGAAGGTGTTCAAATCTTTCAAGCAACGAAAGACATTCAGTGAGTATCGCGCATGCCATGAAAGCCAGGCCAGCTGCGCCAGGCATCGCATCGCCATCGGCTTCGCATCGCGGCGCGGCGGCGTCAACAACAAAGAATTTGAAGCCAAGTGGGTAGTGCACATCAATGATCAATGCTGTGGCTGTGCAGGTACATACAGTACAATTAATACAGTCAAACCAATCAATGGTTCCCCTTATCAGTCATAGAGCAAAGCATGTTTTAATGTAGATCGACAAATCTATCGCTTTCATGGCCTTTTTTACATTATTATTGTTATTTTCACTGTCGGCATTCTAGCCGACAGTGAAAATAACAATAATAATGTAAAAAAGGCCATGAAAGCGATAGATTTGTCGATCTAGTTTTAATGAGGCTAAAACGCTCGTTTTATTCAGATTCCAACCATCGAACTTTCTCACCCGAATAGTACCGTAGTTACACCAGCAACGGATCACTTTTTTTGTGGATACAATTTCTTGCTAAGACAAAATATTTTTTATGGACTATCATACATCGTTGGAAAGCTAAAATGATGCAGATTATGAATATTGTAAATCCAAACTCATTCCGTCACTAATTAGCAAATCACTGCGCATTTTACGAACCCCTTACGCTGCACCAGTAACGGATCACCACTTCACCAGTAACGGATCACCTGGCTTTATTTAAAAAATAATTGACTAATTATCTTTTTTTTCTTCATCAAAGTGTTTGCCAATTAGCAAGTAATATCCAGGAAAAATATAACTTCTTATACGTGTTTCCTCATTTAGTTATGAAGAGTTGAATTCTGCTACACATGATCCTTATGAAATGTTAGCAAAAATCACACAAAAACTCGAATTTACCAAAATATCCAAGTAATTTCCGATTTTTAAGTTAGAAATATTACACATTCTAGTGAAATACATTGTTACAGCAAAACAAAATTAATTCTGATCTTTTGTTTTGTTTTTATAAGGATTTGAAAATGGGTGATCCGTTACTGGTGTAGATAATTTCTGTTATAATTATACATTCAAATTTGCTTCTTTTTTTTTACTATAAGCCTGCACCCAAACACCCGGAAAATGCTGTGGGGGTGTTAACCAGAACATATTTCTGTGTAAATAATATATAAATTCTAGATCCATCGGCATATTTTTGTTTTTTAAACATCTTATTAAAAAAATTAAAAAAAAAAAAAATCTTGAAAATCTGAAATCTGTTCATTTTGTCACTAGATGACACTATTTTGAGGGCTAATATCTCACTTTTGCGCGATGATCATGGAACTGAGTCTTATCACTTTTAAAAAGGAGATGATAAAGTTGATATTAGATGCACATTCCTCTTCCAGTTATGAAAATGAAAACAATTAGATAGTCGCAAACGTCTTTATGCATCAAATTGGGTAGGTGATCCGTTACTGGCTTAGAAACGGTACTCGTCTGGAGATACATCATTTTTTAAATGCGATAACTTCAGTTTGCAATAACCAATTGTACAATGTGATATATGACATTGTAGAAAATATGTCATTCTTTGCTTCCATATAATTATATTTTTAATTCAACAACGACAAAAAGATGAAAATCAAGTGTAATAACTTGACAAAATTCGTTTTTGAAAGTTCTTTTTCATTCGGCTTGAAAACTTACAAAATGTACTTGCGTCTCCTTCATATTTATACCATATGAAAGGTAATTTAATACACTTTACAAATATGTCAATTTTGAAGCCGTTTATTTCTTAATCGGGTCAGGAGCCAACAAAGACCAGCAAAGGACAAAATAAAATATCATATTGTTGGCTTTCAGCGGCAATCCAGCCCGTTGATTGGTTGAATCAGCATCACACAGATTCTCCACGTCCCGCGAAGAAGAGAGAGGGGGAGAGAGAATTTCTCTGTCCCCGCACAGCGCGTTGTTCCGAGGGGAGCCTGGTATTGCGTTATTTGAATGAGGCCAACCACTGGCCCGCTTCAAACACACCCCTTCGTACCATCCAATGGGAATGCTCGTTCGCATTTTAGTTGTTCTTAATTTGTACCTGAGTGGTATTTTCTTGGCTCCTGACCCGATTATCCAACGCAACAAAATAAAACCTACGTATCCTGAAAGAGTATAAAACATGCTTTACAATGATTATAAAATCAATGAGACGCAAAAAGCATAAACTGTTATTTTTCACCTCTGAACTTATTATTTTTTGGTGATATTTGACAACAAATTGCACTGGTAAAATTTGATTTAATACTTGATTAATTATGATAGACATGAAATATGATTCTTCCTCTAACATTTGATACCACATTCATTCATTAAAGACTATGTTAAGGTTCCATAAAGCTCAAAATAATACCCCTCTGCTTTGCTCATTGGTGCGTGCGGTTCGGAAATCTATGAATACGATATGAATAAATACAGTGGAATCGGGCTGAGTTGCATTCTGACTGTTATCATGCTTATACTTTAGGTACATTCAACACTGCTTTGGCCTAGCTCGTGGCTCTGGCCGTGTTCACATGTATGCATAAAATCAAAGTGGAAATTATACGAGCAGCTGCATAAGATAAACTCATCATATTAAAAGACATAAAGACTAAAGTCTTAAAGAGCACATTTGATGAAAAATATCTTCCAAGAATTTAGCAATTTTTCTCCAAATCAACTTTCTTGTAAACCCTTCCAAAAAAGAAGCCTCTTCCCGATGCAAAATTTTGTGTTGTATAGCAAGGGGTTGCAATACCGAACGGGTTGTATTACCGTACATGCAAATTCCAATAGGAAAAACGTTCGAATTTTGAAAGTCGAATTTGAAAGTCGGCATTAACGGAGGATAATAAATGGATGTTTAGCAAACATTTTCCACCATTTCCCGAAGAAAATAAGCGCCGTGAGGCGTTATACGCGCGTTTTGCCGCGCACCAGTGGCAGCGCGCATGTCAATGACATTCCCATGCAAAACATTCACGTTTGGTGCGTCCGGTTAATACAACCCAGTTTGTGCGCTACAAAAAATTCTGCTTTCTTGAAAGGGTGCCGTAAAAGTTCAATTTGCGTAAGTTTGCCGCTTTTTTCTACGAAATAAGTTATCAATTCTTTATCTTGAGAATATATAGATCACTTATTTGTGTTTTATTCATATCTCTGTTCTTCATGTTGATCGTTTTCATGGCGTAAAGAAATGGTATCCGGTAATAGGACCCGATACCATATTACCGAACGTGAATGTTTTGCATGGGAATGTCATTGACTTGCGCGCTGCCACAGGTTTTTCTTCTGGAAATTATGGACATTTTTTGCTGAACATCCATTTATTATCTTCAGTTAATGCCGACTGTCAAATTTGAATTTCAAAATTTGAACATTTTTCCTATGTGAATTTGCATGTCCGGTAATACTACACGTTCGGTAACCTTGCGCTTGCTATACTTTTAATTCAAACATAAAAATTAAAAAGAAACTGACCAAAAATGTAATATGACTGAAAAAGAGCAAAGAAAATCCAGCTGGAATCCCATTTTCTTTGCTCTTTTTAAGTCATAGTACTTTTAGCGCAAAGTGATGAACCGGCATTCTCTTCACAGACGTGCCCATGACTTAGTATGCATTATTAAATATTGTGATTTGTATAGCGCATCGCCAATTCGTGGGCACGTCTGTGAATAACTGTAATCGGCTGTGTGCGACAGCACACCGCTGTAACGCTTCGTGATTCAAAAGCTTTGAGTTGATGTGCGACATGGTCAAAAGTCGCCTTTATAAACACAATTTTTTTTTTTTTTTTTTCGCTCTAAACCAGCTTTAGATAATAAACTATTGGCACGTTGAATATAATTTGCTAAAAAGAATGATAACTTACCCAAATTGATGATTTCTGAAGTCTATGTGTGTATTATTCCAAACTGATCGCTGCAATGATGACCCCGGAAGAGGATCGCCCGATCAGCTCAGAAGGTCACCTCCGCGCGTATTTGCTACAATACATAGCCAGTGACTGTACTCACTGTATAGGACTTAGGAGCAGTGTATCGCGCACGTATGGAGCTCGTACGTACGCCAGAGCTAGACTAGAGCTAGCTTGACCTGCGACCATGCGCATTGTGGTCAACTTTCGGATACTGTTTTCGTGGCTACCAGAATTTTGGACTATTTTGCCAGATTTAGTATCAGTACAGCAAATGGAGCAGCGAAAAAATTAATATTTTTATTTCGGATTTTCGGGGGCTCCTTTTCGGGGGCTCCTTTTCGGGGGCTACTTTTCCAACTTTCGGGGGCTACAAATTTCCGGGCTCATTTTTGAATTTATGGGGCTACTATTTAAGCTCTAATGCTGTAAGTGATCATCTTATAATAAGCATTTGATCACGATCCAAACAGAAAATCCAACAAAAATCCCCCCCCCCCCCCCAAAAAAAACAAAAAAACATTTTGTTTGTTTGTTTGTTTGTTTTTTTTTGGGGGGGGGGGGCTCTTTTGGGTATTTTTGGGGCGATTTCGCCCACCGCCCCCTTGTGTTTTCCTCGCTGAAATGGAGTATATAAATAGCGAGGATCAAGGTAGTAAAATTAAATTCTCCATAAACGTTAGAAAAACGGCCGACTTAAAAGTGGATTTCTGGATGACCAGGAATAAGACAGAGCAGCCAGAACTCTGAAGCCTGTATTGTATGCGTAATAACTAGTCGGCTGAATTGTACTATGAGTTTTAATGCACTTGTTCAGTGCATTTTGGGTAAATCTAATTTCCAAGTCATTGGCGTCATTTTGCTGGCCGGGTATCATTCAATCATTTTCATAAAGTGATATTTTAAAGGGATTGTACAGTTTTGGTTTAGAGGGCGCTTCAAGAAATCATTTATTTGTGATGTAATGAATATCTACCTGAGTGTAATATATAAATAGCGGATTTGTAAAATGATTGTGAAGACAACATTTAATTAGTTTTATTCAGAATTTAAGGAACCGCTGAAATAACGATGCTTTCTCTACCAAAGCTTGCCTGACAAAAATAACTGATGCTCTATCCAAGTCTTGGGCACCCATGGCAGACATGACGCTACTTGCAGAAGCAAGTCGTGGGCACGCTTTGATATCCAATTGGAATAAATGTTGGTACCCAACATTCATAATTTGTTAATTTGAGAAAATATTAATTATGCCTACATATTTTCAAAAATATATCAAAGTGGCCTTTAATTTAGATAGTTTTGGGAAACGCCCCACATAAAACGATATAAAATTTACGCTTTTATCACAGACCATGTGATAGAATATATTTTTTACTAATGTGGGAAATACAAAACAAATTGGCCACAAAACTGCCTATAGATCAATTGATTTATTTGCAATTTTGAAAAAAATCTCTGGTATCAGACGACTGCAATTTGAGATGTTTGTGACCATATAATAAATATGCCAAGCACATGTATGCAAACCCTGCTGCGCGTGGCAGATCGGCTAGCTACAAGATTCAAGCCGGGGAGTCTTGGTGCAGAACAAACTTTAAACTTTATCTTATTGGCAGCGCATGGAATTTTCTTTAAATTTTAACATTTTATGATGTTATGGCTCATATTTTACCACATAAACCCTCAGGACTATAATACTATACTATTTCAAGTTTTCAACCATGTTGATAAATTTAATTGGCTAATATCTGATGGATTTATGTAATTTTCCCAATAATGCTCTGTGATGGCTTTAAGGGGATCTAGTTACATTGTTACATTGAGATGATACATTATGTCTGGACTCCTGTGGCCATAAATCATAAAAGCCCGATAGCCTATCTGTCAGCTAGGCCTTATCTCTTTGCCAAAATGCCAGTTTGGACGATAACTAGCGGCGAACTCATGGAACTCGCTTGGGTGATCACCTTTGTTTTCACAGACCAGTGCACAACACACACGTGCATGGGTATGTCTTAAGACATGTGTGTAGATTTTGCACGCTGCCTATGCCCTTACCATATCGACCAATCAACGAGCGTCTAAGCCCTGTAATACAATAGCCATTTAAAATCTTCGTAGCGGGTTGCTAAATCGTAATTCAAGAAGCACTTCTAACCATACCGATAACAAGCTACATGTAACAACTCCGATGACCTAATTTATTCATCGTGGCTGTCATGGTAACATTCCATCTGTTGCAAGTTTGTTTGACATCACATAAAAGCGCAGTTTACTCAAACGTGTGAATGAACGAATTGTTCCTTATTGTTCCAATCATAAAAGCGTCTTATTGAGTTTGTTATGTGTTCTACAACATGATACAGTAAGGGGGGGGGGGGGGGTAGTAGAACATAATTGTATCTGGGGTAAACAGGGGGGGGGGGGGCGGTAACTTGTGTCCAAAACAAAAAGCGTGCTATAATGCTTCTTAAACAGTTGTGACAGGAAGGGGAATTCCTAAATGTAAGGGTGTTACTATTTGAGCGTGAGTATGAATGATGTTTTTTCGGGGCTCCGTCATGCTTATAATATGATAGCATGACAAGGGAAACTATTCAATTGCATCCAGTGAAAACAGGAACGAAATTGCATTAAATAGTATTATATAGATAGATTCATAAAAACAGAATTGAAATCACATAAAATCAATCCGAACTGCAAAAGTATGCTATGTCACAAAAAGGACAAATAAAGGCAAATTACTCTCCAGATAAAATCATGTAATTTAAGCTGATAAAAGATGTTATTGATGAAGTACAAGGTTGCTAGGACAAACACGGAAAAGTATGTTTAGGGAACTATTTTAAACTAACATCACGCTATCATAAACAAAATTCTCTAATATCCCTTATTCGAATATTCTCCTTGCCATGTTCATGATCGCGCCACACACATACACACTACAATCGGGCAGATTGTTACTTGCTAGCGATTTAGAGGTACACCGGAGTACCTCTAAATTTTTGTCCAGTTGTCGCTACAAATTTGTCCTATTTGGCTTTTGTGAATAAGAAAAATTTAGCTGGGTGCTAGGTCGTCATTCAACTTCACGCCTTTGTTGGAAGTCCAACAGAAGGTCCCACATAAATAGATTTAAATGCAATAAGTCCGCACCGCAGATCTATTGTTGTTATTGTTCACATTTCGACTAACAATGTTGTGGAATACCAAATGCTTGTGGAATGTAGACAGATGGGTTGTCATGCTAGGTCGGGCCTTGACTACGATAGCGAATTTAGCCTATTGGCCTTTTGTGAATACCAGCTAAGCCTAGCGGACATCAAAATTGTAATTTGATCAACCAACTAGCTCATCGGGTTTTATGAATATGGGCCCTGACTTTTTACAATTTTTAGACTCAGAAAGTGGCCTAATAACAGAATAATTTGACCTCTAAATTTGTACCAGTAATTCATATTTTTTGGCTTCCATCAAACTATATTTGATTCTAACTGGTAGGCAATACAAACAAACTTTGTGTTGGAGTGTTGTCAGTTGTCACTGTTGGGGTACATTAACATTGATTAGGTCCTTAGGTCCTTTGTCTCCAATGTCAACGTTATGTGTTTGATTCCCAAATACTGCAGTTCTTTATAAGACACCTGAGTGGCATTGTGGCTGCTTATTTATTGTATACTTCATTTGGAGTTGATTTTGTGCATAGCTACTATTGAATTGTACACAGTGACTAGGGGGAAAGTCATGTTACTGCAATGCAACATTGTGAATTTTTAAAAGCACTCTATATAAATTAGTAATTTGCTAATTTGATTGTGCATAAACATTCATTAATATATTTCCTGAAAAAACAAACATTCATATATGAATAATTCATTTCAAATTTCAATGTATCATATTAGTTTTAGAGCAGGACCCTGTTGCAGAAAGAGTTGCAATTAATTAAGTCAGAAAATATACACCCTTGAACCAATCAGATTTGCACATTAGTCATGTTCTGACTTACAATTAATGGCAACTTTACATGCACAACCGATAACAACTCTTTCTGCTTCGGGCCCTGATCAGATAGTCAATGATCCTGAATGGGCTGAATTACGTCAGTATTCAGATATTATTAGTCTTATTAAAGACACTTTTGCTCAGTTTTTAAAAAATGGCATGAGGAATATTAATAATCTGCCAGAACGTATTCAGATAGAGTGAAAAAAATATGGTCATACATGTAAACTGGGTTACAAAAGAAACTTATCACTTCTTCAGAGCGACACACATTAAAATCCAAAGCATAAAAATGAATCATAATTGGGCATAGATTAGCTATAATATTCCTCAGCAAGCACATCTAAACAAAATTATGTTTGATTTAATCAACAAAGAATACAATAAGGTGAAATCGCAAGAGGTAATTTTTCAAAAATCACAGAAACTGCTTGCCTTCCAGGCACAAAGCTCGGAACGGACAATAGCCAGTCTGGTGGTTACATAACCCGCTTTTGATGTTGAATGAATAGCTATTGAAAGTTCTGAATAGACCGCCTTCCGTGGAGGTTTGCAGCGAGCAGTTTCTGTGATTCTGTCGCATTTTTCTCTTTTTTGGCAAAAGCAACCTTTCAATTTTGTTAGATATGCTTCATAAGAAGACTGATAGCTTATCTGTGTCTAAATATGATTCAATTTGATGCTAAGGATTTTAGTGAGCGTCGCTCTGAAGAAGTGATAAGTTTCTTTTGGAGCCCAGTTTACTTACTAACATCAAGTTGAATATTAGATTTATAAAGCAAAGGTCTATTTTGGTTCCCTTTTCTTGGTTTACCCATATTTAAATTATTATTTGCTTTTAAGAAGTCAAAAGTCATAATATTTTCCAAAGTGATTCAACTTATTTAAGTTTGACTGGTCATGTGAAAGGTCACCAAGTAAATTGTTATGGTCTATATAATAATAATTCACTTTCAATCATAGAAAAGTTCAATTATGATTTTTTTTCTTCTTATTGAAATGAAATTCCTTACAAAAAATGTACATTTTAAATTTAACAGTATGATATGGCAGACTGGCAGATTGTTGTATGTTACCCATCTATAATTTTGTTATTACATAGATTCAAACATGAACAATTTTCACTTACATGTATAAATGTGATTTAATTTGAATTTTTTCCTCCTCTCTTTCTGTCTCTCTCTCTCGTGACACTTCACAGGTCAAAGGAAAGACGAAGTTTCAGGGATAAGGCTCAAGTTTCCAAGCAAAATTCCAGTAAGTATTCTGTGCAAAACTCCCTTCAAACCTTTCCACATCAGGGGTGTGTTGCATCTAGAGTTGCGATCATTCGCAAAGTTAAGTAAAAAAATGGGCATTAATGTGCAAATCTGATTGGCTCAAAGGCGCATATAATTTCCAAATTGCATTGAATTGCAACTCTCTAGATGCAACACCCCTAGGTCCACTGAGTACAGTACTACCCAGTTTTGATAGTTGTACAAAGATAAAACGTTCAAAGACTATTTGAATCCCAAAATTCCAAATGAGTATTATGGTACAAAGTTTACAATCTATATATTGGATGAGCCATAAGGCATAACGTTTACAAACGTATTTCAGTAATTTACCCCCTTACAGGGAAAAATTAAAATGTATTTTTCTGGGGCTCCTTTTCAAGCTTGCTTGCATGAAAATAGTACTCTTAAATTAGTTTTGAATTGAAGTCTATATACATGCAAATTGAAGGGGTCTCTCTCATGATTTTCTGAGGCTCTTATTCACATTTCAGGGGCGAATTCACCCTGAGCCCCTGTGTATTTTTTCACTGGCCCTTTACATGTTCAGAAGCCTCAGATGTGTTACAACTTGTGTGCAATACAGTATGGTACAGATTAAATTTAAAAACCAAATCTGGTAATATTGTATTTCTGTATTCATGATATTTGTATTGTTCATGCACATGTACTCTATGTACAGTCTATACTGTACACACATGTGCTGTACTATTTTGATGTAATGTACTATGATACTTTGACGTGTATTCAATGTATTTATCTTTTGTAAATGCTACACGATTTAGCCTTATGGCTACTAGTATGCATGAATGCACAATTTTGCACAATAAAACAATGCCAACCAAATGCAGGGTTCTAAGAAATGCTGTTTCTTACTTGCGCTGTCAGGCAAGTCAAACAAAAAAGGAGCTTGGCTTACGCACCTGAAAACATATTGCTACTTGCCTGAATTTTCATTAGAAAAGGAGCACTGTCACTTGCACAACCCAAACTCTGGCTTTAGGGCCAATAAACTTTTAAAAATCATGATTTGTCTTGCCTGATTGTTTATTTATGATGTATGGTTGATTTAATGAATACTTAAATTGTTTTTTTCTCTTCTGCAGGTAATTGTAGAAAGGTACTACAAGGAAACACAGCTTCCACTCTTAGACAAGACCAAGTTCCTAGTCCCACAAGAACTCACCATGAGTCAGTTTGTCACCATCATAAGGTACATCGTAATAATCGCTAACATTATATTATTAATTATAATACAAATATTGTTTATAAATATTAAGCCTGGGTCGGAACGGATGGAATACCGGAATCCGTCCGGTGTGTGTGTGTTCCGGTTTTGTTTTCTCCATTCCGGTATTCCGATGAAACAATGTAATACATAAAAAAAAGTTTAACATTTTCTTTTTTTGAATATCTTAATAATATCACGTATGTTAACAAGAAATACACAAGATAATACAAGAAATATTATTGCCAAATAAAGGCGCATCCTCTTCGAAGAGAAGAGGAAGTCTCGATCTCCGACAATTGTTTAGAGACACGCACCGCATATCCATAATCCATGGTATAGCCTGGCCAGCCCCAGCCCGCACCGCGGGGCCCGCTCCCATAGACTAGAAATATGACTCCAATACTGCCGCTGCAGCAGCTTCATCCGATCGAATCTCATAAAACGGTCTGCAAATATGCAGTGTTTCGCGTTCAAATTCATCTTTGTATACGGCAATAAAATGACAAGCATCGATGCTTTGCTGGATTTATGTAACAATATTTACGGAAATATAGTTACAGAACATTCAGATTTACCTCAGTTTTAAGCAAAATATTACTTTTCCTGAAGTAAAACATTCAAAACTCCAAGTGCATGTTCGCGAGCGAGATTTTCAATAAGCGGTTGAACAAAGCCAGCAAGTGAAAATCACATTTCGTTCCTTTTCGGCACTTTTTTAGAGTGCAACTTTCAAGGCAGTTGGCCGTCTCGCAGCGCGGACCCACGGGGCCTCCACTGCCGAAACTATGGCAGACCTCTAGTGCGTGTTCCGTATCATTCATTGACAGTTGTTTTTTTTCGACGCACATGTATTTGCGTCTCTCAATTTGTCAAACAAATCGATAATTTTGCAAAAATAACCACTCATACGGTAAAATATGTACTTTTACACTAACATTGGGCAATTTTCTAGATTTTTTTTTTCATTTCCGATGTTGCAAATTTCACATTGAAAAGTCGGGCAACGGGAAATTTGACGAATTATCGGAATACCGGATTCCGACCTGCACAACACCGGCGGATTCCGGAACAAAAAAATTCCGACATGACTCGGGCTTAATAAATATTTCAGTTAGCACCAGTTTAATTTGATCACTTTTGGTCCATTGAAGCATATACTGTACGTAATTTCCTTCGAAATATAATTTTTACTTTGCATCAGTATATTTTTGTCAGCTCTGCATTTTAGGTATTGGCCTATTGTACATATATGTCTGCAAATGTAATCTCTTCATATTCTAGTTTTTCATAGCCATAAGGCTTTGATATATTATCAACTGTGCGGAAATTATGGAAGTTTCAAGCTACACTGTACAGTGTACCAAATTAGCCCACTCAGGCACTCACGGCACTCACTGAGATTTTTAAGTTAATACATATTGTGTGGGTGTGATTTATGTAGATTTGCACACATTCTATCTGAATACTGCAAGCAACCCATGACCATTTGCCATTGGAGAGAGCTATTCAAGCATTGAGTATTCAAAGCCAGCCCTATAGAGATCTATTCTACAGTGCAGTGTTGTCACCTATGATATTTGTATGTACATTTGTAGTGTTATCCTCAAATGACTATTGTCATTTGCTCAGCAGATATTTAACACAACATTGTGGTTATGCAGTCAGCATAAACATCAACACAAAATACATGTACATGTATGACCCTGTACATTGAAGGAAATTTACTGTTTTCCAAGGTGACCTACATATTGTTAGAACATTGTGATGTGTTACATTAGAGGGATAGTACAGTTTTGGTAACCAAAACCTGCACCATGACATTACAAACTAATTTTTATAATTCCACCATGCTCGAAAGGTGTACCAAATTACAAACGACTAAGTAAAAAGCCTGTTATCATTCAAAAAGAGCTGTTAAAACACAACAGGGCACTCTCTAAAAATTGGCTTAAACCATTTTTATAAAAAATTGTGCATGTATGTGATGTTTTGTTGAAATAATGAAAATAGAGAGATCATCAACAACTATTTCAAACCTCTTTTGTAAAATTTTGAACAAGTGTCAGCATTTTATTTTGTTTTTCTTAAATCACGGAATAAACCTGGAATAAACCTAGGTTTTTCCAATGGGATATATTTATTGATATTTTAGCTGTTTCTGAACCAATTTTGATCAAATAAAGTTTAATATGTCATTGAAATTGTATGCTCTTTCAACTTTGACACTCAGTTTTTTATTACCTCAATTTTTTTTTGAAGCGCCCTCTATACCAAAACTGAACTAGTTAAAGGGGTAGTTTTGGTAAGGCTGAACTTTAGTAACCAAACCTGGACAGTAACATTATAAACTAAAAGTTATAACTCCACCATGCTCCAAAAGGTATACAAAATTACAAACGACTAAGTAAAAAGCCCGTTATCATTCAAAAAGAGCCATTAAAACACAAGAGGGTGCTTTCTAAAAAGGCATTGGTTTCAACCATTTTTCATACAAAATTATGCATGTGATGTTTTATTGAAATAATGATTAAATAGAGAGATCATCAACAACTATTAAAAAAACGCTTTTGAAAATTTTTGGAAAAGTGCAAGCATTTTTTTAATTTTTTGAAAAAATCATCTAATCATTTGGGCCCCAAATAATTATAAGATCAGATATATTTATTGATATTTCAGCCATTTCTGTGTCGATTTTGACCAAATAAAGTTTATTCTGCCATTAAAATTGCATGTTCTCTCAAATTTGACACTCAGTTTTTCATTACCTCACAAAAAAATTGTGATGTGTAGCGCCCTCTCTACCAAAACTAAACTACCCCTTTAAATAATGTAAAGTCAATGGATCGCTTTAGGGCAAGTCCAAGCTATTTCGTAGGCATAACGCGTGGGACATCAGAGCGAAAAAGAGGGCTTACTCTTATAAGAAATATTGAAACTCCAATTTGTTTCATATTTTAGATACTTTGTAGCAAGTTTTATCAAATACCAAAAAAAAAATTGAAATCCTCCATGCAATAATAATTTATGCGACTTTATGCTAGCGTCACGCGTGGGACCAGAGAAAGTTGGTATTTTAAAACTTTGACTTTGAATGTGAATTCCTCTGAATTTATATACAATTTCAAAACATACTTGGTATGGTCTTAATGTGCATCTTGTGCTCTACGAATATATGAAATTTCATCATCTCAAAACTTTGGAATTTCATACAGGGTCGATTTGAAAAAAAATTGCATTGTCACGCGTGGGACATGTCACGTGTGGGACATTTTGCTGCCATGCGTTTTACATAGGCCCGTCACCAAATGTGATCTTATTAAAGATATTTCAATTATTTGAGCTTGGAAAATGCTAATTTTTTGCATAAATGTTCTTTATGACATTTCTTAACAATATTTAAAAACAAAAGTTGCAAAACCTAATTTTTTCCTTATGTATTTCTTTGTTTTAGGAAATTCTTATGTATTTCTTTGTTTTTCAACTTCCATTTTGACATCTTTTTTTTTATGAAATAAATTATTCACCATTGTCAAACAGTTATTGGCCTAAAACTATTTATTTTCAGTGATTAAAATGAGAAATAATTGCGTTTTTAAAAATTTATGAAAAAACACTATTTTCCATAGGATTTGTACATAAATCACAAAATCATGCAATTTCGGTAATGACTTCCAGTTCGAAAAAGTCATGTGACTTTGTGAGCGTATACTTGTTCGTCATAAATTTGGTCTTAAAAGTTGCGGAAGACTTTAAAGAAAATACTTGTAAAGTTGCGGGCTAATATCTTTATGCATTGCGAAATTATCGCATATTTGCCAATTGGCCAAAACAAGATTTTTAAAAACCCATTGCTTTACTGTACAAATTGTCCCACGCGTTACAAAATGTCCCACGCGTGACAAAATCTAATTGTAGAATTATGCTAAAATGGTAAATGTCATTAACTTTTGTTGCTATGTTATTGATGTCCCCCAAGGTAAATTAGAACTTTGTAGAGTTTCAAAAAAATAAACCTCTCAATTAACGAGAAATCAAAACAATAACATGTGAAAATGTAACGCGTGGGACATGCTGATTTTGGAACGCGTCTAATTTGCATATTAAATGAGATAACAAGCTGAAAATCATAATCCAACTTCCTTCATGTTATGACTTCAGGTCAAGCCAATAATAAGTAAAGAATCATTACAAGTATTTTAAATATGATTAGATTTGTCTTTAATTCAGATGTCCCACGCGTGATGCTCATTTAAATAGCATTCAAATATATTTGATTGTTACTTCTTACTGGAGACACGTTTTAAATTTGAGTTTTCTAATTATTAAAATTTAATATCTTAGCTTTAAAATGACATCAAGTTTCACTTGATTGGGTGAAGATGAAAATTCACCCCCTTGGGAACAAATACCTTGGACTTGCCCTTTAACGCTTTAACCCTATAAAGCCCATGTTTTTTTGTGTCAACATTTGTTGACTTTTCCCATAATCTTGTTGCAAACATTTTGGTATAAAATTAGATATAAATTAGAATGCATTGCCAGCATTGGCCACTTTCTGTTTCCATGCTAACCATCTTGGAATGAAATCAATCTCTCTCTGTATATCCTTCCAGCAATTTGGAGTTCATAATGTATGGCATATCTCTGGGCCAAAGCAAAAGTATGGGACAGAATTTGATAGCTATTTCTCTCATAGTTCCATGTACCAACAATTTTAAAAGGGATCTAGTAACTTTGTTGACATGTGCAAAACGTGATGAATGGTTGGTAAAATGTATATTGTTGTTATCTTGTCCTGTCTTATTAATTACTGGGTATTGTGTGAACATTTCTAGGTAAATGCACTAAAACCAAATTGTGCAACAGGGCAATTCCACGCCAAATGAGCCAAAAGTGGAAAAATCCAATGAGGATTATTTCTAATCTTGTTTATTTTTTCTGGATTATTTTTTCATAAATCATGATCACATAATGGTATCTTTCAGTTTACATGATTCAAAAAAATATTGGGCGTCTCCTGATAGGAGAAACATACACCATACATGAACCTATACACATGGGACTACACAGTGCCTATTTCTAGATTTTCTGTATTTTTGGCATTCCTTTCTAGTATTTTTCTGTTTTAAGGTACCAAATTGGATGATTGAATATCACATTATGTGTTCAGATTAAAAATTCAGTCTTTTGAGAGCTCTAAAGTATATTTTCAATGAATAAAAAACTCTGTCCTTCCGTTACTGTCCTTCCGTTACCAAACAGTGAAGCAATTAACTTTTTGTAATTAATATACCAATAGACATATTTTTTTCAAATAAGTATTGTTATACTCATTATAACATTAGGGAATGGAATATGAGTCAATATAACATGATAGTCCTCTTAACTTCACAGAGATTGGATCATAACTAAAGGACTTGAAAATCCATGTCCATTTTGCCGTCCTTCCGTTACCGGCCTTATTAGTGTCCATATCTAATAAACGTAATGTAAAACAAAATATTAAAAAATAGGAAATCAAAGGTGTCCCACCAAGAGTCTCAGAAATGTAATTTACAATGATGAATCATAAGCAGGATTCTGGAATTATTTGATTTAATTTCAAAAATTGCGTCTGAATGTCCTTCCGTTACCGTGGAATTGCCCAACAACAACAATGACGAGAGTATACTTTGTACAGGATTCTAAATAATGGCGTTATGTGAACTTGTTCTTGCTTTTTGAGTCATGAATGTTTGAATGTACTCATATATAAATTATTGAATTAAATTGAAATACCTTCAAGGAATTATTACAAATTAAAAACATTGTTCTTTTGCTGCAGAAACCGAATGCAACTGACGGCGACGCAGGCTTTCTATCTGATAGTGAACAACAAGAGCCTGGCCAGCATGTCGACGACTCTAGCCGAGGTCTACCGTGACGAGAAGGATGAGGATGGATTCCTATACATGGTCTACGCTTCCCAGGAGATGTTTGGCCATTGAGGGAGCCGTACTGCGCAAATCACAGAGTATGGAAATGAAATTTATATATAAAAACTGTTCAAAGATGATTGTATATTTTGTCATATATCTTGAAAATTATAATAAAGCCTTTCGGTGAGGAAAGCAAATCTCCTGCCGTGAATCAAGGACTGAGCGAAGCGATGAGCTTAGAAGATATTCCAGTGAGGGACAAAGGATTTATAGTTCTTGCAAGTGATCATTATTCCTGCGCAAGACTGTATGTGCCGCTGGAGTACAAGTTACAACTTTATGATGGAGTAATTGGAGAGCATTACACATGTAGGATGAAGAAGAAGAAGAAGTACTAAATAGTAAATATCATTAATTAATAACATTTGCTTTCATACAGGGTTGTTTTTTTTGTTTTTTTTACAAACTAATCTGTTTGTTAGTTGTTCATTAAGCATTTCACATGTTCACATTGTTATTTAGTTTTGATGCAATGTGTCTAAGTAGTCACTAGTCAGACTTTTCCCCGTCTCATTGACTGGTATATAAGTAAATAAGGTTGTCTGTTTTTCACTTGCATTGTACATGTTTCAATTACACTACGTTAACATCATACTTAGGAGTAACAACTTGTGTTCCTGTAGTCAATTGTACACATTCTTTAAACCATTTACATGTTCACCTCTTAGATGCATATCTCATATTTAGTTGCCAAACCTGTAGGTCATACCAGGGATAACTACGGATGGGAATAAGGCAAATGTGAACATAATGTTTTATTTGTTACATGTACATGATAGTGGTAATTGTGTTCCTGCATAACAACTACATGTAAAACCAGTGGCGTAGTGACAGGGTGGGTAAGTCGGGGGGGGGGGGCGGGGGTGCATCTTGGATCCTGGAAATTGAATTGAAGCGGTTTCTCTATTTAGAGATTTTGCTTTGGTGTCTGGGGAAATCATAGTCCCATTAGTAATGATCCAAACATCAAGATGCATGTAAAAACCATTAACACATTGCTATGACAATTGCACAAAGAAATAAAATCTAAAGACCCTTTTGAAACTACTGTACGTGCTCAAAAACACAACATATTCTAGAACAGTATTGCATGGCTGACTAACTAACAATGCTTTGAAATATGATATTGTCAACACACATCTTGTTTTTCTTACATGTACATGCAGTTTTTTTTACAAAATGGCCATTTTAAGATTTGTGATAATAATATTATGACATACGATATATAATGTAGTGACATGTGATTGTGATTCAAATTTAAATAACCAGGCACATATCTTTTAACCCATTGCTTACTGGAACAAGTGGGCCATGTACAAAGTCAATGGGGAGCTCAGAATTTTTAGTTAAGGGGATGGGTAACCGTGCAGCATGGGCCAGATGGTCTAGTAAAAACTCATATCGGCCCAGTAAAATTTCATAAACGTCAAGTGCTAGTAACATTGGGCGATAACATTTTCAAACAGACAATCACAGAATGAGAAAATCTTGTTTTGTTCCATGTGGAGCCTGAATCCATTGCAGTTTTGATCAATAAAAGGAGCGAGTTTTTGTATAAAAGTTGGTTTACAAAGTGAATGCAATTTTGGGGCTTCTCTAGAAAAATGGTAGTTTCAGGCCATTAAACATTTTTAGACCATTATTTTAATTGCCCGACCACGTCACTAGCGAAAAAAAAAGAGACTTGTTACATAACAGTGGCTGAATTCCTAAACACGTGATGTAGTCACATTGATTTTTCCTTAAACCTACCAGTATCTTTTGACCCATGAATTGTAACAAGCACTTAATTTATTTATTAATCTAGATCTAGAAAGATTCTGGGAAATTCTGTGTAATTCATGCATTGTTTAATTTTAAGATTCCTACATTTTGCATAAATTATAACACACAAATGCCATAGAGCTTTACAATCCCTGGCACGTGTATAAATGGTGAGTAGACTCTATAAGGTGAATTTTGCAAGGGTTAGGTATATTAAACAAAGTTATTACGGATGTGTCTTTGTTATAAAGCAGTGCATACTTATTATTTTCTCAGCATTATGTATGTTCTGTATCAGTGTTTGCACAGCTAAATATGTAACATTTGTTTATAACTAGAATAATGGTGCTGGATGATATGATCAACTACATTGTAACCAACAATTATTTGGACACCCTGAAAAATAGGAAACTAACTATTTTGATAATTTTTCAAAAATGGTCTTACGTTTTATCTTGATTTCAACAAAGCAGCATCTAATAAACACATACAATTAATTTTAGGCAGCTTTTTACCAAACATTTTCTTCAAAATTTGTTCTAGCATTTAAATTAAAGTGATTTTTTCAAGGTGTCCAAATAATTATTATAAGCTTACATGATCCGTAATACAGGCTTCCATCTTTAGTAATATCTAAGCCGTAGTATTACAACAGTACATCTACATCTACTAAGTATATCAACCAAAACATTTTTTTTAAGCAATTTTTTTTATTGAAATTGGTAAACAAACTTTATACTGACATTGCTTTGTAAATTTGTATTTATGTAATGACATGTTATTGTGCATCTATACTCTATAGCATGTTTTACATAAATAAAGTTTTGGCAGGCAAAATTATACCCAATAAACCACATCCTCTGCATAATTTTCCATTCCAAATCTGAAGAAAGGGAGCTGCAATATTTGATACAAGACACAAATAAAATGGCTGACATTTAGTTACCATGGTTGCAATACTTTCCAAGAGAAGAGGTAGTTCTGATTTGGTTTTTTTTTCTACTAACAGTTATTTTTTTGGTGTAAGATAACCAAACAGTGTTAGTTTGAGATACTTACAATAAGTGTTTAGCATTTGTATATTTAGTTTAATACACATTTGTAATGCCTTAATATATGGTGGCACGAGAAGGCATAAGGAATACTATGTTTGCTGAAAAATAGTTGATTGATATACTGTACACATTTATTTATTGGAAATTAGATTTAGTGTAATATAAATTTGCATTATTTGATACTATCTAGTTGAAATGTCATTAGTTTGTATATTTAGAAATTGTACATAGCAACGTAACATACAAGTGTACATGTAGGATCAGAGGGATCATGTTGATTGCTTAAGTTGTTTAAAAGCATAACATTTAATGGTAGATCATATATTTTCTTTTAATAAATGACGTTTTCTGATATTTTGAAATGGTAACTCAGAACTTCATTGTTTGCCATTATTGTTGTTAATCTTTTTCTTGCAATTTAATGTACATGTTTTTTCTGAACTTTGTTTCATTAAGTGGGCAGTGTTTTTTCAGAATTGTTTTGAAATGGTGACTTGGAAGTAATTCTTTGCAATTGTTGTTTAGTTTTCTTTCTTTTTTTTCTTGCAATTTACAATTTTTTTTGGTCTGAACTGTGTTTCATTTAACTGGGCAATATTGTTGTCTTTCAGTTCCTGCTGGCATGGGAAGTAAAAGTACGTAACATGTTATTTGAAAAACAATTGATTAAACAAAAGTGCATCATTATATTTTATTTTATGTGAAAACGAGGAATAGTTATTGGCCAAAGGTCTATTTGATAAACAGTAGAAATTAAATACAGCTCCAATTTATTTAAACGCAATTTTACAGTTAAAAGACAAATGCAAATCTATTGCATAAAAGTATTTGATATCAGGGCAAAGTTATGTTTGATCCACAAGCTAGCGCAAAGTTGCATGTGTTTGGTAACTTGTGACCAAACTCAACATTTTATGCAATAATTTTACAGAACTGTTTTTGCATTTAAATGGAAAAAATCATTATGAAATAAGCCGCATGTCAACTGAATGACAGATGTGAAACTAATACAATCATGTATACACGTACGCTGGGAATTTAACAATTGATCTGGCATACATACATATTTATCGCACCAGTACACATATTTACAAAATATATCTGGTACGTATGCGAGTGCATACATACTACTTTATTATTCCTGCATCATATTTGATTAAGGCTTGGGTAAATAATGCATTACATGTACATGTGTCAATTATGTAAAGAGAGCATGTATATTAGTGCATATAATTAGATTTCGTAGATACTTGTATCTTTATATATCATTGTTGTGTTTGTATGCTTTTATATATTGTATTTAATGATGTAATTATAACATGTGATGTTATTTCGGTTTGTTTAGGTTTATTTCTCCCTCTCCCTCTTCTTTAAGTCCTGGAAATTAATAACTTTACCGACATGTTGATATGATATATGTACCATGATTGACATGTTGATATTTTGTTAAATCCCTGACATACAATACATGTAGGTACTATTTACAATGTATTGTGATCAGGTGATTTATATACCTGCATCTTTCTTTCTTTTTCTGTACTATTCTGAAGTGTGGTTGAGTTTGAAAGTTAGTTGTTGATATGCATCCTATAGAAAAAAGTAAAAAATTATGATTATTATCTTTAGAATATTTCACTTTAAGTTTAGCATGAATACCCAAGAGGTAAGTGTAAGATCCTTTGTTTGAAAAGTATCAGTAGTAGTTTGTGTATGAAATATTAGGGGCCATGCGTGAGGCCCATAGGATCCTGTTTACAGTAATCACTTGCGCTCTGAAGATGTACATTGACCTTATTATTGCATAAACAATCGTCGCTCACAGGGCATGCAAACATATGGTTGATTGACTCATCCAACAGTTGTCACATGATAGGGATTTAGAGCACAATAGAGGCCACAGAGATTGGAGATACTACATGTAAGTTACAGACGTCCCACCTAAGAATGTGTTTCTTTAATTGCGATAGTTCAGTCTTTAAATTAGATTGTGATGATGTCCCCTCGTTATGACCTCATTGTATGCATCGTTAGTACCAGTAAAAAGATTCAACATTTTATTTGCACTACGTATTGTGAAGATAAAACAATGTTAAATGACGGGCAATACATTTCAAGAACGCATATCAAGTCAATAGTATTATCAGTGTGAACATACAATGTTAGTTTTAGATGCTTTGCGCTTTTCAAAATGCAAACATGATTGTTTTTTTTAAATAATTTGTGTTCAAAGAATTTAACATGGAATGTCCTTGATTAACAACATAATGAGGTCATAATTATGTTGATAATATTTTTTTTTACATTAACAATTTGACAGTATCTTTAATATTTCTTAAAATTGTTATTTGCGGCCACAAATATACTTCTTTTTTTTTTTGGGGGGGGGGGGGGAGGGTAGGGGCATGAGATGGTCCTATGGTAGGGAAGATCGAAATTAAGATTTGTTAAAATGTAAAACATTGTAGCGACTGAATCAATATTGAGTCCACCAACAATTGTGCTATGTGATTAGATTTATATCTTAGTTCTTCAATTTTTCTGTAAATTGATAATTGAGCAACTCTTCCTCACTTGGTTGGTCTCATTGCAAAGTGAAATGTACCTCAGAGTGTGACATTCTTGTTGGATAAGTATCAACATTTCTGTGAAAATTTGCATCTCGGTGTAGTATAAACACTAAATCACCTCCGTTTTACTATCAACGTACAAAGGTGCAATTCAGTATAATATTGAAACTCTTGTTCAAAATGTGCACAGTTAATTATCAACTCATCTGTGCAAATTCGCATCTTAGTTTAATATCGAAACTTCTGTTCAAAATGTGCATAGTTACACTGTAAGTATCAACATTTCTGTGCAAATGTGCATCGCAGTTTAGTATCAACACTTGCAACTTTAGTTTTACAATCTACAGTTCCGTGCAAATGTGCCTTTAAAAAAAAAGAAACATTGACTAGAGTGCTTCCTTTGGGGTGCTGAATTATAAATGTAAATTGCTTCCATTGCCAACCTAGTCACTGTCACCATGGCAATTCCCTCCAAACAACTTTAAACCGTCAACAGTTTAAGGAATGGTATTCCATGTTTGAATTGAAGTACATTTACTTCTTTGCTTGTAAATCTGTTACGTCATTACCAAAGAGCTACATTACAAATGGGCTACATTCGTAAGCAAGTGTTTACTAGATTAACAAAAAAATACAAATCATGTTTTGAGCTAAAACTTTTTGAAAGCATCTCCCTCCTACATGTAACAGAAATGTAATACGAGAACAGTAACATTTCTACCCTTCAATTTGTGCTTGTTCTAGCTAAGGTATTTATTGTTCTTAATCTAGGATTTATTTATCTTTTTTTTTGGGGGGGGGGGGGGGGCGGGGGGATAGGCAGTTTTTGCAAAAGAAGGTGCTATATATTTGTCTCAATAATCTCAATATTTTCCCACAATGTTGTTGCTAGTCTTGCCAAATACAAGCAAATGTTGTTGTTTTTCTACTCAACTCTAAAAGTTATTATTAAAGGGTGCCTTTTTTGCTGAAATATTTCAGATGAAAGTCAAATCGAGCCGAGGTTTCAGACCTAGCAGATCCTTTATCGAGGCAAAACGAATGAAATATTGCAGATTCAAAATGTTAATCAGTCATCAGTCATTGTTGTCCTAATCCATTGGCAAATTGAAGTGCTTATTAGTGGTGACTCCCAACATCTCATTTTTCTAGCAGAACCTCCTCATTTTGAGTTTACATTTGATAAAATCACTGTTTGATTGCATTTGTTGTTGTTAAAGATAGACCAATTGTTGACTAGTAATTGATTTTAGAACAGAAATCTAATCGTTGTTTTCTTCCCATTTCTGTTGTTCTTTTAAGCATACTTAAATAGACCTTCATGATAAATTGACATTATGATCATCATCATGTCGTATTATGTTATGTCAGTTTTCAGTGATGTTAATTACTCATAGTCTGGAACATGGAATGATTAGAACACATCTTATATTCCCTAACATTTTTGCTAATAAACTTTTTTCTTACTATTTATAGCTGCCTTTAATGTATTGTACCTTGATACATCAGTATATTTTGCCTTTGAATGCGCCTGTGCCGAGTCTTCATTGAATATTATCTGGGATACATGAAATTAAATGGTCTAAACTATAGCATTTAGTTACGTACAGTGGAGATGTAGGTGTCTGTAAAGTAAAATGCATAATTTGAATAAATTGCTTAATTGTAATGTTTGAATTGCAAAGTAAATGCGCAGGGCATATTTATGTTATTTTCTACTATTATAAAGGTATAAAGTTTACAATTTTGAATACAATTATGAAACTGAGGAGTTGTTATAGTATTTGCATGTACATGTACTTCAAAATCAACAAAGCTTTCTCGCATTTGATGATTTTTTTAAAAAACAAATTGCATGACTTGTTTAAAAGGGGAGTTGAAGATACATGGGATGGGATGTTATTAATGTTGCCTTGTACGACGATAAATGTCAACAATATTTTGAGTACATTCATAAAAAAATGTAAAGTGTATTTGTTTATGAATTGCATGACTATGTATTTAAAAGGGAAGAATGAGGATATATGGGGAAGTAATTAATTAATGTTGCTTTGTACTATGATAAATGTAAACAAAATATTTTGAATAAAGTTATGAATGATATGTACTACATGTAAGTTGTTTTTTATTTTATTTTATGCTTGGAGTCTGGTTAGTTTGTTTGAATTAATGAAATCACCAAAGCAAACACTGAATGTTTTCAATGCATAGTATAAGAAAGTGGCACCAATTTGCATGGATTGCTATATTAAAGTGAGTATTAAAAATATAAATTTTAAGATACAAGGTGTATATATTGCTTTGTACTATGATATATAGGAACTACCAGTAGATATATTTGTCTTTCCATGCGCGGGTCTGGTCAGATTTCTTTAGCAAGTAAGACAGCGTACAGGTACAAATTAAAATAAAAGTCAATCCGCTGACATAAATGTTGTTATGAAACAATAGAATACAAAGAAAATGTACCTACAATTAATATTCAACTTCTTGGAATTTGAATGCCTTCAAAATTAAAATCATTATTGTCCAAATCCACGAAACTACTTAGAACTTTGGTTGTTCATTCACACCTTGTTGTAATCATTGAACAGGTTTAGGTTTTATGATTTCTGATTGAAGTGTTTGGTTGTTTAATTATCCCTGTCTTAGCAAATATCACTTTGCATATTTGCTCATTTCTTGGACACATAATATCCAATTAACATGAAATTTTCACACATTACTAAGTGGACATATCAGATCTCCAAAACACACATCTTATTAACCATTCATCACTTTTTGTACATGTCAACAAAGTTACTAGATGATGATCCCTTTTAGAGGAATATAACTCCTGAAATGTGTATCATGTGTACATGCATATAATTGCTTAGCCTTAGATTGATAGAAATGTCATCAACTTCAGTAAAAAGCAGTGGCGTAATCAGCAAACATTTTTGTTGGGTGGTAGAGGGGAGGCTTTTGAAGGGACAATGTGACTGACTAAATGTGTATCATATTTATTTTGTACCTTTATTATCAGAGATGGGGGGGGGGGGGGGCGCTGCAGCCCCAATGGCTGCAGTCCTCCCCCATTTGTTACAGTAAACACATTCCATACCCATGTACAAGTACAGTATTTTGATGATAATACGTTTGTGGTACGTGCAACAATAAACACCACACAGAATTAAGGACCCTTCGATATGTATTCTGTTTGTTATTTGTTGTTATCCAGCTTAATGCTCTGTTTGACCCTATCGGGTCGGTAACATCTGATCTACGAAGTAAATATTTATGGCTGATTATCTTGAATGAAAGATTACCTCAATAACTCAATTTCGACCTTTGGATAGTCAGCAAGGTACTGCATGCTTCCTTTTCATGAAGTGAAAATGATCATTCGAGCTTTAAAAGCTTTAAAGGGACCTAGTAACATTGTCCAAATCCCAAAATATGACTTATAGTGGTTCTCTCATACATAGTTGTATTCATATTTAATACCAATAGAAGCATATGATGGAACAGGTTTTTCTTCTTCGAATTCCCTTTCGTAAAAAAAATATAATTACAATTGAAGTTTCACTAGAAAGTTATAACTGTGTAAAGTCAGTGCAATCACTTTGCATTAATTGGCCATATAATATCCATTGAATGTGAATTATTTTACACATTACTTGATGAACATATCGGATCCCCAAAATATACATTTTATCAACCATTCATCACAATTTGCATATGTCAACAAAGTAACTAGATTCTTTTAAAGGTATTGGGTGACATTGCCAGAGGGGTGCTAAGATCCTTTTAAAGGTATTGGGTGACATTGCCAGAGGGGTGCTAAGCCTAAGCTTGTTCATTTCAATACGTAGTGAAATAGCAGTAGAGAGTTTTGTATGCATGTCTAGGGCTCAGTAATACAACAACAACAAAGTTTGCACAAAAATATGAAAACTGTCTATAAATGTTGACTTTTTGCCACTGATTATGATTTAAATGTTGCTTGTAAGTATTGGTTTCCATGGTGGAGTATATAATACGCGTGGTTTGCGATTGCACCATGTGAGAGGGAAGGAATGGTGAGTCCTGAAAAGGACTGATTGTATTCTTTCTAGGATAGTCCTAAAAAGGACTGTGGTAGTCCTAGAAAGGACTGTTGGTGTAGTCCTGAAAAGGACTGTTGGTATTCTTTGTTTTATTGACAATAATTACTGTACTGATTAAATGTTTTTGCTATATTTGTTGTTATATATATATGTAGGGAACCAGCTCTTTAATGGTATTAAGCATATGGAAAGACTTTGTATGATTCCACATTCAAATCATTAAGTTAAAATTGTGTTTAATATCTGGGAAGCATTGGTTATCTATCACATCATCATGGCAATACATGTATGAAGCAACCAAGTTGTGTGTGTGTGCGTGTTTGTGTGAAAAGGTGTCATTCCATGTCTATATGTAAATACGACATACCACATTTGAATGTGTACACCATAACACCTGCAGTGGTTATTGACAAACACAACTGATGAGCTTGACCTGTCCTTGGCCTACATGTATATCAAGCCAGTCCTATCCAGTCCGACTCTTATCACGGATCAGACTCATGGTTCCTAGACCAGTTCTGTGTTATAAGTTCAATCAAATAACATGAACCTTGGCAGTGGCGTAGCTATAAGAAGGGGGAGGGGCACTTGACCCCCCCCCCCCCCCCAATAATAAAAACAAACAAAAACATAAGCAGGGATCTGTGTAAGAGTAATGAAATATATAAGCTGTTCCCACACCCCCCCAATAATTTGCCAATTCCTCCCCTCCACTTAGTCCGTCCACGCTACGCCATGCACTGAACTTTGGTACAGACAACATATAACTGTGTACTTGGATTACTTTCCGTTTCATTGCCTTTGAGACATTTGCTTTATTCGTGGGTCTAATTCTTTATAGAACAATGGTGTAAGTATTGTGGGTATACTAATGAGAGCGGGTGGGGGGGGGGGGGGGGGGGAACTCAATTTCTTTCTTTGTTAACCCTTGTTTTAATTGTTGGGCGGCAGGTGTGTACTCCCTTTCCCAGTAGCTAATACTATGTCACTATAGAGAGAACAACTACAGACAGAGATAAAATGATGGAATGGAAGGGGAGAGAGAGAGTAGGAAAGGGGGAGCAATTATCGAGAGGGGATAAAATACAGGTATACAAAAAGTTCCATGGTGGGCGTATAAACAAGTATTTATATAAACATATCTAAAAGGATTGCTATAGATTCATGAACCATTCAATGGTAAAATAACAAATGAAAGATATAAGGACGATTGCTTGGGATCACACTTTTAAAATGAGGGATCATTGCAGATTTGTACAGTGACATAACTTACATGTAGGATGATTTTTGACCAAAGAATAAAGAAAGAAAGAAAGAAATACATAACACTGTCAGGAACAAAATTATTGCTTTAATATTGTATAATGCAGTATGTATGTACATGTATGTATGTATGTATGCAGCCACCAAACCAGGGGCGGGAAAGAACTGTGTCCCCGTTGTTTTTGTTATTGTTTATTGTTTTTGAACAAATCGCTCTTCTTGAGCAGGACCTTGAACAATTGGCCTGGGCTGTGATTTTGACAAACACTATGCATACCGGTATATTATCTCACTTAAGACCATCCCCTCTTTGACCCCCAATCTATGTTGCCCCCCCCCCCCCCCCCCCCCTTTCTAGGTTGACCCAGGCTATGCCACTGGACTGGTTAATATAACCTTAACATTGACGTCAGCTAGGTTACAGAGAGGAAAACAACAACGACCACCAGTCTAAACCGACTTGTTCAAACATTGTGAATCATTTTCCGCAATATCCTGGTTTGATTGGCAAAGATAAGAAGAAACAATTGAAGGGTCAACAGTTTGTTGTGCTTCAAGGGAATATTGATCTCTTTGGATTGAATTTAAAACAAAAATTGTCTACATTAACATCACATGGAACCCTTACATTTTTTAATTGGAAGAAATTATGACTGATAAGAAATATGTTGATGTAATTGAACTCACACAATTAGGTAAATAAATTAGGACAGCGCTATTGAACTTTTAATTCCAATCAAATTTGTTATCATATGTGTGGGATACTAGGCCACTTGACAATATAATTTTCCCAATGAGCATTATCAATACAGTACTTGAAAATGATCAAGATCCATTTTCAAATGTCTTCTTCTACCAAAATTCACACACTCTTTTGAGTGCCTTCTAAGCAACAAGAATGTTTCTTTAATTTTGCATGTGAACTATGCGCTGAACAACAAAAAAGTAAACAATAGATTGTTTATTTCAATAGGCTTTCTCGTATCATTCTAATGACTTTCAAAGTAGGAAAAACAAAATCAAACGAAGAAAAAAAACCTCAAATGGAACAGTAACATAATGGACAGTTAACGAGTGCCAATATTTGATTGATTGAATGTTACGTTAGTCTATTGAGCATGTATAAGTGTGTTTTTTCCTTCGTGGTTTCTATTCGTGGTTACCGTATTGTGCAGGTAATGCAAGGACAAACGGGCCACAGAATAAAAGTTGTGCAATGATTTGGAAAGAGAAGTCATATAAGAGTTCATGCTTATTCACCAGGCAGGGGGAAAAAAGAAGATATACTCCGCAAAAAAAGAAACTGGACACTTGTATAAGTTGAAATATTTCATATTAATGTACGATAAAGTGTATATGATCATATATCAAATTAAAGGGAATTTAGTCATCTATATGCAGGGTATAACTTAAAGGTGTAATCGTTCATGCATGAAATGCCATGGTCAATTAACACTAGCAAGGTCTGTTTTCAAAAATAGCAAAACAATGGAGGACCACACCATTCGACTGAAGTGATAGTAAGCGTTTCACTTAAAACAAGATGAGCGGGGCAAGTAAATTATGACATTATTCAACTTTACTGTTATGAACAAACTCTGGAAATACAAATTTGTCAATAAAACAGGGCCAGGTTATGAGAGCACTATCATACTGGTCTGTATTACAGGCATGAAGTTTGTCTATTTCATGTGTCCCCTGCATGTTTAACCATATTTACCAAGATAAATGTAATGTTAAAGACTGCCCAACTGTTTGACCAAGGGTGACTTCAGCTTTTGAAGATCTTTGGACTACGGTATAATTCTTGAGAAGAATTTATACCATTTTCATGCTGAAATAAGGGCAAAAACTGTGGTTTTGACTAAAAAGCTTTGCCATGGAATTCCCCATTTTGTTACCTTTGGATGAAAATATCACCTATAACGTTCACAATTTGTCCCTCATTTATACTTTTTATTGAGATGAAGATAGAAAAGATCACATTTGTAATGAAAAATTATGCCATCTCATGAATATAGAGTTTTACATTATGCTTATCAACATTTATATGGTTGAGTGGATGTTCCATTTTTGCTATTTTTGAAAACAGACCTTGGTGTGGTTAATTGACCGTGACAAGTCATGCATGAATGATTTCATCTGGATTTCATGCGAATATTGAAGAGGGTAATTTTATCTTTAATTTGATATACAATATCATATGTTTTATCGTTAATGAATACGAAATATTTGGTCTCATACAAGTGTCCAGTTTCTTTTTTTGCGGAGTATATATAATTTCTTGGAAAGATTATGTAACAACTAAGAGTGATCCAGTCTAGAACGATCAAACTGCACTTGCATCTTTATAGTGGCTCTTTCATATCTGGGGAACAACGATTCTAAGTTGAACTCAATACTAAGTTGGTCATAACAATTATGGAGAGCCGTTAGTTTCTTTGTAAAATTGTTGAAAAAACTCTTTTTGGAAAAGGCATTAAGTTTGATAAAATCAGTTATATTTGTTATTATCGAGGAGCCTTGAAATAATTTATAGATTTTTGTTGGTATACTTGTATTTTTGTGCTTTTGTATAATGTTTATTCCAAGGCTACACATTGTTTTCCATAATTGTTAGGTCCAGCTTAGAGATAAGTTAAACTGAGAATCTTTGTGAAACAGCCATGTTCCTCTTGCTTATGTTACCGAGACATTTATGATTTAATTTAGACAAATCCTGGGGATATTTTAACTTGGTACAAAATCATGAGTTAGCAGATAACACTTCCCGTGTTCGTTCATGACTCAACCATGTAACATTCATCTAACAAGACATTTGTAATCATCACTCAATGGGCATATCAGTTCATAAAAGTACAAATGTTATCAACCAGTTTCTGTATACGTCAACGAAGTTGTCTTGTCTTGTCATGTTAATACTGCACACATCGCCTCCAGATGGTGGCTATAAACGTGCAGGCCTTCATGCAATCAAGGCTATGCACTAGATTTCTGCCTTTTCAAGCAGATCCTTAAATGTTGAAGCAGCCGCCGTTTTAATGTTTGACGGCAGTGAATTCCAGAGTGGAATGGTCCGGGGGTACAAGGAAAAACGGTAGCAGTTTTTGCTACTTAAGATTGTATCATAGTTTAAGATGTTACTAGATAGGCTAAGAGCAAGGGAAGAATTGACAAAGAGGACTAGGGGGTGGTAAGCCCTGGAAATGGGAACTATTCAAATAGACTAATTCTTTGCATTATATATTAATCCTATCATTTTGAAAATGTGTTGATATACACATATACTTGTACATTATAAACTGACCACCACCACCACCACCATCATCATCATAATAATAATAAATACTTCTAAAGCGCTATCATCATCATCATCGCCACCACCATCATCATACTCATCACAATCATCATCTTCAACATCATTATCATCATCATCATCATCATCATCTTCTTCTTATTCACTGCCACCACCACCACCACCATCAGGATCGTCATCACCATCATAATTATTAGTATTACCTATTCCCCCTCTCTAATTAGCACTGATTTGGAAAGAGTTGATTTATATTTGTCCCTAATAAGATTCACTCTAATACGAATGATGTGTGCATGAACAGGATAATTAGTCTATGTATGTGTATCTCAAATTAATAATACTTTTCAAATGATTAGTTATCGAATTGAATAACATATAAATAACAAACAAATTACCAAGAATATTTTTAATATGTTTAAAGTTTATTTTCAATCATTTTTTAAACAAATAATATGTACATTAGAATCTATACAAGGTCACTAATAGAAATACCATTCTGCATGAATGATGAATTACAAGCATCACACATTGCTTACCATTATAATTATATGGGGCGTTCAATAAGTTCATAGCCCGACCTTTAAGGAGCAGGAAGTTGGGTTTTATAATAATAAGTATGCAATGTTGCATCCTTCACATTGTCAGTGGTGTAAAGCCAGGTCAGTTGTATTCTGTTTCTGTTCTAGACTGGCTGTCATTGTTGCAATGTTCATTCAAAATCACTTGGAAATTGAAGCAATCCCAAGTTGATGAGAGGCATGTGCTGCTCCAGGACAATGTGCCTGCTCACAAGAGCAGGTGACCCTGAAATAGCCATAGACGCTGGGATGGGATTGTCGCCGCGTCCACCCTAATCCCAGAACCTGGCATCGTTAGATCTCTTCTCACAGATTAAGAAATGCTCCCAAGGTAGTGCTTTTCCTGAGGATAATGCGACAAAAGATGTCAATATGCAGGTTTCTGAGGGTTTTTTTTTTCAAGAGACTTCTTCGAGGAGGTCCTGGAGGCACTCAGGAAGAATGCCAAAAAGAGTGTGGCTGTAGATGAGGATTATGTGGACAAATGAACATCTGTCTATATTATTCGCCGTTACCCTTGAATCATTCAAGGTAAGGCTATGAACTTTTTGAATGCCCCTCGTAAGCATTGCAAAGTAAAAAAAAGTTCAAATTCATGTAGGCACTGTCTAAGAAATATACAATGATGTTTATTTTTATAAATAAGAAAGCATATTTGAATAAGTTGTTTTAAATAAAAATTCAAATGAAAAATCCTAAATGGACAATGCACACACAAAAAGAAAACTGTATGCTTGACACAAATACGATTAAAATACAATTATGTGCCAATAGACGAAATCTGTAAAATGCATACAATATTGATGCACACATTTCACTTCTACTTTTTGGGTACAAGTCAATATTTCAAAGTTGGTTGCAAATGTTTGCAAATTGTAGTCTGACCTCTAACCCTAATCAGGCCACATTGCAACTAGCGCCTAATCAGATATGCAATTCGGCTGCATATGAGATTTATGCCAATGCTTGAAATTATGTTTTTACTTTTTGCTATGACTATTTGTAAAATACTGCTGTGTTTTATGATATACTATATGAATGAAAATTAATTTATAAATGGAAAAGAATAAATACAAACTGTAAAATAAAAGATAAATAGAAATAGTTAAATCCTCAATTAGTCATACATTATGGGTTGGTCCCCACTGAGGCAAAAGCTGGTAGATTAATGCCCAATAACAAAGAAAAAAAAAAAATCTAACTGACTTTTTTCATCTTGATAAGTGGAGAGATGTGCAATTGGTTTCTAATATTCAATATCACGTTTGTTTGGCTAAACTCAATCATGTGATGTCTTATCCCTCAGAGTGGCAATTGATAGATTAGAGAGAAAGTTTCATGAATATCTATGACTGAATTTTCTTGCGATGTTATTGATTGCAGGTGTTATGTTCACTGCTTGAAGGAGACACATGATGTATTTTACAAGGTTGTTAAACTGCATTCATGAGATGTCCTCTACTACAGGCAGGGTGAAATGTTCACACTTGTTACACAGGGTATGACATTCTTCAGATGCAATGTACTCAAATGTCAGTGTTTTTTTCTATTATGACTGACAATGACTTCCATATCATTTCAGAAAGCAACAATTTTCATTTAGCTTGGCTGCTTAAATGGTGATGATAACATTTTAATTATACATACTTAGACAAAGTCATATAACATAACAGATGTTAACCTTGCTTTAGGGAACATCATGTAATGTTCCCTAGGGATTTGAAGCCAATGAGTACCTCAACTACGTCTCAGGACTTACAATCTTCCCTCAATAAGCCAGTTCGTAGTTACAATCTGCGCATGCGCGTTTTTACTTCCGGGTATATCGATATTCCATCGATCGTGTGAATCAAAGGAGCCACACGTGCAATTGAATACGAATTATTTGTTTACGTTTTTAAAATCTGGATCAGGATCAAAATAAGCCCATCGTTTTTGTATTCACCACATAAAAGGTTAATAGCATAATATGTACTATTTCATAGAACAAGAACCGGTTTAATAGAATGTGTTATTCATGTGTAATGATGATATTTATTGATCAATAATTTCACCGAGCCTTGATTGGCCTGGCTAGCACGCACGTACAGGTGTACATAATAGTGTACATAGCATTGTGCGGAGATTATCGTCTTCCGCTTGCTGCACTATCCAACGCAAAAACAGTTTTTGCCGGCTGATTTCTCTTTCCATTTATTAGCAAATGCAAACAAAATTTCGTTTATGTGATCCACAATTTATATAAATTGATAATGATTACCGACTTTGTTGTTTTGAAGACCGCGCAACATGTAGAAAGAAATATTATATCCCGTCTGTTTTCCTTGCCGATGGCGTCCTAAAACGTAGCGTTCAATTTTGAACGGTACATTGTACGAATGGGCGGTATGCTTATCGCCCGCCTTGTAGCATTATTGCCTGTGAATGATTCACCTGGATCATTCACAAGAAAGATGATTACAAGAAAGTTGATATGGAGAAAAATCGGTAAATTCTTGAATATACTTTTCATCAGATGTGTTCTTTATGAGTTTATGCAGCTGCTCGTATAATTTCCACTTTGATTTTATGCATCTAATGTTTGTTTTATGCTGTCAAACTAAAATTATCCGGTAATATGACATGATACCATCCACTTTACTGTACGTTAATAGCCCGTTGATGGAATATCGGACTACGCCCTCTGACGTCACCTAAGATCCATAGTCTAATTACGAACTGGCTTATAGCATTTTAAATCCCTTGGAGAGGAAAACATTTGACCTCTATTAAATTCTACTGGATTTGAGCCATCAGACTAGAGCACTTGTATTGGATGGTAGCATGACCTGAACTGACCTCTACGTAGCTTCAATCAAAGAGTTTCCTCCCCATTATCTGGACAACTTTTTGATAGCAATATGACCCTGCATGACCCTGGTGAAAATATTCCTTCATCAAATATGTCAAGAATGATCCTGAAAATGCTCTAGTATGGAGATACTCTGCAAAGCAAGCTATACCAATATGAAATACAGTGGAACAAAATGCTCTTATAACAAGGTGATTTTACTGGAATGAGCTCTATTTATTATTTTGAGTATTTTACCATGATAACAAGATACCTGGCCCCATTTTTCATGAAACCCTGCTAGCTTAGTTCATGACGAAGTGTATTTTCTATGTTTATTGAGTAACAAACAGTTTTCCTAGTTCCCAACTAGAGTTAGCTGGGTAAGCCTTGGGTACCCACAAAGTTAACCCTAGTTAGAAACTAAAAGATCTTGTGTTTAATTTATAGCCACATCATCAATAGACTTAGCAAAAAACTAAGCTAGCGAGCTTTCATGAATATGGGCCCTGATGGTATACCTGATGGTAAACCATACCAAGGTTATTTTCATGGTCCCAAGTCCCTTCCTTACTATAACAAGGTTCCACTGGAATCTTGAACAAGCTAAAGAGTCAATTCTGAGACATCACTGACAGTCTCGCCTCCTTGAAGTTGATCTTCACTCTCCTCCCCCTCCCCCTCCTCCTCCCCATCGATGGAAGGCAGCGTGACCTGGAATGACCTATGGGTCCCCCCAGGCCTGTCATCTCTGCGTCTCATTGCACCGATCTCTAGTGAGTCTTCAGAGAACATTGTGCTTGTTCCTAGATGACTGGAGCCCCCGAGGATGGCACCTGATGCGTTGAAGCCAGTGCCACCGAGGGTTCCATCGGTCCGCCCTAGGAACCTAGGGGCCAAGTGGAAAACAGAAACGAGAAACAAATGGTTGGTTTAAAAATCTGAATCTGATTTTAAATATAGAATTTCAAAGACAATACCACTAATACTTAAAACAAAATAAAAATGTTAAAAAAAATAATACAATATTTAAGAAGTCTAATTTTGGGGATCGTTTGTCACTCTACTGCGAAACATCCTCAATGCTGCTAACCAAAGAGACTGGCTCTTTAGCTGTTTAGAAGCACATTGCAATTCCAAGAAAAACCTGTAACTGTTCCAACATTAAGATGCATCTACCTTAGAGATTCCATGTTCTTGATGTAAAATTTATGACAGTCTAAAAAACTTGCATTCTTGCTTTTGAATATGTTTTATTCTTAGGCTACAAATGGCGATCCATAATAGTTAGGTCAAACTTAAGAGTTAAGTTCAACTTAGGATCATTGTGAAACACATTCTCCAGGCCTGAATAGTAAAAAAAAAAAAAGAGCCTGGCAATTTATCACCCTACCTTGATGCATCTAGGTCGGTTGTATCTTCAAGATCAGCCCCTCCCTCTGATTGACTGAAGGTCCGACTCAGGTAGCCTGACTGCAGATATGCATCCATGTTCATGGCATCGGGCGTCATGGTGCGTGTGCCTCCAAGTTCACTAGCCATGGTGGAGTACAGGCCTGGATAAAAAAATGTGACAAAGAGAAAGTTTGTAGAGAATTGGAATATAACATATCAAAGTTGCAAGAAAGCTTCCATGTTTATGGCATCAGGAAACAAATATGAGAATCAAGATTAAATGATCTCTAATGGAATATAAGCGTGAATTTCAATATTCCTTTGGGAAGAATTGATAAAGAAGAAAACAAGAAGATTCAAGAAAGGCAACCATGTTCATAGCATCTGGATTTATATTGCATGAGCCCTCAAATGGACGTGGTGTGGCAAGATCGGTAGAGCGCGCGCTTTCTGATCTCGAGATCCCGAGTTCGAACCCAGCCCACTCCGTTTGTCCTTCAGCAAGACAATTAATCCATATTGCTGCTCTCTACCCAGGAGTATAAATGGGAACTTGGTCGGGTGTTAATTAGCCTTCAGCGCCCGGTGGGCTGCTGGGCTAGTATGCTCCCCAGGGAGTTGAGATGGTGCGCAAGATAATTGTGCGGGTTTGACCTGTACCTGATGACCAAGGGTAATAATAAAGCGCTTAGAAACATTGTATTAAGCGCTATATAAATGTAATATATTATTATTATTAAATAGCCAGGAGAGTACAATAGAATCAGAGAATTATTGATTCAGAATGTTTTATAGACCTCATGTAAAAATCCTATCCATGTTGAATAATTAGCATTAAGAGGGATATTAATCACAAACAAACTCACCACAATACAAATAAACATGAAACATCCTACTCAATTCTCAACCATACGATCCATTTCTTCAAAGTTTTTTACATGTCTATGTAGGCTTTTGGAAACAAATAAGAAATAATAATTCTTTTAATTTCAGGTCATTTACAAATGCCTAACTATCCCTTAAAATTACCCCCAAATCCCCTCTTATTAAGTCTTACTGGGTGGAAGAGGCCGATCTCTCTTGGCTGCAGTTGCGCTCATGCCAGCCATGTCTGCTTCAGCCAAATCTCCATCATCCTCCTCCTCCTCCTCTTCTCTTCCCTTCTCCTCCTCTTCAGGATCCACCTGATCACGACCCATCCCAACCTGTATCACCCTCGGTACCGGGGTTGACACCAAGGGCCCTTGTGTGTCACTGCCCTCCACTGGCACTGCTAGATCTACACGGCTGCGTCCATTCCCAACCTGTATCACCCTCGGTACCGGGGTTGACACCAGGGGTGCTTGTGGTTCCCTCCTTCCTGCTGGTAATGCTGGACTACCATGAATGGGCGGTGCACCTGTCATGTTCTGCGGTGCACCAGTATCAGCACCATGGATGGTTCTTTCTCTGGAGGGTGCAGCATCATCTCTAGATGGCACCATCTGACCTCTGCCATCAGCGTCATCCTCTCCTTTGCCATTGCTCCTCACCTCACCGACAGACCTCCGGGGCTCTCTTCCGGCACCTGGTGCCTCCGACCCAAAGGCCTCTTCAAAGAGGAGACGTTCGGCTGGTGGCATGAGATTGGGGCGCTGCCCCTCGCTGACCTCCCCCTCACTACTGGTGCTGTGAGGGGGCGAGGCTCCAGGGGGGAGTAGCCCGGAGGGGAGTACCCCAGCAATGGAGAAGGGTGGAGGGTGTACCCCAGCTGGGTCCTGGTGCTGGAAGAAGGGCGCAGGCATGGCACCAGGAGGTGGTTGTCTGAGGCGTGCCAGCAATGCCACCACGGGATCACGAGTGAGCTTCAGCTGTCTGGGATCTACCTCACCTTCACTCCTGGGTTCCTAAAGTGGAGAAGAAAAAAAATGTGGTCAGCATCTGCATCTGTCAGCACAATTAATCAAATAAAGACCTTAAATGTTTTTCTGAAGGCGAATTCAACACAATAACTTTTTCAGTAATACTTTTAAAAGCTATACTTCTCAATTATGTTATTACCTAGGGTTTTCTGACAGAATGAATATTCATCCGGGACTTTAATGAGTATTCATGTATGCTAGTTAAATTGGATGCTTTTTTGGTAACATGAAAAACAACCTTTTGTTGTGATAAGTATTGGATATCCACGATACTTGATTTGGCAAAAATTGCTCCACTATTATTTTTTAAATTATAAAATAGACAAAGATTTTGAACCCCAACTCAAATCATTACCATTCAAGTCACTAAACAACAATGTGGTGATAAGCCATCATAGTAACTGTTGCTTGAGCAAATGCTGGTCACTAAGTTTATAACGCTGATTGGAAGCTGTCTTGCAAATCTTTAAAGGAATCAAGTAACTTTGTATGTGCAAAAACTGACAAAGGGTTGATCAAATGTGTATTTCTGTGATCTGATATGTCCGATGAGTGATATGTGACAATTTCACAGTAAATTAATGGCATATGACAGAGTAATGAGCGCAAATGCAGTTATATTTGCTAACTCATTGCATTAACATTGTACAAAGTTATTATTATCCAGTGGATATTTATAAACCGAACACTTCTATCTAAATATCTTTATAACGCAAGAGAAATTCAGAAAACCAAAACCTGTTCCATGTTTGTATCAGTTACCGTAAAACTCCGTGTATAAGACGCACTTTTTTTCCGTCGGAAAATTTTCAAAGTGGGGGTGTGTCTTATACACAGGTACAGCCCAAAAAAAATAAAAAAATAAATAAAAAAAATTGGGGGGGGGGGGGAGGGACACCCTGTAGTCATGTTGAATGTGTATAACACATGGTTTAGGGTAGGAAAAGAACTTACAGTCAGTTGTAGCATTCAGCTAAATATACCTTGGTGCTCATGAATATTCATGAATATGAATATGAATATTTATGAGCACCAGTGTTACTGCTAAATAAATGTGCAATTTGTGTACTAACCACTATTTTTATGTGAGAAAATGATTGATGAATGCTAGATTCAACATTAAGCTTTTGTCATGCCCTAGACCAGTGGTATAAGCATTCCAACAGCACTTCAGGGTAAAAAAAATAATAATACAGGGTGTCCCCCCCCCCCCCCCCCAAAAAAAAAAAAAAAAAAATATATATTTTTTTTTTTTTGTTTTTGTTTTTTTGCTGTGAAAGTTGGGGGTGCGTTTTATACACGAGTGCGTCTTATACACGGAGTTTTACGGTATACGAATACAACAAGGTATGCAAAACCTGCTAGAGTTTTAAGTAAGTTTTGGGGATTTTGACAATGTTACTAGATCCCTTTAATCTAGACTAAGTGAAGGCTATATTTACCTGGTCTCTGCCTGGCCCCCTGATGGTACTGGTGGTGCTGCTCTGTGAACTCTCCTCAAACAACTCCATATCAGGCACACCTAGTGGAGCAAAACGAAAAATCAGCAATACAGTAAAGCAGGGCGCGGCACTAGCACTTGCCCTATTGCCCGGGGCAAGTAAAAATTGATGTTGGGCAAGAACACATTCATAAATGGACTAGTTTGGTTGCCCCATTGGGCAACAAAATCATTTTTCAACTACAAGAGAATAATGTAATTTTGTAGGTGTAAATCTCACATAGAAGTAAGTGGGCAAGTAAATTATCTGTTGGGCAAGTACAATTTGAAAAGTTATATTATTTTACTTGCCCGAACAGCCCAGTAGAGAAATAAGTTAGTGTGGAGGCTTGCATGAAGTGATGTCACAGCTATTCATTGCCATGAGCAACTGGTTCTACTACGCTCACTCCAAAAGACATTACTCAATTTTGAAATGTAGACACTTGTGATCATATTCTCAATATCAACAGATTTCCTGACTTACCAAACAGTGTTTCATCCGGCACGCGGCCAGCCTCCTGCTCACTGACCAGCCACTCCCCCTCTGATACCTCCCTCCCCGTGGAAGTGGTAGTGGTAGAGTCCGGGGGTGTGGGTTCTGTGGTGCTGGATGATTCCATGCTGGGTGATGCGGGGGTGGCAGGCTTGGGAGGGGCTGGTGGTAGGAGAGTGGGAGGTGGAGATGGACGCCTTGGGGTTGGACTGATGAAATGAAATTATATGCATTTTATCGTCAATCAATAATAAATCAATTCTATAATTACAACATATTCACAATGCATTTTGATACCACATGATAACATTCTTTGAAATAAGTTGTTATGCTCACGCTCATAAGATTAAATACTCAATTTGTTAACTTCATCAAGCCCTCCAGAATCATTATCCACTTGTGATTTGAACCTCTTTATCATGATACTGCTGTTACCCAGTATAGCCTATAGGTAGTTTCACTGCCTACACCTAGGTACATGTATATACCAATTAATGGCAGATTCTAGGGGTGCTTTCAGGGCTCCATTCAGAATTGATTTCTTCAATAATTATATCAAATTGGCATGTGATACACTATACCCCTATTTTCAAGTTAAGTATTGAAACTGATGGATTATAATACTAAGTTTGGTGACAATATGTCAACTGGTTCTTGAGATATCGTGATAACGAGCTATTTTTGCATATATATAATGAGCCCTGTGACCTTTAACCACATGACCCCCAAATCTAATCAGTTCCTTGGCTCCTCAAGATACATACATGTTCCAAGTTTGGTGGAAATTCTGTCAACCGGTTTTTGAGATATCGCGATAACGAGAATGGGATGTACGGACGGACGGAAGTGCAACCCGAAAACAAAATGCCTCCGGCCTCTTTGATGCGGAGGCATAAACATGAACACATTATAACTAGTTGTCCTACCTTGGTGACCTTATGGTCTCCTGGAAGATGTCAGACTCTGGCTCCGACGCAACTGGACTTCGGGGCTCTGGGGTTGGCGTGGGGGTAACCATGGGCTCCAGGGGTGCCACCAGGGGTTCAGGAGAAGCCCTGGGGGAGGGGCGAGGTGTCTCAGCTTCCCCCATGAATTGTGGGGGTGGAGAGTCTGCTGCGATCGGGGGAGGGGTGGTGGGAGGTGTGGTTACAGCATCAGGTCCAGGGGCAGCAATGGTGGCAGCATCTGCAAGAGTTCAGAAAATCAATGATCAATTATCCTTTTATTTTATGCAAACAAGTATACATTTCAATCATTCTTTCTCATATCTACAATTAAGGGTTTTACAGATACACCTGTAATAGAGATCACCTGTATATAAAGACCAGTGGCTCTATAGCATCTGTTAGAGCTTGACTATTTTTATACCCAAAAGAAAGTTACAAGGTAATCACTAGTGATATTACTTCGTGAAGCAAGCTGAAAAGGAACACATTCTTTTTAGGTAATTGGCTGAAGTACTTTCAAGGGTGTTTGTACACTTGGCAGCAAACATCAGTCTGCCAGTGAATACTAATCTGATGTCAGCACTTTCAACTGCAAAACAGTCACACAAAAAATGTTATCCTTTAGTGTGAATATAGAATTCTGGAAACTCAAAAAAGAATTTAACAGCACTATTCCGTCCCTCAGGTAGGATGTCAAATGGAGGCCCCAAGTGTAAGAGAGTCATACCCTTTGCACGTAACAAACTTGATTATTACTTTTTGTAAATTTCATAAATTGTCTAGTTTGCTTGCCCAATCGGGCCACTAATAAGAGAGAAGAATATTATCTAGAGTTAAGCGGGCAAGTAAATATTCTGTTTGGGCAAGTAAAATTTGAACATGCCCGAATAGGTAAGCAGAGAAAAATGTTAGTGTGGAGGCTGTATTTATATCTCATTGTACATATTTCACGATTTGTATTATGTACTTTTCATTTTTTTAAATTCAGATGTGGATATATACTTAAAACTTGTACAAATAGCAATTTCTAACCTTCTGCTGCTGCATCTGGCTCCTGCATCAGGTCCTTCAGACTCTCCGTCTCAGACTCCACTCCTCCTGACGCCATCTCCCCCTCACCAGCCTCACTCACATCTGGGGTGGGGATTCTGTCCCTGGGGGTAGGGGAGGGGTCCCTGGATGGCACCAGTATCGGGGACTGGGGTGGGGTTGGCTCTGGGGTAGGGATGGGTGAACCTCTTCTCACCTGGAAGAGGGTAATATAGAATGGGAGATGACAGATGAATCTCAAGTTCAAGATGAACAAAGTATTGTTCCTCAAGTTCAAGATGAACAAAGTATTGTTCCTCAAGTGAGGGATTGTGTAGGTTTGTCCTTTTGTTCGTTGGTTGATTGGTTATTTATTATTATTTTGTTGCAGACGTGGCACTATCACATCTTCCAAAATGATGGTTCATTGCACAACTATAATTAACCAAATGATTAATAGCCAAGTCAACTCACAGGTCCAATCAATTACAAATAATTGATAGAACGATTCTTCCGATGGATAAATCACAAGACCACATGATATGAGGTGTAGGGTCCCTAACATCCTGAGGTGATGGGTTGGTATACTGACCCAGGCAGAGCTAAATCTTCTCTTCCAGCACCTCCTAGACAGACTCAATAACTAATTATTCGTAGAGAGGTTCTCCTAATGAATCACAAGATGAAATGATATGAACTAACCGGCTGAGGTGTAGGTTGCCTAACATCCTGCGATGATGCTTCAGTCACGGACGAGGACTCCCTTTCATGCTGACCCAGACAGAGCGAGATCTTCTCTTCCAGCACCTCCTGGACAAGACGATTGACCAGGGTGGAGTCTACAGGCTGGCCAGCATCAACAAAGAGCTGCAGACCTCCGCCACCCAGGGCTCCAACTGTGGTGGAAAGAAAAACGACTCTTAAAAAATGTGTTTTAAACCTTAAAATAGATTATTTTATTCATTCCCCACAGACCCCAGCCCGTGATTTTAGAATTTCTAGATTTTTGAAAATCAGAGGGGTAGTCAATATTATTATCCCCTAAAAGAGATAATTAGCACCTCCTCGACATAAAGAGAATGTTTTATGACGGTTGAGTTAACATGCCTTCTGGCATCCACCACAAAGAGCTGTAGGCACCCTCCTCCAAGGGCACAAGCTGCAGGCGAGCAGGGTAAAACTCATTTAAAGGGGATTCTATTTTTTTTTCTTCTTCTAAATGCAGACATATGGGAAACTGCCCAGGAATATATTGAACTAGTGGCCAAGCGCCTCTCCGCAATGCCGTGCTTGCGCGCATAGGATCCTGTATACAGTACAGTCCTATCTGCATAGTGTTTTCGATGAGCGTATCATCGCCATAGAGTTGTATATATACAGCTCTATGATCATCGCATAAATAAACCTCGCTCACAATGCGTACAAACTTATGCATGATTATTAACTCATTGAACAGTTTTCCCTTGATCGGGATATAGAGCGCAGTAATGGATTCAGATGCCACAGATATTGAAGATTATTTGGAGGTATATTAATGAAAGTGAGCTAAGAAAATTGGGCTTTGCTGGGATTGGAACCCGAGACTTTCGGATTGCTAGATTGTTACTCTAACCACTGAGCTACAGAGCTCTCATGACGGTGGTACAGGAAACCCTGTAGGCTGTATGATGCTTGTGCTCCTCTGAAGCTGTATAAAAACTTGACTAAGAGACCCGAAGGATAAGAAGGTTTTAGTCAGCTTCCTTCATCTCTGCTTCTTTAAAATTGTAAGAGGATTAATATGCATGTGCAAGTGTCTGAGAGAATCCTTACTAATAAGAGGATAATATTGGGTATCTGTGATCCCTCGCAAAAACCATAAAGTCTGTTTAAAAATCAGGGGTGGTATTCTGTAAGTTCGTCCTAAGATCAACTGTAAGACCTCCCTAAGGCAATCTCTAATTGGTTAGATTATTGGTTAGGTTAGATCTATCATCTTAATTTAACCCTGGGGGTGTGGCTTCGGCTACTCGAGTTTGATTGTTTCTCTGAACACAACAAACACATGGCGCGGGTTTCATTATTCACTGAGTGTCTTACGCGCTAGCGATTTTGAAAATATTGCTGCTTGTATTATGTAATGGCTAAGACAGGGTTCGGGGCTGTCTTAAATTTTAGGAGCGCGCGTTGCTCCGACCTGCAGTTACCGAATATCTTAGGACAGGAAATTTACATAAATTTGCGTACATAAGATCATCTTCTTGGAGTTGATCTCATCTTCAAAATTTGATCTTAAGATCAACTTTAAGAGCAACTTACAGAATACCACCCCTGTAGTATATTAACAAATAAATTCTAGGGTCAGTCTTTTATAAGGATTTCATTCCTTTCTGGCCGCTACCCACTCAGAATAATGTTACTTTTTGTTTTATCCTGCCTATTATGTGATATCTTATAGTATGTATTTATTCTGCAGTGTTTCAATTGTATTCTTGCAGTTTTATACCGAGTGAAATAAACTGGAAATGAAATCAAATGAAGTTGATTTCTTATCTCTCCAGTTCAGGTTAATATAACTTTTGACTAGCATGAGCATTGAAAAGGGTTACCAGGAGGTACCACCATCACATCTACAACTTTCTAGCTCAGTGGAAAGAGCGAGCAAAGCGAGCAAAGAAATGTTGGCTTTAGCCGGAAATCAAACCTGAGACGTGCAAATTGTTAGACCGGTGTCTAACAATTTGCACGTCTCAGGTTTGATTTCCGGCTAAAGCCAACATTTCTTTGCTCGCTTTTATTTGAATCAACAGGTAGTCAGTGGAAAGAGCACCGTTCTAACAATTTGGACGTCTCAATTTCGATTTTGGGGAAAGGCCAACATTTCTTTGCTCGCTTTTACTGAACGAACCGGTAGTCAGTTAGTTCTAATCTGGTCGTTTCTATATAATTGAAAGAGGAGTCAGGATATTAAGAGTACAAGAATCTGAGGAGAATCCTTACAATAACAAGGCTAATCTTGTATGTTTGCTTAATGCCAATTCACTCTGGAGTGTGTGCGTCACTCATTTGCGATATTACTTTGATGATTAGCAGTTAAATGTGTCTGGGATTAGCACTGCGTGGTGCGCATGTGGTCTAATTGCTGATACTTGTATCTTTCTTTTTTTTAGCTCAGTGGTTTAAGCTTTGGTCTAACAATCCAGAGGTCTTACATATACACGTAGGTTTGATTCCAGGAAACCCCACTTACTTTGGTTATTTTGATTTTCATTATTTCTGGTCAGTTTCCTATAAGTGTGTACATTTTTGTAATAATTGTCTGCCAGTCTGACCTTTCAGGAATATTCTCTAGGGAGTGTAAAATGTGCACTTCGTGTGCTCAATTGACTGCACTATGTGTCCGATTAACGAGGTAATAAAACTAATGCCCCGCAAGCATCAAAAGACAAAACGTTCCCTACATAAGTAGGCATCATTATCATTACTAACTCGATAAAAAAAGGTTTTTACCTAAATGACTAGAATCTTCTGAGCTGGCGGGACTGTCCGGTCTGTGTTGTGGCTCCCTGTGAGCTAGGGGTTTCTCTGGTAGACTGCGATGCATCTCACTGATCAGTCTAGCAATCGGCTCCTGCTCCACCCTGGACAGTGCGGGTCAGGGAACAAGAGGAAGAGGAAGAGAGTCGCCTTGAAAGTCGCCTTGATAATACAAAATTTAACTGATTTTTATCAAAATTAATGCCTTTTCAAAGAACTATTTCAACAATTGTACAAAGAAACTAGTAAACATCTTTCCATAGTTGCTAGGCCCACCTGAGAGTTAAGTTCAACTAAGTAGAATCTTTGTGAAATACTCCCGTGGATACCTACTAAGGATTAAAATATCATTTATAGTTTTGTGCTTTATCAACAAAGAATGGACAATGGAGTTCAGTCAGTGTCATTCGTACGCCTGAAGAAGAATCTGCCAGATTCGATAGCTCGCGGCTCCATTGATTTACATTTTACTACACTTGCCTTTATAGTGGACAAGTAGTTTTCAGCAGCTTTTTACATTTAAAGAATGGACAATGATGAATGTGACAGTATCATACCAATCAACAGCTCTATTCTGCAACAGTTCCATCCTCCTGATGTCATCTGCTATCTGGTCTGAGCTGGGCATCCTGCCTTGTGGTGGTAGCGGTGGGGGCTGCTGAGGGGGGAACGGGGGGCCATGGTAGGGGGTCTGTCTGACTGCCGATGCACCTCTCACTGCAATACCTGGACTCAGCTCAGCATCTGCCTCTTCTTCTTCTTCTGGGGGATTCTAAATGATAACAAAAGTATATGGTGAGGGAGTTTATATAAGGGAACCTAGGATATCATTGGGTAGATGTTCTTAATTTGTAATTGAAATTCACAGTAAAATTTTGTTTTAATGTATAAACTGTCGGGAAGAACTTTAAAGGGGTATTCCGGGCCTGATAAAACCATTCGTTATTTGAATAAGCAGAATAAGAGGCATAATTGGTGAAAATTTTATCAAAATCAGACAAGAAACACGGGAGTTATACCTATTTGAACATCATGTATTAATGAGCAATCATTTCAAAATTTACGCCATATGCAACATCATTGACTAGCAACTCGCCATGGCTTTAGTACATGAAAATACACTTATTTCTCATTTTCGTTGCTAAAAATTAATTTTTCTCTGCTTGTTTTCACAAATTCATAGAAGAATATCGATGGGCCAACCTCTTTGGAATTTGTAAGCTCATAAATGTGTTTTGTTATTAAGAAAATTTAAATTTTGTAAAATTTCCATGTAGAAGTCAAAATGGCTGCAGCTCGCAAGTGACGTCACGATCGATAGCAATTGCTAACGATACTAAAAATCGGAGCAAAGTTCATCCTGTCATAACTTTTTTATTGCTCTACTGTTTTGGCTTAGATTTTCGATCATGATTCTTCATATTCACTTCATTTTATAGCAAACATCACATTTCTGGGGTGAAATTCCCCTTTAAAAATATTATTTTTCTCTGTTATGCAATGTGTGAGAAAATAAGTCTGGTTGGCGTGCATGAAATATTGTGATGGTTTAAACAAATTATTTAATCTTAGACTTGGGGCATTCATAATTATATCTTATGGATTAAAATAGCAAGGGATATGTTGTTCATTTGGTATGCTCTGATTTTCTTTAACTTATTTCCTGATTAGTATGACTTGCTTTATCAGAATCAGGCCACTACTTATTGATTGTTTGTGTTATGAAAATCATTCACCAAATTGTCTTTTTGAAGAATTTGTTGTTGTTTTTGTCATGAGTTTAATGGGTCTCACTACGAAATAAACTCTAGACATACCTCAGTGTGCACATCCATATCCGCATTATCTGTAGCAGTGCCTGGTACTTGTAAATCCTATAAAATAAAACAACCAAATAAATAACAAAGAATTACATTTAAGGATTGTGAGTGATACAAATTGTTTTTGGCATCGTCTTTTTGTCATCACTTACATTTGATCCCATTCAGGGCCCTGCTGCAGAAAGAGATGCAATTGATTGTAAAGTTGCAATTAATCGTCAGTTAGATCATGTGACTAAATGTGCAAATCTGATAGGTTGAAATGCGCAAATTTTCAGACTTGCAAATAATTGCAACTTTACACTTGTTTGCATCTCTTTCTGCAACGGGGCCCAGGACTGGTCCAAAAGATACTCGAGCGTGGGTCTATGGAGAATACATTTTATAAGCAGAATCAAACGGTCCCGAGCAGGGTAATTTAATTTTCTGACCATTATACTGTATCATGGACTGTATTTTACAGAGATGCATAACTGCTTATAATCTGTAACAAAGCATGCATAGTAGAATCTGAGACAAGAAAGATCTGATTTTGACAGAAAAACCAATTCAGGATGTAAAGTTAATTACAATCATAGTCCGTTTTATTCCATAAAATCCAAACAGCCACAATATTCTAGAGGAATGATCTTGTATCCATCTTTACAATTACAATTTACATGCTCTGGGGGGTGTTGCCATCAATCGCAAGTCGGAAAATGCGTCTAAATGCGCAAATCTGATTGGTTAAAATGCGCATATTTTTTGACTTGCGATTAATCGTAACTGCGCTTGATCCCAACTTTGCAATTGTCTAAAAGTGCATACATGATCTTTCACTGATGCTGCAGAAGACAACAAAGAAAATTTAAACATAACTTTTAATTTGTATTTCACTGGAACTTAGCTGCATACCTGGAATTTAGCAGAGGGTGTAGAAGTCATTCTGTCCTGACTAACCACAGGTGTAGCAGGAATGGAATCAATGTCCACATTTGGCAGGCGCTGTCAAATAGATAGTACAGATATTTGAATTAATAAATAAAAATCAATATATGAATGAAGAAGTATATAAAGACAATGAATGTGGAGCTGCAAAATCATGTATGACTAGAGTTACTTTCATTCATACACCAGTCATCTGCTGAGAATATACTGCCTGATCTGTCCATCTGATCTGATACCTTCCTTATACATTATCTACCACAACTGTACTTGATTTGTCTATTATTTTGTACTCCTACCCTTTTAACCCGTTCAGGACTGGTCCCGAAAATATTCAGGCTTTGGTCTATGGAGAATACATGTTGTAGCAAAATCAGTATGTCCTGAATGGGTTAAATATAATGCTGTAACTGACCTTGATGATCGGATCGTTTGATCGGATCGGCAAAATTTTATCGATCTTCGAAATCGGATCGATGATCGGGATCGGATGATCGGCAATTTAAAAAAAAAAAAAAAAAAAAAAAAAAAAAAAAAGCTTTAATTTGCATCACTTTGCAAAAAAACTGGTTCGTTACTTACTGCACATTTTTGTTCTGGTCACTCGATAGTCCGCCGTAGTATTTTTTATAAACATTAAAGCCATTTGGACGACTTAAATCAATATTTTGGATGCGCCGAGGTTGCTTGCTCGCGCAGGGCTGGCGCTAGCGTGGCCAACCGGTAGAGATACGGCGGAGAAGACCGTCAGCGGATCGCGAGGCTATGCTTTCACGTGCTTTATAACGGCATCGCGGCGCAGCATGCACGCAGTTTGCACGCGACAGGTGATCTATCTCCGTCCATGTGACATATTTTTGTTGATGTTGTTGTTATAATTATAGTTACTTAACTTTTGCATTTTGTTGTTTTTAGTTTGACATCGTTTTTTTATGCTGTTGCTGCATGCAGTTTCAGTCAGATTTTTGCGCATCGCTTGTTTATTTTATCCTGTTTCCTTAATTGAATTGCAGCTTGATTATTAATATTACTCAGTATAAAATAATAATTAAGAATAAGATATTTTGATTTCTTTGTTGCTGTTTTTCACGACTGATTTTCTAAAAAATAACTGGAGTTTATTTAACTTTTTTGTTATTCTTTGTTCTCCTTTAGAATCAGTTTAACTCGATCAACAAGTTGGGTACATGATGTATTATAAGCTACATGCAGTAAATAATTCTGAAAAAAACAAACAAACAATAGAAAACATAAAATTAAGGGGACATTTTTAAAATAAACAAAGTAATAGTAATACACAGGTGTACCCCCAATAATTTTCGTGCCCCCCCCCCCCCCAACCAGTCCGACCACCTTCGCCACTGGCTATATGTGTTTGTTTGTTTGTTTGTATTTGATTAGTGTGTATTGCTTTGTTATTTTGCGACTAGTACATAAGTTTGTTCGCTAATTACTTGTACCAATAGCCCCAATACCGATCCCCACGTCATTCAACAATCCGAAATGTTTTAAATGTACTAAAAATAATAGCCCCCGCCCCCAAACTTTCCGTCGTCCGGCGTATAGGCCTACTCAAGAAACAAAGTACCCTCCCCCAGTCTACTGAGAAGTGAGAAGGCTGCCACCCCCTCCCCGATACAAAACGAGTACCGGGTATTATATTTTAAAATATATAAATTATTGTTATGTACACAGAGTATAATAATAATAACAATAATATCGATTTATATAGCGCCTAATATGATTGATAAATGACAGAAATGATGAACTGATGAGGATGACAATGAATGATCATTATGAAGATGGCGATGCCAATGATTATTATGATAAAAAAGAGGATGGTAATGATCCATGATGAAGATGAGGATGATGGTGCATGTTTGACTGGTGATGATTATAATAATTACTAACATCGAGACGGACAAAGTGCCATTATAATGGAGCTAGGGGCGAAGCAAGAACATTGTAAACTGCGTCGTGGCAACTCCCCGTTAAAATGTAAGTAGTATATAATTTATTATTATTTTTAATTGCGTTACGTACAATTATTGCAATATATGGGGAGGTCCTCAATACAGTGTGACAAAAAAATGAAGAAAGCGTTAGCCTAATGGCAGTGTGAACGAAATAATTACAGTTCCCCAATTTGCGTGCCCCCCCCCCCCCCCCCCCCCTGAAAAAATACAAAATCACACGGTCGCACATAAACTAAATCATAATCAGGGGCCGCATTGATATTGGGGGATGGGGGAGGGGGCTGACCACATTGTCCACATTTCAATTGTTATCATGATTATCTTATCATCACCATTATTTTCAATTTGACGTTTATATTATGATGTTGATCATCAAGTATACAATTTCACAAGCCATCATCCATAGAAATAATAGAGTATTTATATTTTGAACATCATCATGAGTACATACAAATTAAAATTGCATGGTCGCACGGAAACTAAATCATAATCATGGGCCGCAGAATGTTTTCGGGGTGGGAGGAGGGGGCCGACCACATTTCAATTGTTATCATAATTATCTAATCATCACCATTATTTTCAATTTGACATTTATGTTATGATGTTTATCATCAAGTATACACTTTCACGAGCCATCATCCTACTAGAAATAATAAAGTATTTATATCATGAACATCATCATGAGAAAGAGTACATATGAATTATTAATCATAACAAAAACGCATAGTCGCACTATCCATGGTCGCACGTGAAACTAAATCATAATCAGCGGTCACAGAATTATGTTTTTGATATTGGGGGGGGGGGGGGGGGGGTGGTGGAGTTGGCTGACCACATTTCAATTGCATTATCATAAGTATCATTTTAAGTCCCTCATGCTCATGTTTATCTCATCTTCCTCGTCATTACATTTATACTCAAAGCGTAAACAAATTATAATTCTTTAAATTGAAAGAAGGATCGGCCGAATGTAGTCCTCGCACGCGCAACACAAGTCAAAATTGGAGCGTCCGTCATCTTCCTAAAAAGGAAAGAAAAAAAAAACATGTTATGATTATGTTTATATAGTTAAATTTTGACGCCATTAATCAATAACAACATATCAAACAATTTATATACTCTCTCGATCTCCCGGAATTCGGGGACCGGGAGATCGAGAGTGCAAATTTACAGTTTATATTATACATGTATACTAATATAATTATGTACCAGCTTTCCCCTGAATCTTAGGCCTTGCTGGCGACTATAGAGATCAACAAATCGTTTTAATGTCCTCTTCCATAATTTATCAGCATTCTCTATCAGTCGGCCGACAGTAAAAGACTGAATTTAACATGTAAAAGAGGATATGAAAACGATAATTCGTTGATCTATAATAGCTTGCGACATAGGACACGCATGCCGCCCGCATGCATGCACGGCGCCAGCGCGGCGCCGATCGTGCGCGCGCCGGGTCTGACGGCCTGGAGTTCATGTGAACATCCGTCGGGAATATCGTTCAAATGACTAGCAATTTTACGAGTCTTGTTCCGATTTTCGCCTTTCAAAACGAAGTAAACTAACAAAGAGTATCTCGAAAATAACATTTTTTCAAGTAAATGATATAGATTGTCCCTTTTTAAAATTTCAATTCCGATATTCTTGCAAAGAAAATGGATGGTTTTCTCCCGGGATTTTTTTTTTTTTTCACATAAGTCATAACACATAAAAAAAACAAAAACAACATTTCATCCGATCCGATCTCCGATCTTTTCTGCATGATCGGAAATCGGCAAAAACGGCAAAAAAGCCATGATCGGATCGGGATCGGCATGCCGATCCGATGATCGGTTACAGCGTTAGTTAAATATATAATCACATTTTAAAAAGAGACCCTGGGGTGTAATAACCAGTATAGAGAGTTCTGGTTGGTCAGTTTCAGACTCAATATCAACCACAGCTATGTCCGATCTGCCATTTTCCCTTGGTTTACCTATCTGGTCCGATACCTTCCTTATATCAATCAGAACTGTACCTGATGTGTCCCTCCTTATTCATATCTCCCACCCTTTTAAATAAATAATCCTATAAATACAGATTACTGTCTGTACAAACCTGTATAGCAAGCTCTGGTTGGTCTGTCTCAACTTCAATATCAACCACAGCTGGCCTTATCTGTCCATTTCCCTGAGGACGTCCCTCTGATCCGATACCTTCCTTATATCTATCACAACTGTACTCAATTTGTCTATTCCTACTCTCATATCTCATACCCTATTAAGTACATAAACACATAAATAAAGATTACTGCATGTACGAACCTGTATAGCAAGCTCTGGACGGTCGGTCTCAGCCTCAATATCAACCACAGCTATGCCCGATCTATCCATTTCCCTTGGTTCACCTCTGTGGTCAGATTCCCTCCTTACATCGATCACGGCTACGTTTGATCCATCCCTCCCCCTTGCTGGATGTGCACGGTCAGATGGTCTTGCGACCCCCTGCTCCCGCCCCCCACTCCTTATGACCACTGGCTGCGCCAACCCCGCCCCCGTTCGCGGCTGACCGAGGGGGATGGCCATAGGGATGAGCTGTCCGTGTGCTGGGGCAGAGTGGGGGCCAACGTGGGAGGGGAGGGGCTGGGGAGCAACCCCTGGGCCCACTTGGTGGGGGTAAGGGTTGAAGTAGTACTGATCCATGGGGGTGGGGCGGGCGGAGGTTCGGACCCCTCTTCCATGGATGTCGGTTTGTGTCTTGGCCGCCGCATGGTCAGGGACTGGAAGAAAGAAGCATAGTGTGGAATTTAGTTCAATGTTTATATTCCTATAGATACATATTCAAAAGCATAACAAAGGAAAATCTGACTACACTCTAAAGATATATAAAGTATATCATTAAGCCTCTGGAAAGACTTTCTGAAAAATAACCCCTTGTTTCAATTACCTTTGACATCAGCTGCATGATGGGCAATAGGCTTCTTGACTTTTGTTGGAGTCCGATTTGTATAGTGGAGGTAAGGTGCATCTTTGAGCGTCGATCTCTTAGCCTGGACCCGGGTCTGTCCATAAACATGCTCGATGTAACGCTCATCCTGTAGCACGCTCCTCACAAACTTGGACTGAGTTGGCCGCACCTGAACAAAAAAAAAAATCCATAACAATTTATATTCAAGTGATCCATTTTCTAAATTATATTTTCCAAAAGTGTTATTTGAGACTATCACAAGTTTCTTCTGAATGACGTGTAAAAGTTTCATAGAAAATTAATGCTGTTTACAGAGTAAAAAAAATACCCACCAAAGTATCCAAACCAAATTGGGATACTTTTGATGGTACAATCGAAAAGCGCAATTTCAATCATAAATACATGTACATGTATCTCTATAATTAGGGAGACACTTGAAAATCAAAACCCGTTTAATTCTTTTGCTACCATAACAACAAGGTACAAGAGAAGTGTGTAAGCTCGAAGTGATTTTGGTTGAATTTCTCAAAGTTTATGGATCACTTTCAAACCTGCTCTGACAACCACCTGTATATAAAGATTTCATGTCCATACAGACCTGGGAGTGTTTCACAATGATACCAACTTGGATCTTAAATTCTAAGTTGAGCTTGGCATGGAATAAAACATATATATTCAAAAACAAAAAATGCAATTATCTGAGACTTCTAACACAAATTAAAGCAATACATTCAAGGCTCTTTGATAATAACTAATATTAATGTTTTTTAGCAAAATGTATGCCTTTAAAAAAAAACTCCTCAAACGTTTTTTTACAAAGAACACATGGCTTTCCAAAATAATTAGGCCCAACTTAGAGTTGGGCCTAATTTGTCAAAGTTCAACTTTGAATCTTAGTGAAACAACCCCAGTAATCGTGACTCCCTTAGAAGAAGTAGCATGTTTAGTCAACATGATGACGCTGTCCACCACCTAAAATAGACCACTTTTTTCTGTATCCCAATGGATAGTCCAAATTGACCAAATTGACAATACATGTACAATGTACATAAATGCAAAATAATAGCACTGGCAAACTGGCCCAGGGCCACCTTCAAATTGTGATGGACCATTTTTGAAAACAATTATAAAATTGATGTACGAATCAGATATGTCAATTTTGCCCGATTTGATTTCCTTTGTTTCTTTTGAGACTTTTTGGTCTCAAATTTTGGTGTCAGACAATACAAAACAATGTTTTAGAATCATGTATAAAAGCAAAACCAGTTTGAACCAGTTCGAACCGGAGTACGACTTGACTGGTTTAGGCTCTGAAAATAGAAAATCTAAATAGACTTTTATTTATTTTTACATACGGAGGATTACTATATAAGTGCAGCTTTCTATTAATACGCAATACCTAAGTCTTTCTCATTAGCTGATGATGGATAATTATCCGGCCGACACTGCTGACAAACAATTAAACGGCGGCCTACACTCATCTTCTCATTAGCTGATGACGGATAATTATCCGGCCGACACTGCTGACAAACAATTAAACGGCGGCCGACACTGCTGAAAAACAATTAAACGGCGGCCTACACTCATCTGCCCATTGCTCATTAGCTTCAAGGAAAGGACACCTCTCTAAAATGTTCATTAAAAACTCAAAGAAAACTTAGTTTGAAAGCTTACACAACCCTGTGCACAATCTTAACTCCCTGGGGAACATATTACCTGAGATCGACCACAAATGACAAAATTAATACAATTAATCTTTCTCGGTCAATTACAAGTCACGTTTCTGGTCCAGTACTGAAAGGAGGCCTGAAACACCAATATAACGTCATGGTGTTTATAGACAACGTCATAAAGTCCAATGAATGTGTGCCAACACGTCCACAAATGATCAAAGTGTACGCTCATTTGTAATGATGCATCAGGAAACCCTATAGGTGACACATTATTTCTTGACAGTTGGTTTGCAGTGAGCTCTCCTCTTTAACAGAAGCTGAAAAATTATGTTTATGAAAAAGTATGTTCTTTTGCTAATTGACACAAAACTGACAAACACTTAAACGCAGCCATCAATCGTCAACTAAGTATTATTTTCGAAGAAAGCACTTTAATAATCGCATGAGGACAGAAATAAGTTTAAATCTTGTACAAGTTGAATCCCTATTTGAAGAGAGAAACCCTAACTTATGTCAAATAATTTATAGTATTTAGCATGAGAGAACATATTGTGGGGCTTCTTGATGTCACTAAATAGAAACAATCTCTTTATTAAGAATTCATCCACTTCACTTTGTTCTTATAATTGCACATGCCCTTATGTCCTTCAGCAAGGCATTCAATCCACATGGCTGCTCTCTACCTAGGAGTATAAATGGGTACTTGTTTGTGTGTTAAATTAGCCTGTAGCGCTCTACATAATAAGGCAGCTTGAGCTAGTATGCTCCCCTGAGAGTTGAGATGGTGCGCAAGATAATTGTGCGGGTTTGAACTGTACCCGATGACCAAGGGTAATAATGCGCCTCTGAATAGGGCACCTAGATACATGGCACTATATAAATGCTATATATTATTATTATTATTACATTGTTGATCCAAGTGTCTATTTAACCCATTCAAAACTTTGTTGATTTTGTTTGGGTATAACAAAAAAAAAAAAAAATTGGGGAAAGGGGTTCTGCCACATCTGCTGTGCATGTGACAACTCCCCCCTCCCCCCCCCCCCACAAATTAAGAAAAGTCAAGTTTTCGCTGATCTCGGGTCCATTTTTTCCAGGTCTCTGTCAACTTTTTACCATTCTCGAATCCACTTTATATCGGTCTCGATCATCTAAACCTATGATTTTGGACCCCTCTCCTGATTACACAACTTAACCAGTGGTCTTGGCCTCAAAAATTGGCGACGGACGCCCTCCGGTTACACGACTCTCTACTAGTGGTTTCGGTTCCGCTTTTATCAATTACGCACCCCCCCACCCCCCTTCCCCCCATGAAATATCCTGGCTATTGGCCTGAGGACTTATGTTTTTCTCCCTTTTCTCTTCTTTGAATTTCATCTCAAAATATTGTATTACAAAGTATTATAAAATGATGTGGGTGTACATTGATCTCCACAAAAAATCTTCAGAAATACTAATTAGAACGTCATCAAGTGTTGATGATAACATATAGTTTGAAAACATGAAAAACAAGTTTAATTATTTGTTATCTATACGTATATAGTTATTGCCAAGAAACGAGTGGTAAGGAGTGGTGTGGAGGAGTAAGATTATGGCTTTTTTAAGGGTATTTCTAATAAGTATAAGCAATAATTGGATTATAATCCTACTTTTTATTCTGGCTACAAAAAAAGACACTCCACATGAAATGGACAATTTCTATTTTTCTTATTATTCAAAGGAAAATAATTAAATAGGTACTGACGCAGTTAGACCAAAAGACGTCAAGAATCCACACATCTTTAATGACAAATAATTAAGGTTACCAATTTTTCTATTTACTTAATATCTAATTTCAAGAATTGTGCAAAATACATTTTACTATTATTGGTTTTTCCTTCAATCAATTATAAGATATCAACATTTTGCAGAGAAAAAAAATCTAGATTCATATAACTTGCTCGCGCATGCAGATATATGCATCACTATACCTGAGCCATTTCAAAATTAATTCATGCATATATAATTGATTTTAAAACATGAAATAATACTAAAACAAATAAATCATTTATTAAATCAAGAACAAATCATGGGAGCATTGTGAACATTCAACCCTTTCAGGACTGGTTATGAATGTACTCAGGCTGGGGTTTATGGAGAATGTGTTTTATACCTAAAATCAAGCCGCCTTCAATGGGTTAAATTAGGGTTAGAGAAAGAGAAAACAGTCACAAAATTCTCACAGGTGATTTAGAGCGGCGTTGCTCTTGCAGGTTCTCCTTGTTCTGTTCGTCTTGACCTTTGACCTCGTCCCCCTTCCTCGTCCGTCGCAGTCCCGTGTCAATCTTTGCCTGCACCACCTTCTTCTTGCCCGTTCGCCCCAAGTTGCTGCCACCCGTTGCTGGCTGGCCTGACCTAGCAGTGGTAGCAGTGGTAGAAGATTGTGGCAGCTTAGGCTGCTGCTGCTGGTGAGGAGGAAGTTTGGCAAGCTTGTCTGGTTGCAACCTTGTTGGGGGCGAGTGGCGACCGTTGACCTTGTGGTGGAGTTTGGTGTTCTGTAGCTCCCTCTGGAAGGTTACAATGCAGAAAGATAAGGACAATCATAAGCAATCAGTCATAGATTTGTCAGGTAAAGAGTCAATTTGTGTCTAATTTATTTATATATTAACATGCTTTTTGTTTGCTTTCTTGCACTAAACTTGCACTCTTAATCTCAGTGTTTTGCTCTGCAGAGGCTTTTATGTACATTTAATACAAATTTTGAGGGATCTTTTAGGGTTTTGGGGGGCAAAATTGCCCAGAGATCTTGTAAATGTGTTCTACTTTATCATAGGCCAGAGAACTCATAAAATACATGTGATTCTGAGTTTCTTGTTAATTTTAACATAACTGTTCATATTTTAAAAGGATGATTAAGCAGTGTGTAAATGCGAGTTGCAATCTTAGTTTTAAATAAAATTGTTAACTGTAGAAATAGCATAAAAGAAGAGTCGTGTTTACAATAGTTTTCACTATGTTTTCACTATGGACGTCAATTCATTTCATTTCAATTCAATGAAATTATCAAATGCATACAAAAGTACTTCTTGCTGTATTCTTCAGCACAAACCTTGATTTCTCCATCGATGGCAGCGATCTGATCATCAACAGCTCGTTTGATTCTTGCCAGTTCTGCCACATCACTGAAAAACAAGAAATGAAAGATTACACTATGTTAATAATAAAGACAAGTTTGTACATTTTGGGACGCCTATTCATAGCCTAGATTGTACAATTTGGCTTGCCATTGCTGGATGAGATCGGAAGATACCATTGGAGCAAATATACATGAAATTTTCAAACTCGAGTGGCTCCAAACAGTAAGAGTTTTACATTTTGAGTGCTTGTTTGGGTAAAAAAAACACCTGCATTACAACATATTTGGTGTCATGCTTAGATGCAATAAACTTCACCTTCAGATTCAGGGAATCCAATATAGAGAGGGTCTGAAAACTGAGGTCGATACATTATTTGTTTGAACAATTATTAGAATCAGCCTGAATTTTCTATGTGACAAGGGCCTAAATTGAGACCCTTAGCTTAAAACCTGGCACCCCTGCATGTTTACAATTGTACGCTTCTATAATGATAATCCAAGCCTCCACGTTTCCCTCTACTTTCTCGCATGGGCAAGTTTTATTGATTTTTTATTTTTTTTACTTGCCCCTGGCAATCAGCAAGTGCTAGTGTCAAGCCCTGTATAATCACTCACTGTTATGAAACACCTCCACAACATTTCACACAAACTTGAGCAAAGTCCATAATTCACCAACCTATCTCTCAAAACAGACAGAAAGCAACCAAAAATAAGAGGCAGTGGAGACGAGATGCTCAGTGAACAAGCATGTAAAACAACGACTAGTCTTGATTCAGACCACATGTACAATAACATGATTTATCATAGGAGGGCGTAGCACTCACCCATCCTTGCACATATCCTTGATGACCTCATAGAAGTGTTCATCCTCCCTCGCCCTGGTCAGGGTCTCTAGGCTTGCCTCCAGCCGCCCCTTGGATGCCTGCACTCGACTCAGCAAGGTCTGGGCCTCCTTGCAGGGGGGCGAGACCACGGGGGCGTTGTGCTGGGAGGGGGACGTAGCCCCTGCTGGTGGATGGAAGCCTGAAGATTGGGGTCCGAGGGTGGGGTGCACCTCCTGGGTTCTCCTCTATTATAGCAAAACATAGATGATTTAGTTACTCATTGGGGATGGGGGGGGGGGGGGGTAAATTGGGGCACTGTGCTGAAAGGGGGATGTAGCCCCTGCTGTAAGTTGGAAGCCCGAAGAGTGGTTTCTGAGGGGGGGGGGGGGGTGCACTTCCTGGGTGCTTCTCTATTATAGCAAAAAATAATGAATTATTTTAGTTACTCATTGAGGGGTGTGGGGGGGGGGGGAGGGGTGTGGGGGGGGGGGAGGGGTGTGGGGGGGGGAGGGGTGTGGGGGGGGGTGTTTGGATTTGTCATCATTTTGTCATCCATTATGTAAATAAATTGCAATAATGATGTCAGTTACCAATCGGAACTACAATCGAACACACATGATCTACTGTAAACTTCCATCTTCTACAAAACCTAAATTGCAAACGTTACAAGAGGATGACAGAATTATTGTGGCTGAAGTGAACAGCAAAATAAAGAATCTTTGCTTGCTGATTGGTTCAGTTTAAAATCCAACAGCAGACATTAAATTGAAAATATAGCGCTTATTTCGATCAAATTGATTGCTACACATGAAATGCCCAACAGTAGCTTAACGTTGCTGTTAATTGTTGGATCGATGATGAAAGGGGTTTGAAAGAGTTGATGAAAGGGTTTCATGGAAGAACACCAGCACTAGGGCTTTCTATAGCTCAGTCCGTAGAGCACGTACCGGTCTAGCAATTCAGTGGTCTTGGGTGCAAATCCAGGAGAAACACATTTTTCTTTGCTCTTTTTCATTTCTATTAATATTATTATAATTTTCAATCAGACTGAGCACTCCACTACTCACAAGATAATCATCCAGAGGAGCGGGTTCCATCCAGGCCTGTCGTCTGCGGTCCATGTCCCTCTCTGCCTCCTGGTAGTGGGCCATCAAACACAATAAAATAATCAAACAATTTTATCTGTGAGCTTGCTTTACATGCCGCTTCATTTTAGGGCATATTGTAGGGGTCCATCACACAAAACAAAAAAAATTATCAAACAAAGTCCTGATTAAATAAGAGTGAAATATGCACACTAATCACATTGTTGCATTTAGGCTCATTTTCTGGCCTGTGTTTCTTGCAAAGGATTTCACCATGGACATGCAACACACACAAAGCAAATCCTAGAATAGGTATGAGGACAATATAATAAGATTCAGTATTTATACAGGCTATTGTTTTTATTACCAAGCAAAAATACCAGTCTAATAAAGAACAAAGAAGAGTTTATTGACAAAAATAGCAAATACAGTGTAAACTAACCCGACGAAGCTTCTCAGATACTTTCCAGTACTCTCTGTCGGGAGAAACTTGATGTGTTCTAATCATTTGATCCTCTTCTTCATGATGCTGCTGATAATGATGAAAATGAAATCATTCACACAAATAAAATAAATATGTAAATAAAATGAAATAAAACAAATAAAATATCATGGACATGTATTTGCAATTACCTCTGGTTTTACATTGCAGCTCTTTCTTTTCAAATACAATTCAGACCACAAGTTAATTTTCAGTTGCCCCCTGACTGTACGATGGATCTGATATGACATCAGTTTCAAACTCTAATTCTATCTCCTGATTGTAGTATCCATGCATAACCTTTCATGCCAGATCATTATCATCTTAACACATTCCCTCCGAGATTACGAAACCCCCATAGACTTTGTAGATAACCCACCATGTTCCTGTAGGCAAAGTGTTAACTCTTCAATTAATAAATCAACATCAATGTTGTTTTTATAGAAAAGTAGACTATTTGTGCCAATAATGAAAAAAGACTGCTGAAATTTAACTGAAATAACCTAATTCTATACCAGCATGTTGATACATATTTATTTATTCAGATATTTATTCAGACGTTCATTTATTTATTTATTTATTTATAACAACATATTTCAACAGGATATACTGATCAGTAAAAACTGTTTTGCTATAAAAATGGTCCTGTAAAATAAACATAGTCAAACCTGTGTATAGTGGCCACCCAAGGGAGTCAAGAATAGTGGCCATTGTAGACAGGTGGCCACTATAGACAGGTTCAATAGTACTGTTTTTCCTTGCAGGGGATAATTTTTGATGGCCACTATAGACAGGTTGGCTGCTATAGACAGGTGGCCGCTAAGACAGGTTTGACTGTCCATGGAAATAAATAAACAGTATAAAACACCAATTAAAACACTATATCCAGCTACTTAAACAAGAGAACAGTTTTTTTTTTTAAATGCATATTTACTTTCACACCTTTATGAAACACCCAAGGCAAATTGGCAAAAATCAAGACCTGTTTCTGACCATAAACCGCAATACAAGCATTTCAATCACCCGGGAATCACATATACCTGAATGTTCGTCTTCACCTCCCGGTTGAGGTCATCTAGCTGCTGGACAACTCTTTGAGCCCGCTTGACCGTTGGACTAGTGTACACCCCTCTGTCCCCTGGATCATCAGATCTAATACATAGATTGAAATAATAAAAGAGCTCCATTTAGAACATGTATATATTTAAAAGGCAAAACATTACAATGTTACGTTATGATTGTTCACCCATTCAGGACTGTTTATTGAAGAAAGTACTCAAACCTCTGTGTTTTAAACTCAAAATAAATAAACAACCATCCTCAGGTTAACTAATCACAGATCTTCATGCAATATTGATTGTACCACTACTTTTCATTATGGTTGTGAAGACCCTTTGGAGCTGGTTTGCTTGTGAGGGTTAGCTGTTCAAAAGAACATAATTTTAACTGAAATTTAATTTGCCCCTTTCCCCAAGAAAATGTTCACCCATTTATTCAAGGAAGATTAAGTTGTTTAAACTAGTCTTAACACATGTTTCAGTATTAAAATGCTTCTGGTTATAGTTCTATGCTGCAGAAATTGCTGTAACAGCTCCCTCTTTTGAAAGAAAGTGAACAGTCACTTAAGTTGCCAGCCTGATTTTTGTGACCTTCAAGTAAGCCATACAAAATGAAAGACATTGAACAAGATTTAGTGAATCTGCAGAAGCTTGATTATCATGAGTTCATAGAAATTGATTTCATGCGTAAGTTGTTGACAGAATTAAGTGCCATTGCTAACGAATCTCCTCATATTTCAAATATAGAACTTCTTTATCTATTTCTTTTTTTGGAAGCTCATTGTGGCCCATGTTCACCCATGCAATAAAATAAAAACTAGAATTATACTTCATATCATTCACTGCCCTTCAACACTTGAAGTAGTTATTACCAAAGAATCACCAATGTTGCTCAAAACATTACATTTGATTTGATTTGACTGGATCTAATTCCTGCTAGATTAAATTATTCATTAATATATTTGATAACAAATAATCAACAATATTGCCAATGGTGTAATTGTAATCAAATCAAAATGAACAAAAAATTATTTACATTTAATTTAATATCAAATGTTAGAAGCGGACCTGTGTAAACACTTTATTCATCATCAATTACATTGTAATTACATTCACTTCTTAAGTTATTAATAAGAAATAGATCAATAATTCCATGAAAATTATATTATTCAGTATTTAATCTATATTCAATAGCAAAGGGTCACCCAAATTGTTTATGATGCAATGACATGTAAATTAGAATATTAGTAGATCGTATCATCCAGTAATCTCCGACACTTCTTCAGAATCAAAGTTTGAATAAGTGATGTGATCATATTCCTCTAAGTTTAATTCCTCCCCTCTCCGCTTAACCTCTTCTGACAGCAAAGAGTCACTAATTTATCTCATGATGATATTGCGTCTTTACAGGATATGGAAACAACATGGGACTCGGGCCAAAAGTTTGAATGAGAACACCCGGGGCTCAACAAGACACATCACCGGATCTACGCCTACAAAATATCGAGGACAATTAAACCCACATCGCAACAATTTGTATTTTTATGGTCAATCTTTCCTGCTGCCATGAATAAAGTCAAGGGAGTTACTCATTCGGGTGCAATTGAGAGAAAATGCTAACATTTCTCAGGTCTCTTGAATGAAACATTCCTGATAAATCAAGACTCCCAACGAATAAATGAATAAAAATACATAATACAAAAATTAAAAAATTAACAGATAAATAAAATTAAAAATAAATAAATAAACACATTAATTATAAGTTTTACATACATTTATAATTTAAACAATAAAATTAATTAATAAACAAATTAATAAATAAATAAATCATTACATGCAGAAATTTATAAATATTGATGCCAAGGCACTTGAAGTTGTCCATCTTTCAGTGAATTAACCAACTGTAAGCTGATAATCTAAACTTGAAATGGAACCATTATTTCATATTTCATGCCAAGAAGTTAAAGAACAGCAACCCTTGGAATAGCCATAAATTTTGATTCGTCAGAAGTAGGCAAACTCAATAAAACCCTTCAATGCATTTGATGTCAAAATATAACACATTTTCACAGAACTCAATATATCTTGAACTCTGTCTTCAATGGGTAAATTAATGTAATATCTATGAATATCACTGCACAGTTTTTGCATTTTATAGGCCAGCTTGATATTGAAATATTGAAATTATGTATAATTACTTTCTTTAATCAGAGCTCATGAAAAAAAGAAAATTGCTCAATATTTGATACCAACTGTGAATGGGTTATAGTGATGTAATATCTATACAAAAATTATCACTGCAGAGTTTTTTTTTCATTTTATAGGCCAACTTTTATATTGAAATAATATGTGTATCTTGAGTTTCTTGAATCAATACTCATGAAAATGACAAATTGCTCAATATTTGAAGCCAAATGTGAAAGGCATTTATCTCCATCTCTCATCTACATCACTTCCTCTCCTTGGGGAACCGTGACGTGGATGACAAATACACAGAAAACCTGCCAAACGCTTACTAACAATGACAGCTCTGCAGAGATTGCGCTATCTCATTAGAATGTCATCTCATGACCACAATGATGCAGCCCAACTGTCATAGTTATCTATTCAATATTAGATATCATCGGTCCAGAAAGAGAGAAGGGCGATAAGTCACCTTTTGTATTTGAGAGACAATCATGTATAAAGTTTGAAAGCCATGTGGAAACCAATGTAGGTCTCTTTTGTATTTGCAGAACGTTCACCCAAACTAAAAAATAATTGTTATCTGGAAATTTCGCATCATGTAGAAGACACTCTGGCTTACAAGACGGTATGCGTAACTCAATTTAGCAAAAAATTGACTGAATGCCCTTCTCACTCGACATTCACGCTTTGCTCGGTACTTCATAAGCCTTCAAAATCATTATACGTGTCCTTGACAATCATCCAGAAATGGGACTGTCCGTTGAGAAGATATCCATTACATGCTGTAATCATGTCCATGTGGACTCTCGCCATGGAAAATCTGGCCAGGGGTTTACGTAAGAGTGACAAGACGCCCAGGAAGTAGTTTCCACAAGTTTGAGCAAATAAGAAACGGGGCAGGCAGTCATGTAAGATGCTTTTTTCCTGTTATTTGTATCTTCAAAAGAAAGGGGATTGTGCTCAATTTACATCAATGCACGAAAAGTACATTAACCCCTTCATCCTTAAAGACTGGTCCCAAATAAACTCGGGCTTGGGTCTATGGAGAATGCATGTTATACCAAAAATCAATCAGTCTTGAGTGGGTTAATTGTGACCTTAAAGGTGGGTTCCCACTGCCGATCCGATCAACTCGATCAAGCTCGATCGCCCAATCGGCACATTTTTACCCCGACCAATCTCGACCAAATGCTTGATCGTCCTTAGACACGATCTCTTCCCGACCGCTATTCGATCGTTTACGACCCACATCCGACCATTCACGACTTCTTCGCGACGTATACTTGACAACAACTTCGATCTCTACTCGATCATTCCGATGCATATACGATCCCTATACGATATGTACTAGACCATCTAGACTAACTGGACGTCAACACGATCTCTACACGAACTCGACTCGGGCAGGTCGACCTGCTCGTACAGGAGTCGACGATGAGTCGTGAATTCGTTGTGTTTGCAGAAGTCATTACCGACAGCCGATATTACAGTATTCGCTTTTGATCAGTATTTGAATCATCGAAGATCAAGGATCAATAATGACTTAGACTAAGATTAATAATAATATTACGATTAAGACCAAGAAAAACGTAACACAATTTCCCTTTAAAGCAGCACCCCAGAGCCATCCCGCTGAGGGTTCCCTATCACGACCGCCCCTATCATGGAACAAGTCCTTGCACATCTGTGCAAACAAATAAACTGCGATGTGCTATGTCTTCAAGATACTATACCCAGCTATACTATACACAAAACATTTTAAAAACATTTCCGTAAGGTCCCAAAGTTGTTAACTTCAAATGTTTTCTAACAAACAGTATAAAAATATTTAAGTAACATTATATTTTTTAGTGAATGTTTTAATAATAATAATACAACATTAAATAAAATGTTATTTTTGAAACATATTTACAATATATTAAAACAGAAATAATATTTTCAGATAAATAATGTTGTGAGGAATGTTTTATAAAAAACAAATGCCACTCTATTTTAAATGTTAAGACAACATTTTCCAGGAAACAAAATATGACAAACATTTGTTAAATGTTGATTTTTCCTTTAAGAAAAAACATTAACTTCTAATGTTGATAATAAAATGTGTAATCAATGCAAAAACAAAATATTATAATAGTATATAATTAAGATGTCTTGAAAACATCAACCTGATGTTTTGATAACAAAATCTAAGATTTGTTTACAATATTTAAAAAATGTTTCAACAACATAAGGACTGAAATTTTTTCGATTTGTATTTTATTCATTGTTAAAGGGGACCACCAAGCAAAGGACAACACATTATTATATGTTTTGGTACCGTTTTGTGATATCAAATAGATACCCAACATTTTGCAAAGGGTTGTGTAATTCATAAACAAAGCAATTAATTTCCACCACTTACGGAACCACGGCTATCTCGTGGTTCCACACGGGCCAGGCATGTGCGAGTGCGCCAATGCAATTCACGCGTACGTCAATAGAATCCCGGATGATTCGTTCACTCTGCATAGAGCGCCGCTGGCTCTGCTCGCATAATAGTCTGCGCATTCAGACCGCATGACCGCATGGCTGAGAATGGTGATGCGTTTTCCAATTATATATTTTTTCTGAAAACATATTTTTGTGAACTTATTGAAGGAATGGAATACTAAAGATGTTAACTTTCTATAAAAAGAGTATTATTTTTGCGTGATGGTACCCTTTAAACAACATGTTCAATGAAATGTAAATATCACAAACATTTTTAAATGGTATTTTCTTTCCTTAAAAAAACATTTACTTCTAATGTCTATAACTGAATGTTTTTAAAATGCAAGAGCGAAACATTCTTAAAAAGTCTTTTTAAATGTCCTTAACACATAAACTTGATGTTATAATAACATAATTTAAGTTTTTGCTACAATATTCCAAAAACGTTTCTACAACATTACGATTAAAATGTTTTAGATTCACATTTTATGGCGTTTTAAAGATGAGTTTACAAAATGTTTCATTTTATCACAAATTTAACATAAAAAATAGTTATATATACTGAAAAGGAAAATGTTATGAATCATGCTGAGTAATAATCGCATGACATCCTGCATTAATGTTTAAAAGACATTTTCTAGAAAATGTAAGTATGACAAACATTTTTTAAATGTTGATTTTTTTTTTCTTAGATAAAACATTTACTACTAATGTCATACCTTGATGTTTTTAAAATGCAAGAGCGGGACATTTTATAAACGTATATTCAAAATGTCCTTAAAGGTAAATACCAGTTTTGGAAACGCCCCCCCCCCCCCCCTCTCAAAAAATGAAATGAAAGCTCTTAGTACCAATAATGTGAAAGAATATAATTATACTAATATAGGATTATCCAGGCATAACAATGTAGGCATAGATATATATCGCCCATACGCCATGTACGCTACGTGTATTACGAAATACTGATTTCTTCCGATATTTCTGATTTTAACGATGCTTAGGTTCAGATTTTTACCACGAAAGCCCTATTTCAATACATATTCAACAATAATGATCAATATAGATGTATTCGGCTACTTTCCCGAAACTGGACTTGGGCTTTAAAGCAGAAACTTGATGTTATATTGACATAATCAAAGATTATGCTAAAATATTCCAATAACGTTTAAACAACATTACGATCATGTTTTAGATTCAAATTCATGACGTTTAAACGATGATTTTACAAAATGTTTCATTTTATCACAAATTTAAAGGGGTAGTTTAATTTTGGTAGAGAGGGCGCTGCACATAAAAAATGTTTTGTGAGGTAATGAAAAACTGAGTGTCGAATTTGAGAGAACATGCCATTATAATGGCAGAATGAGCTTTATTTGGTCAAAATCGACCCAGAAACGGCTAAAATATCAATAAATATATCTGATCTTATAATTATTTGGGGCCCAAATAATTAGATGATAATGTAGAAAAAAAATGCTTGCACTTTTTTTTAAAATGTCAAAAGCGTTTTTTTTTTTTAAGTTGTTGATGATCTCGCTATTTAATAATTATATCAATACAACATCACATACATAATTTTGTATGAAAAATGGTTGAAACCAATGCCTTTTTAAAAAGCACCCTCTTGTGTTTTAATTGCTCTTTTTGAATGATAACAGGCTTTTTACCTAGTCGCTTGTAATTTTGTATACCTTTCGAGCATGGTGGAGTTATAACTATTAGTTTATAATGTTACTGCGTGAGGTTTTGGCTATTAAAGTTCAGCCTTACCAAAACTAAACTACCCCTTTAACATTTAAAAAATTTCTTTATACTAAAATAGAAAAGGTCATGATTCATGATGTCTAATACTCGCATGATATTCTGCATCAATATTTAAAAGACAATTTCTAGAAAAAGTAAGGTGAGAAACAATTTTTTAAATGTTGATTTATTTCTTAAATAAAAACATTTACTACTAATGTCAATAAATTAATGTTTTTAAAATGCTAGAGCGAAACATTTTATAAAAGTCTCTTTAAAATGTCCTTAATACATGAACTTGATGTTATAATGACATACTAACAGATTTAGCTACAATATTCCAATAACGTTTAAACAACATTACGATTGAAATGTTTTAGATTCTAATTTATGACGTTTAAAAGATGATTTTACAAAATGTTTCATTTGATTACAAATTCATCATCATCATCATTATCATCATCGTCATCATCATCATTATCATCATCATCATCATCATCGTCACCATCATCTCACTCAATGTCAGCAGTAGTGCACACTCTACATTTAGCTCTTCGTGCTCGGGATGTGATCGAGTGCGCTCGAGTAGCAGTCAAAAAATGAGAGTAGCGGTTTAAGGAAGTCGTGTAGCGGTCGAGTTGTTAATAAAAACAGATCGAACCATGATCGAGTTGATCGGGAACCAATCGTGTCGTAGTCGAGTATAGATCGAGATGATCCGGGAAAAAATCCATCCAGACCAAACTAGATCTCTATACGATCGTTTCCCGACCAGCTAGACCTCCACTCGATCAATACACGATCGCTGTTCGATCGCTTGACTTCTCGACCCCTACACGAAGATTTTTGACTGTCAAAAATATTCATGTAGGGAGCGGGACCATGCCGATCAAGGTAGATCGACCCCGATCGCCCTTGCCGAGCAAGCCCGAACAGGCAAAAATATGCCAAAATAGCCTGATCGGGCTTGATCGAGTTGATCTGATCGGCAGTGGGAACCCAGCTTTAGGGAAACTTGGTTCTTTCAACGTCATAATGGCAGTACACATACCCCCTTGTCCTGACAATACCGAATTAGGATTAACATACACTAGCACTAACTGTTGGCAGGAACGTCAATATTCCCATCTATTTCAACATTCTAATACCATCTTTCTCATGAATATAATGATGCAGGAACCAAGGTATGTGTTTGCTGGATCAGAAACACACATGTTTGTGATATGAAACAACACATATTTATTATTATTAAGGTAGACATCAATTACAAACAAAAAAACGAATCAGAATATCTTAAGAAAGTAATCAATTAATAAATGTATACAAATAGTTTGTAATGATTTTTATCACATTTAAAGTGGAAGTGTGATATGAATTTGCAAAAAAATAGATAGATCTTATGCAACTAACTCAAATCAAACGCCACAAGTGCTTATTTACTAATCCCGTAATGACATTAAAATCTCCCAAGATTTATAAAAGATTTGCCAATTTTTAAATTCAATTCCCCTAGAATCCTCTTTCCATCTTCAACCCTTAAGGGAATACAAAACTCCTCCAACAGATCTTGTCATCAACTTTTAATACAAACTACCAAGTTGTCTCTGCTACAAATGCAAAGCATCTGATTAGCCCTTGATTCAATTAAGCAGACTTAATAAATCTTGTCTCAGGCGCGGCCAGTTTGACGGCAACGCCACGATTCTGTCTCCCACGTTGTCTCCCGACAGCTCAGTGGTTGGCATGGCAACCACGGGTTTGTCTTTTGTGAGGATTAGCTGTCAGATCCTCTCCCATTCACCTCTGATGCTCCCAGAAAGTTTCCTGTCTCTACCCACTGTCGCTAAGCCGCTAGTGACCCCACCCGTCTCTTGACCTCGAATAACTCCCCAAAATTGTCCTCCTCTTGCTCATGTCAATGTTAAATACTAGCTTTAAAGGCCTCAGACGATATTCAGTATTTTTCGATACATATTCATCACGCATCATTAGCATTTTCAATATAAAGATATTGTGGGACAGTAATCATACATCAACAATATAGGATTACAGATTTAGACAAAATTATATTCTCATTTCATAAAACTGTACACATGTTTTACTCTCACTCTGAATTTATCCTTATCTTGCACTTAAAAAAAAATCATAATTACATGAAAATGATGAGATTGTATAATTTGATTTACTATTTTCCTATATACAGTGCACTTACTGGGGTATAAGATTTAGCATGAGCATTTGATTCATACAATTTCATGTGATATTTAAACAGGGGTAAAAAATTTCCCAACCAAAGCTAATACAGATAACAGTAATCATATAATGGATACATTTTATCAATATCCGTCAAACATCCAATCAAAAATGAAATAATCAAATGATCATAAAATACACTGAACCTTTAAAGAAGTTACAAGTGTTGATGGGATAGAAGTACATCTACCCCTGCCTGGATGAGCGATGCAGCCATGGGGTCATGGGAGGGGGACGATTGGATGTGACTCTGCATTTCAAAGAATATACATCAACTTTATATTTCAAAGACTTGTTTTGGGGGGTAGCACCGGTTGACGAAGCTGTGTGTGGGAAGGGAGGCATATATCATCCCAAACATCACATCACAAATCAGAGAGCTGGGAATTCAAATCCCTCCATGATCAAATTCAACACCTACACATCTTACTGTCACCTCAAGTCATGCCGCTGATGAACAATCAGCACAGTTGAATTCTTATTCACTGGCATTTTTACCCCCACTAAATAACCAAGTTGGACTGTATCCAGCGCGCTCCCACAACAACATCCCATGTGGGCGGGGATAAGCAAGGCTTCAATCATTGGATGAAGGGGAGGCTCTCCACAAAAATAAGACATGATTCCTCAATCTGCTTATGTTGAAGTCCAGGGGGCGGGGGTGGGGGGGGGGGGGGGGGGGGGGCGTTTCACAAAGATACTAACTTGAATCTAACAATTATCAAAAGCCATTTGTAGCCTTGGGATAAAACATATTCAAAAGCAAAAAAACAAAACAAAAAACACAAGTATTTCAGACTAACAGCTCTCCAAAATTGTTCGGTCCAACTTAAGAGTTCAGTTCATCTTTGAATGTTTCTGAAACACCCCCCAGATGTAAGATGGCTAACCAACTTTTATTTCAAGCTCGTGATGAGCCATGTTCCGTTAAGGTTGGTAGCGTAGTTTTACGAGGGAATGTTTCATTGAGTCAAAGCCACTTACGTATGAGGAATTACCTTCATGGCAACTGCTTAATTGCCAATTAGTATAGTAGTAGTAAACAAGATTTAGCGTGGGAGAATAAAAGTGAAAAACAAAATGTTGAACATTTAATGGGACGTGTATATGTTTTCAGGCATGTGAGTGAGGTAAGAAAAATAAAGAGGAAAGTCGCGGCGTAATTCCACAAGTGTGCGGGAAGTGCACATTGCGAGCACAAAGTCCATTGCGGCTGGGGTCCAGGCCTTGACGTTTTTGTATTCTCGACCCATTTTTCGTAATTCTTCCAATATTACTAGGTAAGATTTGGTCCGATTTACGTTTAAATGTTGTCTCTATACATTTAATAAAGTAAAGTTTAACATTAAAAACGCGGAATTCAGCGGAAACGCGGAAGTCTCACATGCCTGGTTTTGCATGCATTAATGATACACAACAGTTTTCTGTTGGTGTATTGAAGTAGTTTTGAGGACTAGTATAAATCACGGTTAGATCACTCATGTGTTCATTTCTACGAAAGTGAACTAATATGCTTCAGAATATCAACTGTTTACAAATATGCCTCTTTATTCTCATCACAATTTCTTCACGTCACAGATAATCAATAATGGTAGCGCTTTTTTGTAAATCTTTTATCATCCTCGCTCAAGCTGGATGGATGTAAAAAGGTATTTTGTATCAAATTGAGTCGGTAAAGGGAAAAAAAGAAAGTCAGGAGATGTAAGACACGGATGTGACAAACTGTACAAGCTCGTTACCATGGTAACCTGTAATGTATCCATGACCTGCTTCATGCGCTACACGGGAGACAGTTGTTCACCTGTGAGCCATGTAAGATGAGCAAGCAGCAATCCATGCATAACCAGAGGCTACCTAATGATTGATGGATGTTTAGGGTGCTACACTGAAGGGTGCAGGAAGAGACCATTTTGCATGTTAAAGTGGCATTCTGGCTTTTGCAAAATCGCTCTGCAGATAAGCACAGGTGGTGCTTAACAAAATACAGCAATTCTTAAACAAAACATGTAAATAATAAAACAATGTAATAAACAAAGAATCATTCATAACCAGAGGCTATACCTAAGGGTGGAGGACAAGAAGGTTTGCATATTAAAGTGGCATTCTGGCTTTTGCAGATCACAGATCACACTATAAATAGGCAAGGGCAGTGTTTAAATAAACTATATTTAAACCAAAATGTACAGAATTATATAATATACTTTTTAAAAAAAGAGTCATGCAAAACCAGAGGGTATCTATTGCTTGATGGATGTTTAGGGTGCTGCACTGACAGGTGCGGGAAGAGCTTTTGCAAATAATCCTGTACACGGGCAAGGATGATGTTTAACTTATAAACAAATACTTTAATAACCTGCGGCAACTTCATGGTGATTGATGAATGTTAAGGGTGCTACACTAAAGGGTTGAGGAAAAGACGGTTTGCCTATTTTAAGTGGCATTTTGGCTTTTGCAGATAACCCTGTAGATAGGCCTTGGTTGCCTTATGCTAACAAAATAATACTATTTTTTTAAAATCAGACTTAAAACAAACCTAATGAAAAGGAAGAATCATTCATATCCGGAGGCTAGAGCCCAATAAACATAATACATAATTATTAAAGCATTCTCTCAATATCTGAAATGTGCTTATTTACTGCATCAAGCAAAGTTCACATAATTTCATTAAAAATCAAGTTAGAATTGCACAGATTGGCACTAATTCAATAATTCAAATGAATATCCCTCATTTATTCCATTGCTTCCAAGTTTGACGCTACAAAAGCCTCAATGGATCTTTAAAGCAAGTGAAAATTGTGGAATCCCAAGATGACCTATCACTATCGCTATGGATACCGTTAGATATGTCCTCCAAAGAAAAGTAACTGTAAAGAGCCAAAAATCTGAACAAATATGATAAGAAACCCCCCTTTTTTGTCATTTAAGCCTCGCATTGCTACCACTCATCTGCCTCTTATCCTACTTTTCCAATGTGAAGAGATATTTCAAGGGTAGCATGAAGCTTCACCGTGTACTTCGTATTCAATATCATTTTCAAATGGGTGTTCCTTGATTACTTGACCACTTGTAAAGGTGACACACATTGGATTCATTACAGAATGATACACAATTTTCAACTGATAAAGAGGGATTGCCTTCAATCTACCCCTCAATATCCATACTTCAGACAATTTGTTCCAGGTTGAAACGCATTTGTTTAAGTCCTCTTCTTTATGGTTATTAATTTTTCATTATTATGTTTACCTTTTCATTTATTTGTGTTACTTTTATGTACACTTAACCAGTCCTTACAATGGTCTCTTTTGCAAATTTCACAATATAAATATCTATTTGACTATTATCAAATAAAGTGCTATGCTTTCAATTATAAATTTCCGATTTATCCTCATGTGAGATCCAACTTTTATAACAACACTAATAATAATAAATTGGTTATTTAAATGACAATGAAGCATGCCAATCAAATTCCTTTAATTAATATAAATTTCTCCTCCAAATAAAAGAACGCACCTAAAAAAGATGCACCTAAAAAAGATACACCATCACATACTTGTACCATAACCACAGAAAGAAAAATTGAGGTTATAAAAACAAGTATTGGGACAAAAATTGATTTACAGGTGGTGAAATTTAGAGAGCATTGGTAGCTTGGGGCATTGCTTGCAAAATATGCTAACGATGGTTGGCGATGATAATCTCATCCATCAGCCCCTAGGAGGCTGGGAGGTGGTGACGAGATGCTGCCGAGATGAGATGAGGTGTGAGAGATTTGTTGCCAACAGCAGTGGCGTAGTCAGGAGCAACACACACAGGAGGAAATGGGGGTGGGGGCATGGACTTAGGGATAATGCTAATAATTTGTTTTTATTTACCCAGGATTGGCCTCTTCAGTGCCTTTTGCACTGTTCTCCCAGAGGGACCTGCATTGAATATCATTACCTCGGTCATCAGAAACACACCCACAATCAATCCGGCACTTATTGTGGACTATCTCCTCTCCTCTCCCAATGAGCCAGGTACACAGATACTGTTGACAATATGATGGATGGACAAAGTCCTAGAACTACACTATCCATCATCAATTCTATGACATATTTCCTCAACTGGCATATTATGGTAATATAGGGGAGAAGATTTGATTGCCTTTAAATTCATATAAATAATAGTCTTTACATTTTTGACCAAAACAAAAATAACTCAAAATGTCCAATATAAATGAAAAACTTCTATAATAAATATGAAAATAGCCATAACTGTGTAACTAGAATCTTCTATAAAAGCAAATGTGAAATTATTCTTGATTATTAGGATTCCTATTTACAGATTTTGAGATGAATCTGAATGTGTAAAACTGAAGGGACTAGAAGAGGGCCAATCAGTGTTGTTGATGCTGGAAAGGCATTTGAATCTGCATCCCATTTTATTAGTGATAGTTTCATAGTTTGTCATCTTTGATAAATGGTTACTTGCTGGGAATGGGTTTATCTCAAAGCTATCATATTAATATTCTTGATTTGTTACATTTGTTTGGCTTATGAAAGCAGATCATGTATGGTTGGCATCAACTTTGATCTAGAGGCTGTCCAGTCAGTAACACTATCTGGTTAAGGACAACATGCATCTCTCTCATCATCTAGGAAGGGAGAAGCTGATAGCTCGTCATCTGTGATGGATGATGAATGATGGGGATAGGTATCTCTTACACTATCCCTCATATAGATATTCTTATTTTGTTCCAAACTCTCTCCCATGAAAGCAGATACGACTGGTATCGAGTTCTGGAGGCTATTGGGTTAGAAATACTATTTGTTAAAAGGACAGAAGGCATCACTTTCACCCTCCAGGAAGGGATGAGCTGATGGCATGACATCTGTGTTGGATGATGGATGATGGGAATAGATGTCTTTTAAACTAGCTATCATATTGATATTCTTATTTTGTTACATAACCCTCCCAGGAAAGCAGATAGGATGGGTATCAAGTTCTAGAGGCTGTCCAGTAAGGATGTGATCTAGGAAGGAAAGAGCTGAAAGCATGTGTCATCTGTGGTGGACAATGGATGACATCGCTGGGATAGATATCTCTTACACTAGCCATCATCTTGTTGTTCTTATTTTGTTACATACATACTCTCTCTCTCCCAGGATGCAGATTTGACTGGTATACAGTTCTGGAGGATACTGGGTTAGAAAGGCTATCTGGTAAATGAAGAAGGCTTCACTTCATCATCTTGGAAGGGAGGATCTGATGGTTGTTCTTATTGTGTAACTTACTCTCCCAAGAAAGCAGATATGACTGGTATCACGTTCTAGAGGCTGTTTAGTGAGGATCACTATCTGGTAAGGACAGAATGCATCACTTACATAATCTAGGAAGGGAGGAGCTGGTAGCCTTTCATATGTGTTGGATGATGGATGACAAAGCTAGTGTTAGATATATCTCTTACACTTGCCATCATATAGATTCTTATTTTGTTACATACTCTCTCCCAGGAAAGCAGATATGACTGGGACCAAGTACTGGAGGCCACTGGGTTAGAAGGACTATCAGGTAAAGGACATAAGATATCACCTCTAACATCCAGGCAGGGAGGAGCTAATAGTGTTTCATCAATGATAGATGATGGATGGTGGTGCTGGGTATGGACATCTCTTACTTAGGTTTCAATGTAGCCATTTTTGATTTTGTAACTTCTACAAGACTTACCGCAAAAGGACACATGCAAATTCATGACAGCTTAAGTTTTGCAAAATCTCTCTTTTTAATCAGAGGTCCTTCATGACAGCGTTGTTGTTTTCCATTATTTTATTTTATTTTCTGCTTGAGTTTGTCTGACCGACCAATAAATAGTGTCATCTTTCATGGACAATGGATGGTGATACTGTACTAGGCTTCGATGTGATGTTTTTGTTGTATAATTGCAATTTTTTGTTTACATTTTGATACTTTAATTCTTCCTGATAGTGGATATGGGATAGATAATCAGGTTCAGAAAGCTATCAGGTTAGGAATATTCTCAGGTAGAAGACATGGGACAGATTTGGCAACAACTGAAGTATTTTTGTCCACATCTCTCTCTCTCTTCTTGATCAATTTGTCATTTTATATTATAGGCTTCGATGGTGCACTTCTTTTATATTGCTACTTTCTCCAGCGTCACTCTTCCTGAGAAACGATATGGGGTGTGTCAGGTTCAGAAGTCTATCAGATTCAAGATATCGGGTAAAGGACACTGTAATCAGATTGAATGACTGCTGAAGACTCACATTTTATTGATCAAAGAAACTTCACGATGTTGACAGATTGTCACCTTTGATTGGTGATGGTACTGCTGGGGTATTGGTATCTCTTATTCTATACTGCCATGTTGCCATTTTCATTTTGTTACCCTCTCCTTATACACATTTATTGATGAGTGATACAGGTATATCAGGTTCAGAAGGCTATCAGGTTAAGATAAGTTTCAGGTATAGGACAAGGGCAGATTGGATGACTGCTGAAGACTCACATGTTATTGATCAAAGAAACTTCACGATGTTGACAGCTTGTCAAATTTGATTGACAATGGTACTGCTAGGGTATTTGTTTCTCTTACTCTATGCTGCCATGTAGCCATTTTCATTTTGTTACCCTCTTCTTCTCCACATTTCCTGACAAGTGATGGTACGGGTTATATCAGGTTCAGAAGGCTATTAGGTGAAGATAACTTTCAGGTAAAGGGCACGGGGCAGATTGTATGACTGCTGAAGAAGATATTACTGCAACTCTCTTTTCCCCCTTTTTTCATGGGGGGGGGGGGGGGACAAGAGGGAATGGAGCTGATGGATGAGGGATGTTGATTAAGATGGTACATGTATATGATGATAAGGGGACTGATCTTTATGAGTTGCATGATGGTGCAGGTGATGATGAGTAAGGGAAGGAAGAGGGAGAGTTAGGGGAAAGGAAAAGGGATGACTCTGGTGATAGCAATGTTATTGGCAAATATTACTAGTTGCATTACATTTCAAACTGTAAAAAACAGATTCCATCTAAAAATAACAGCTACCGGGTAATAGATAATCTGTCATGGTAAGATTGAATATCATGAGTCTTTGAAAACATTTATATAACGTGTTTTCCTCCTATACCCACGAAAAAGAACAAACTGCTGGAAACTGTCTATCCACTATGTAAGTCAATGAAGTAGAATGAGATTCAAGGACAGACTGAGCTCTCTAAACCTAGCAGAATCTTTACCAAAGACAAAATGACCAAAAATACTTACAATCTGATAATCCATCGAGGTAAGATGAAATGTCAAGATAAAAAGCACCACAAATTTACAGAGATATTTCAACAAAACAACATTGAAGCCTTCAGCAAAGGAAAGAGAGTTAAGTGATAGATTTGTGATATGCAGTAGATTAGGCGGTAGAGCACGAGTTACACTGAAAAGCTACATGATAGTGATCTATGAAAACAATGCTGGTTAATATGTTACCATAACAGCCCCTTCCCCCTTTTCCTTTAGTAATTCATGATAAGAATGTCAATGAACTTGACATTCTACAATATAGGGAATGAGAATTATACAGAGTCATGAGGCAGGTGTAAATTAGCCCTTTTGGAAAAATCTCATTTAGTAAAATGAATCACTTTAAGGGGTTAAGGGATAAGTTGCTACCTCTGCCTGCATATACATGGTGCAAGAAATGGAAGCTCCAGCTTGGTGCAATAACCGCTAAAGCCTGAAATCAGACACCACTATCTTTATGTTTAAACCCTACCCCATTCATTAGCACAACACTAATAGTGGGGTGAGAGACGAGCTAGATTAATGAGCGGAAAGGGTTGATCTAAGCTGCATGAACTCCATCAAGGGTTCAGAGGAATTAACTTAGTCAAAACCATGAACTCAAAAGCCAGCTTCAGATGAGACTTTATCACTGTGCTGTTATGCCATTTGTTGCTATAAACTGCTCAAAAAGACTTTTTTTAAATTCTTCCAGTTCCAAATTTTTAGTAAAAAAATACCTGTGTCAAAATGTGGCTGCTCTTGTATTGTGATGAGTTGCGTTTATGTGAGATAACCTGCGATTGTCTGTAATAATTTGTGCGTGGTTGCCCAAGAATAAATTAACACACATGTGAGAATAGCTTTACAGGACACGATACGCCGTGCAGATTTGAACCCCAAAATGACACACACTCTCAGTTACGATTCAATTCTCTTACTTCGAAGTGATGTTGGGCACATATTGGACATCATTATTAGCAGATTTTTGTTTGTGCTTAAAATGTATTAATTATATACTATCTTTGGTAAACAAGCCAGAAGCCCTCTAAAAGTTACTTTCTACACTTCCTGTTTCACCATACTACTTTAGCATTTTCCCCTGGTAAGAACAATTTGACAAACAATTTATTTAATGTACTTATTAAGAAAGTCCTTCCTTATTCTTAGTTTTATGTCCATGTGGATTAACTTCAAGAGGAAGGAGGAGTTTAAATAAGATTTAAATTTGGATGAGCCGTACTGAGCACGTACTGAGCACGAGGATAACTGTGCAATTAGCAAACCCGCTGAAGGATTTTTCGAACTAACGAACACACCCAATTACAGAGCATCTGAGTTCGAAAGAACTTTGGCAGTATGTTGTCAGGATATCCTCCCTTCTCAGAATAAAGCATTCAAGTCCTTGCCAAACACCACGCATTCGGGATACGGCGCACCTGATTTACAGTATGATACCAACAACTAGAACTAGATCAAGTACGTATACGCTGTCAATTTGTGAGAGGGGGTGTGACATGGCACGAGATATGCATCAGCGTTCCTTGATCATACAACCCGATATGCGTTCCAATATGCGTTAAGTAAAAACAAAGTGAGCGCTGGAGAGGTCCTTCGGCCGATTTATATGTAACTGTACCCCGCTACCTTTGGTGAGCTTATTATCTAAAGACACCAGGGAGCGCTGAAACGTGATCCACAGAATGCAGGACTATAGAGATGTCGGAAAAATAGTCACGTAAGGTATAATTTGAACTAGACTGATCTTCGAGTGCACGCAGTCAAAAAAATGATGACTCTGCCATTATGCAATTTTTATATCAAGCCTATTAACATGCACTGAATTAATTCTTTGTACTAAATTTTGATGGTCATCAGTCAACCAGATCTTGAGATATCGCAATTACAAGCTATTTTTGCACACAAAATGTGCCGTGACCTTGATCTTTTGACTTCCTTGGCAGTGGCATAACAAGATGCTTGGAAAAACAAAAATCATACTTGAGGGAAAATGCTATTTCATACAAAATTATGGTAAGGAAACATGAGAGGTTGACTCACTACTGTCATTTCATACAGGTCTTCCATAAATCAATATTACAAGTTCTACAACTTTCACAAGGTTTCACTAACTTTAGTCAAAATGTGTACTTTTCTGTACTTTTAATAGCCCTCTGGTTCCACAATATGAAATGGGTAAATGGAGGGTAATAACAAGGAGGTATTAGTACCTCCTTGGTAATAATAGGGTAAAGAAGCAAAAGATTGAGGTGGACAAGATGGGTGCCAAAGAAGGGCAGAAATAAGGTAAAGACATAGGGCGCAAAGTCAGTTTTTGTACTTGGGAGATAATCATGTTAAAATTTTAGGAGCCCTATTTTATTTCGGATAAATATTGCTAAAATCAGAAATAATTATTAGCTGATAAATATGGCATGACCTATAATATACAGTTGTCAAAATTAGCACATGCCATCTGGTCAGTTATCAACGGATAGCGGAAACGAACGCCCAACGAATAGAAAATTTGCGAAATGAAATTATCCGGTGATGAAAGTCGTCTCCATTGCTTTATGTACAAAACATAGAACAACGTACATCACCGGACAAGGAACGGACAAGAAACGCATACGAACGGATGGAAAATTTAGCTCTCCGTTTGACGCCCGTTTACGCAATCCATTGATATGTGACCGGGCTATAAAAATGAGCTTTGAGCCTCCAAATTTTGCTGATCCTACTTCTACTGGACCGAATGGGCAACCGAATATAACATAATTTGTTCAGTTTTGTATTTGTTTTAAGGACACCAGATTCAGGTTTTGGGCCACTAGCATTTGTAAAATTTAGTTTTTACTTGCAATATATCATTGCATTAGTACAAAAATCAACTTAATGCCCTTCTTGTTCTCACCCGAATGGAAGGGGGAAGGTGAAAGAAGGGTCATCAAGAGTACCATTCACAATTAGATAGTTTTGTGAGAATGATTCAGATCCTGATCCAGGTAAATGAGGCTAAAGGGAGAGCGGGGGAGAGTAAGGTCAATGTTGGCTGACCTAGATCTAAAATGAGGTGTTACAGCGCAGCAGGCACATGTAATCATAAGAATCTATTAGTAAATGTATTATTATTAACCCATTCCCCTCCAGATAAAGAAATCCAATAGACCTTGTATGTAGTCCACCAGGTTGCCGTAGGTAACGGGTTGATGGGTGGGACAGTCGGGTCTACATGTATGTTTACTACCCTGAATCAAGCTTGGCAGGTGCTCAATTCAATAATGAGATTGAGTAATCCATTTTTTTTTTTACATCATACTGAAATAAAATTTCATGTAAAGAAAATGTAACATCACTATTTCAGTACAATTTTTCAGTTGATAAAATAATGAAATCCCCAAATTAGCTTTAGAATCATTTACTAAACTGAATTTATTTAAAGAAATGGTTACATAACAATGTCAGGACAATGTTGCAGTTAATTTAATAATCAAATCCTCAAATAAGGTATAACATTTTTACTTAAATACAAAATTGTATTGAACAAATTGGAAACAATTTTGTTTTTTGATTGCTTACTGGCCAAGAGCAGCATTGAGGTGAGGGGGAAATGACAGACTTTTTCAAATGTCATGACATGGTATGGTATGGCATTTACTGTCCCTGTCAAACTCACATACAACCAAGGAGGTATATGAAAATAATACCTCCTTGATACAACTTGGGATAACCCCTTTCATGGGCTAATGTGGGTAACCCCCTGGGTGTAGGGGCAATCCCTTTTAGGGGCCAATAGGGTGATTCTGGGAACAATCGGGTACAACTTCCCTTCCACCCTCTGAAAATACATCTGCGAACAATATAGCTGTTCTATTGTACTCACACTCTCCACATTAGAAAGAGAAGACCAACATTAACAGCAGGACTATCTTATGAAGCCAAATATTAGCATTTTAATCATCAAAACTCTCAAGATTATCTTTAATAGTTAATTGGGGGAGGTCAGGTGCCCACTATGAACTACTGTGGCATCTCTTATGCCACAGAGATTAGATCCTTTGCATGTACAGTATTATTTCTATAATGTGTTTTGAAGTTCTTAAACAATACAAGTGGCATTGTAGGGAGATGAACCATGATGCAAAATGGGCTGAGATTTGGCATTTACATCACATGTGGCTGGCCCCACGTGAGTGTTTTGCTCGTGTGACGGTGAGGTGTTGGGCTTAAATATATGATTGTAATCCTGCCACTAGTACTACATGCTGATGGCTCTTATGATAAATTAATATCTTTAAAGGTAAAGGCCAGTTTTGGAAACGCCCCCCTCTCAAAAAAATTAAATGGAAGCTCTTATTACCAATAATGTGAAAGAATATAATTGTACTAATATAGGATTATCCAAATTTGGCCAAGAAACTGCCTACTAATTGATATATTTGCAAAATTATAACTTGATCGTCTGCAGATAGAGATCGCCAACTCGGAATCGCCCATACGCTACGTACAATGACCACGTGCGAGTACATGAGGTGTTTGCTATACGGGCTTGTCGATATCTCCCCCAGCGCTAGCGGCGTGGACAGGTCTGAACTGGCGGTGGATTTATAAATTTCACAGGCAGATATTGGATTTCTTCCGATATTTCTGTATTTAACGATGCTTAGGTTCCGATTTTACCACACAAGCCCTATTTCAATACTTATTCAACAATAATGATCAATATACCGTGCGTCCCAAAAAAAACTATACACTTTTGAAATGGCTGCCGAATAAAAAATATATGATTCTGGGGGAAAAGTTTTATATGTATGGAAAGCTCATAAACTCAACTTTCATATGACACCAAAAAGTCTGAAAATAATTCATGCTTGGGTGAGCACTGCTCACTTTTGTAAAGGGTATGAAAATTAGGTTGCGCAGGAATTAGCCTTCCAATTTGTGAGAGGTAAATCCTTTGGAGCTTACACAATTGAGGGTGATATGATACATTCATGATCAATTGCGATCAGTTTGGGTTTGCTGAGTGAATTTCATGGTTTATTAAACCAAACTTCTATGCATGAGTGAACAGGAATTGCATTTTTTATTGTAGCATTGTAACTTTCCCTGGTAGACTCAGTGGTGTTCATGGGAGTCAGGATGGGGTGATGGTACATGTTGTATTTCCATGTTACAAACTGTTATTTTTTACATCTGTGACTTTGAATAAAAACCTTCACCCCACATTTCAGTTATTGTAAGATTAGTTGAACATCTCATTGATTTACTTAATAACCAGATGGGGATTATGTAAATTGATTATTCAAATACGGTTTGTTGAAAAAAGGAATGTCACAGATGTTGGCTACTTATTCTTCAGGTTACCCATTGACCTGAATAATAAGTAGCCGACATCTTGGACATTCAAGTGCTAAAATGATTGGTTGGTTGATAGATTGAGTGATTGACTGAGTTATTGATTAATTATGATTGATTTATTGAATGATTAAATTGATTGAAATAGCTGAATGGTGATTGAATGCTTGATTGATTAATTGATTGACCGATTGGCTGATACATTGTTGATTAAGTGATTGATAGCTGAATGTTGATTGTCTAATGAATTGTCAAGATATGGACAAGCACACCCAGGCAGAGAGAGAGAGAGAGAGAGAGAGAGAGAGAGAAAGAGAGGGGGGGGGGGGGGGGGAGGGGCATACATGTCCTCTTGACCCTTATCCCATCTACCCAACAAAGTCCTTCCCTACATTTCACATCCCCTGCACCATGTACCATCACCCCGCCCTGACTCCCATGAACACACCACTGAGTCTACCATGGAAAGTTACATTGCTATAATAACAAATGCAATTCCTGTTCACTCATGCATAAAATGTTAATCCCATAAACCACAAATTTCACTCAGCAAACCCAAACTCATCACAATTGATCATAAATTGGTCATATCATCCTCAATTCCTAAGCTCCAAAGGATTTACCTCTCACAAATTGGAAGGCTAATTCCTGCGCAACCTAATTTTCATACCCTTTACAAAAGTGAGCAGTGCTCACCCAAGCATGAATTATTTTCGGACTTTTTGGTGTCATATGAAAGTTACGTTTATGAGCTTTCCATACATATAAAACTTTCCCCCCAGAATCATATATTTTTTATTCGGCAGCCATTTCAAAAGTGTATAGTTTTTTGGGGGACGCACGGTAGATGTATTCGGCTTCTTTCCCAAAACTGGAATTCATCTTTAACACTGAAATGAATTTAAAAGTCACGTTATCACATATTCTGTATTTTTCCCTGCCTCCACAACACTTATGAACCATTGTGGTTATAAATCTTCAACAAATTTGAAACAATGTGTAACTCGTTTACAAAAAACGAAACCCACTGCCTACAGGAACCAGGTGTGCCATGTTTTAAATCCATGGCAGCACTATGACGATCATACCATCTCGTAGGCAACGGGTTAACTGGATGTAACTTTCTGTGAGCAAGAGAGAAGTTACCCCGAGGGCATCCACACATGTTATCACCGACTGATCACCCTACTTCCCCTTCTCACCACAAATATTCCTTAATGCCCCCTGTACTACTACTAGCAGCAGCAACAGCAGCAGAAGCATATTGGATGTCTATAAATACACCCATCCCCTCTCTCCTGATCCTAGGGAAGTTGAGGGCAGTGTACTGCTAGCTAGCTACCCTGGGAGAGGGTCACGAGGAATTGGGGTCTAGTCTTGCTTTTCAGACCCACAGCTCTACCCTACATCTACAAGAATACCAATATATCAATTTAAATTGTTATTTAACTTTAAATTCTCAATTTTAAATCTACCTTGAGGTTCAGTGTTAGCCTATAGACTATTCTCTATACCCTAGACCTACAGGGGTTATCAAGAGATACATTTACCCTAAACCATTTTGATTGAGCTGTGCATTCCCAATTTGAATCTACCTTAGCCTGCTATCATTATAGAGCTGTTGCCATAGTAGTTGCAATAATAGGACACTTACAACAATTGGAAAAACTTTTATTAAACAGGCCCCATGACTTTGGTTTTCTCTTTGCTTGCAGCTAGACCACCAGCTTAATATATACCCTGGATATTCAAGAATCAAGGGGGGGGGGGGGGGGGGTGGGGGTCACAAGAATTCAATAAAAATCGTTACCTAAACATGTTTTTAATTTCTTGCTTCTTACTGATTAATCTAAACCGTATAGATATCGTGAATTTATGAGAGGAACAGGAATAATACACCATGAAATATAAAAGCCCATGGTGAAGGCTACAGTAAATGTTTGTGATTAAAAATAAAACATGAACATATTTCTTCACCTGTTTATTATTTTGTTTGATACATAATTCCATTTGATGTAAGAAAAACATCAGAGAAACATATCTGAAGACAGAACAAAATTAAACAAAAGAAAAATCAATTCTTACGATACACATTAAACTGTTATCTTCTAATTAAAACAGCACCATGATTGGAAACCTGATAAACTTAATGATTTAAATATGACAACAAATAAACAATACAAGAAAAAAAGGTTTGATACATGTATTTGTATATATTAGGATTATTCATCACTCGTCCTGAATCATACAGGACCGTCAAACACACATGCACACAACGTGAGCTCGGAAGCACATTTTGTGGTTGCAAATTGGTTTCTCACGATAGCCATCTAGAAGTATCGATTTCAGCAAAACACATTAAATACCACCAGGCATGTGATCATCCCCATGGCACATGGGTGTACTGGCAACAGCCTTTCTTTGGGTGTGGGGGGGGGGGGGGGGGGATGTCATTTGCTGGGAAAAAATGTCCCTACTGTTTCCAACAAAAGTGAACAGGTTAAGCCCCAAGATAAATGATCTTTGCTCTAAATTAACTTATTTAGCAAAAATAATAAAATGTTTTCAATTAACCTGTTCCCTTTGAGATTCTGAAATCTCCATAGACTTTGTACACAACCCACCCGGTTCCGGTAGTCAAGGCCCTGGGGTTAAAACAGTTCTAGGTAAAGGGGGGGGGGGGGGGCTTCAGTCCCCTATCACCTCCCCCACTTTGAATGCATATATATGATTATGGCTTCTTCTAAAAGGTTTCCTCACCCATGGTAGTTCACGAGATACCACAAAGATGTATACATTACATATACACCACAGAGATATGTGTGAATTACAAATACCACATCTATAGGTGTACTCAATTACCATCATACCACAATAACAAAAGAGATTCATTGGGAGGTAGATAGATAGACAAAGATAAATATGATACGCCAGAGATTGATAACAGCATGCCCATAAAAGATGAAGGAAATTCAATCAATAGCCAAACATTTCAGACGGGTTGAAAATGGTAACGTTTATTCAATTGAATGACTCGAGTCCAATCTCCTGGTCATAGCTGATCCATTTATTTAGTCAAATACAAAATTAGCATGGGAAATAAATAGAAGAAATGGTCTTTATTAGTTATTCACTTGCAAATCTCAACCATGCCTTGTCATTTGCATTTTTCATACGTTCATTTTGTCATTATAAGACTGTGAGACACCTCAAGTAGTTCTACAACTAGCATTTTTCTTTTCTTTAAAACATTTTTCAACACAAAAACTTCATAAATCATGATTGCAAGAGTGAAATCCTGTACAGTGTTCTTTTCCATTAATTCTAGTAAGTAAAATAATTAAATGAGGCCATTTAAGCATTGAATATTGGACATTAAACAAGTATTTCAATATGAATTATCAAAAGGATAAAAGCCATTTAAAAGACTCACTATTAAATACTCCTAACATTTCATATTTTCAGTCGTTTTATAATATCTTTGTTGGTTGAAGTAAAACAATTAGAGGAATTAAGGTACACCCTATATATAGTACAAATGTTTTTCAAATCATTTCATAACATCGCTATTGTTGCAATTGGGAAGATGATTGGCCTCGATATAACATGTTTTGAAAAATTATTTTGTAAACAATATTTTTTTTAAGTGAAGCCATTGGTAGGATTAATGTTACGCCCTCATATAGCACATTAAACAAATAGTTTTATGTTTTTATGAATTCATGTTTGTGGGTTAAAGTGATTATGGGACATTCGCTTTGGCGACAAAAGCCCAGCAATCATTTCCTCTTTTTTCGTAAACCAACACAGATTTATAACACTTAACAGAACCCTGATGCTTATCCTAAACCTAAACTTCACTGAAAAAATACTGTGTCAATTAAGCCACAGGAATTTTTCATTCAAATGAAAGCAATTTGAAGGTTTGTATTAAAGATGTTTCCTGATTTTACTTTTTTTTAAATTTTAGGTAAAACCATTAGAATGATATAAAACTGAGCTTGATATTGTAAAGTTTAACTTTTTATCTATTTTGTAAAGGTGTTCTCTCATTTTACTTTTGTTATTGGAAGTAAAACCATTGGAAGGATACAAAACTGAGGTTGTTAAATGATAATTTTTATTTATTTAATAAAGGTATTCTATCAATTTACTTTTATTCTTAAAAGTCAAGTACATCCATTGGAAGTATTTAGCGACTGGCATTGATATTTGAAGGTGTTGGGGTGCAATGTCTCAGGGGGGAAGTGAGTGTGTGTTTGTGTGAGTGGGAGGAGGATGTGGCAAGTTAAGGTCCAGGACAGTCAAAAGAAAATAGCCCAAAGCCCCCACTCCCACAGGATCAGCGCTCTCTCAGATTACCCCCCAGTCTACTCAGCTTACCCCTGCCAAGCTCTTGCTTTCACTGCACTGAGTGACAATTAGTCATCTATCGCCGATCAATAAGAGTTAAGGGGATCTAGTAACATTGTCAAAATCCACAAAACTTACCTAGAACTCTAGAGGTTCTCACATTGACATATCTCATTGTAATCGTATCACCAGTAGAAACATGGAGCGACTTTCAGTTTTCTGAATTTCTCTTTTGTTATAAAGATATTTTTGATGGAAGTGTTCAGATTTATAGATATCTAGTGGAGAATTAAAACTGTGTACAAAGTTAGTGCAGTTAGTTTGCATTTAACCAACCATTCATCACTTTCTGCACATAATAACAAAGTTACAAGATCCCTTTAAGGAGTAGGCCATGCCTAAGCCCCTTGTTTTACAGGGATGGAGTACCTAAATCCATGATCACAGTTAAGCATGTCTTCGAGGAACCAATTACAACAGAATTAAAAGGTTTTTCGACATATCTGCCAATCTTATATATTATTACCCCATTCTGTCATATGTTTTGTATCAACTTGGTTTAATAAGACTATTACATTTGAGGGTTTTTTTATATAATAAAAAAATATATATATAATATTAATTTCCTATTGAAGTTAGCTTGCCTGACATTATTTATCAACCCATAGCAATCTCACTTTGGTAATATAAACCCTTTCTGACTTTGATGACAGTAAAACAAACTTGCTCAAAGGCAACTTCATAAATGATGGGAGATTAAATGTTTGTACAGTAATATTAAGTATACCTTTCACATACATCATACTGAACAAGGATTATTCGCCAATATAAGGAGAAGAATTTTAATATTTCAAATAGAAAGAACGGGCAAACAAAGAACACTTTAAAAAACACTTTTAAAAACCATTGTGCAGAGAAGAGATCAGTATCACATTTACCATAGAAATTTCATGGATGAGTGTTTCGATTTAAAAAGAAAAAAGATAGAAAGAAAGAAAGAAAAGAAAACATTTTATATAACTACAAAAACTTTTTCTTTTATTGAATGGCACCTTGATCCATAAATTAGAGGCAAGTGGATTTGGGTTTTGTTGTTGAAACTTTGCAGGTAACATGAATTGCTATCTGTGGGACTATCTCCATCATGGAAATGGAAAGCAGCTGTCTGTTGCAGAAATTCGGATCTCAAGTGACACATGAATGTCAACACGAGATACAGGAGGAGCGGGGCGGGGAAAAAAAGAAGAGCTAAATAAAAGAGAAAAGCACATTGGCAGAGTCTGCGCTCACATGCAGTGTTACATCACATATATAATTGGAGGGCCACGTGAATAATGCAATTGAAAAGGGTTGTCATCACTCACCACATTCATATGATACATTAATGGAGTGTTAATTCTTTTTTTGTAAGAAGAGCATGAACGATGTGTCTCCTGAATGGAGAATGCGTTCAGACTGGATGGCGACAAAAAATATCAGAACTACTGGTAGTTTGCAAAATGTATGATTTGAATCTCGAACAGAATATTTGTTGGATTCTTGTCAAGTCTCGCTGATAGATGCACAAGACATAGGTGCTACTTAAGTTTAATGGGATACCATTGCCTTTTATTGCCCGTTTTACCTACTAAATGAAAAAGACAAGAAGAAGAAAACTGCAAATGCTTGTTTGGTAAAAACAATAATCACTCTGATCACCCTAACAATTTATGCATGACAGCCAATCTATAGATTGTAAACAAATTCTCAAACTTCGCCAAGGTGTGCAATATAGGATATGTTTATGAAACATTGTCCATTTAACCCTAACGAACAAAAATAACTTTCGAAAAATACACAAAACCAACAAGAATCCTCCGGGTAAAGTGGATACATCATCAGCCGCCCCGAAATGAAACTTGGAAGATGAAAAATGAAGATAAAATGTTTCGGAAGTTGTTAGCAACATATCTGTAGTTAGAGGAAACATAGCCAGGGAAAGTTTGCACTAAAATTGGCAAAATGAGCACGCTAACAGGTCCCCTGCATGTCACCCAGCACGACGGTATCTCTGGAGATCATTATGTTTACTTTATCCGAGCCCGTAACTTCTTGCCAAGAGAAATCCCACACCGCGCCAGGATGGCTGCTGTTAAAAAGCTATTTCTACCTCTTCCTCCTCTCTCATCAAGGAGATCCATATCTTCCCAAGCCTTTCTTCTCCTGTGAGCTCTCAACATAGTTACGTTTCCATTAGAACATGCCTCCGTAATTTCTCTGGAGTTGAAACAAAAATTTACATGCGTTGACATGAATAAAAAGTGGGCTCAGCAAAGACCTTGGGCAAATTGCCATTTTGAATGAGAAAAAAATAACTCTCAAAAAACAAATACTGCATTATAAATCCCTTCTATGAGGTGTTGCATCAGGATTTGCTTTTGAATATGTTTTATGGATGTTACGTAGTTCCTTAGCATTGTGTGCGCCCACAAGGTTGCCCGTGGCTGGAATGCTCCCCAGGGAGTGGAAAACATGCACTTTGTGTGCTGGATTGATTGCAGAATGTATCCGATGACCGGGGTAATAATATAATTGTAAAGCGTTTAGAGATGAGTATCAATCGTGATAGGCGCTATATAAATCGAGGATATTATTATTTTATTATTTTATGATTTTATTATTTATTTCAAGGCTACAAATGGCCAACTATAATTTTAAGTTCAAATTAGTGTCTTTGTGAAACACCCCCCTGGTGTATAATTTCTCAATGATATATCACTGATTGCTTTGATTTCCATTTGTCAAATGCAATCTATATTAAATAGTCAAAGACTTGGGAGCTGAACACAAGATGGAAATAGTTCAAGAAAAGAACTCAAAATCATTCGCATTCCCCATCACATCATTTACTTGTCACCGAATCCAAACTATTTGAAGTGAAACAAAATATGAAAATAATATGATTAAAGTATTTCCGGTCATCTGATGACAATAACAGGCCCGACAGGAGTTGGCATTTATTTCCTCTACAGAGAACGGGAGAAATAATACTGGCGTCAGCCTGGTTGGGCATCAAGGGCCAGTCTTGACAGTTCTTTTTGTTCTTAAGTTTCCATTGTGGTCAGTCCGACAGCTCACATGTTAGTAATTACAGCGCCATGATGGTTAGCGTGTCAAAGGATACGGGGTGGACACGCAGAGCAGAACGGGGGATATGCATGTATGCAGTGGCCTTTTCGCAACACACACAACACACACACACTGTAATATTTGCTGTCAATACCATTATGCAAAAAGAAAGTCATGTTTTTATGGCCAACTTATTGGTCACTTTTTGTAATTTGTAATTTCTTTATTTCATAATCCCTTAAAAAAAAAAGGGGGGGGGGGAAGAACAAGATTTATAAAAGATCATCAAATCAGAAACAAAGAATTTTGTTCATTATTCCAAAGGTTTGTCATTCTAAATAAATTATTATTAAAGATTTATATGTACAAAAACCTAATTTCATTTTCAGATCTACAAATTAACTTTTTGAAGACCTATAACCTTTAAAATAACAGGATTCTACAGAAACATGAATTATAAAGAAGCTCTACAGCTTTATTGGTCAAATAAACCTTTACAATTCAATTAAACTAAAATGATCTAGAACTTTGTTGACATTTTCAAAAACTGGCGAAAGGTTGATCTGATATGTCCACTAAGTGATGTGTGCAAGTTGCATGGTAGATGGATGTCATATGACCGACCAAGTAATATACTGTGTGTTATCATCTACCAAAGATATGGAGACAAAACAAATATAATTCCTTTCTTGCACATTTTGCTATTAAATTAAATAATATGATAACAGTGTGAACTTTAATGTTTTATCAAAACAATTAATTCCTTGGCTGAGTGAAAATAAAATGGGCAACTTTTCAAGCCTTCCTTGTATTAAAAACACTGCTTGATTCTGTACATGAATCATCACATACTTTCGAACTACATGAACAAATAAGAAAAACAAAACTAATTTAACCCATTTGTAACTTGACATTCCCAAATTTTGCGATTTGCTACTCTGAGCATTCTGTTTCTAAAGGCAGTGGTCGTTAATAGCAACAAAAAAATTATTAGGGGACAAATATTGTTCCTATTACTACGTTCATGTCCCCACTTCCCATGGGAACGGGGCTTGGGATCTAGGTGCTAGATCGGAAGGCAAAGTCGGACAAGGGGTGGAGATGGCCAGTTTCCAAGTTTCCTAGCTAGCCGGATGACCCAACTCTTGTTCACCTTTGTTACAAACTGCATCAACATTTCCCAGACAAAAATAGAAACTCTCCATCAAGATGGGAATCTAACATCTCCCAGTATTTGGATATTTTATGAGGCATGACTGGCGGGTCAGCTAAATCTTTCTCTCTCTGACCTTTGTAAATATATTAGATGGAAGCTAGAGAGCATGAGAGGGTTGAAAGTGAAGCCTACTGGAGACAAGAGGGGTGGGCCATCATTTCCTCTCTGGACTGCCTGGCTACTGGCATGACCTGAGGAGGATACAAGCTAATCACAATATTTCCATCTTGTCTCAGAGAGATCATATGCCATGCTGTGCGCATGGGATTTGTCATGTCAGGCCTGACCGACTGACACCTTGTGAGCTCTTAATGTCTAAAAAGTGATTTATGCTGCCCTTTAAAAAAAAAATCCAACTGCTAGGGCATGAGGGTTTTGTCATGAATGTCAGTATTGGCAGTTCAGGTAATTTCACATCATGAATGTCAGTATTGGCAGTTCAGGTAATTTCACATCACCGACATGTCAGGCTGCCCACTTATTTAACCGTCTGAGTGCCAAATTGAATTGCATATTCACTCACTTGAGCCAGTTCTTTAGGCAAGTTTATATGAATAGCTGAATCCCTCCGATTTAACTACAATGAACTGAAGCTTGGTAATATGTCAAGTGCTTGAATACAATTCATTCAATCAATGCTCGTCCATCCTGTGCTTTTAGGAAAATAAATGCATATTACAATGGTTTTAAGATGGTCAAAATTGTGGTTGGGAAGGCAATTGAAAACAAAAAATCAAAAGATGAAGAAAGTGTCAAATAAAAATAGAGATAAATAATGATATATTATATGCATATGTGAAGCCATTTCATGAAAAATATTTCAGAAACAGTTTGACCGAGGATTAATAAGTAAGACATATCCCTATTTAACTTTTTTTAATTCAGTGTTTCAGTATCATTACATGTGCATACTCCACAGACCACACATCCAAATTATGTTCTGCACCAGACCTGAACAGGTTCATTCTATCATGTAATTTAATATCAGTAATTTTATTATCACAACATAACTGTTCCTTTAATAAACATGTAAACATACATATTTGTTATTGCTTGCCATGCTTAACCAAATGACATGCATCACTTGTCTACAGACAACAGACGGATGTGGAACCAAACTAAAGTTAATTTTCCAAACTCTATGAAACAAAACTCTCTTTGCTCCCATCCACTGCCATATGGCGTGGAGTATGCATTTCACTACCTTCATTAAACAAAACAGGGTGAGGAGAGAGAGAGAGATTGAGAAGTGTACGGTTTCATGCATCGAACCACAAACATGGCCGCCACGGCATTAATGAGCAAAAGCAAATGTGATATTTGAGAAAAGTCACCACTTGCGCTGGCGCTCTGCGAGCGGTAAGTTTGAAACCCTAGCGCAAGAACAAACACGGCTACAAACCCAAAACAATCCTTGCGCACAAAGAGGAACGGGGAATCTGAGAACTCCTATTCACGATGCATGACAAATGTATGCTACCCTGCATGTGTACAGGAAACAAGACTTATACATAAATACATAATGCTGTCTTTCTTTGTTTTGTAAGTCGATATAAAATGCATATTTTAAGCAATGGAGAGTAAGATGTAAGACAGAGTAAGGAAATGCATTACCCCTAGACTGTGATGCATGTAATAATTAAATTGTATCATCAAGGGATACTTTTTCATTGTGCATAGGATCAACAGAGTTACAACAGTACCAAGTATTAGTTGAAGTAGTTGTAGAAATAGTAGAAGTAGTGGAAATAGTAGAAATAATAGTAGTAGTAGTAGTAGTAGTGGTAGTGGTAGTGGTAGTGGTAGTGGTAGTGGTAGTGGTAGTGGTAGTGGTAGTGGTAGTGGTAGTGGTAGTGGTAGTGGTAGTGGTAGTGGTAGTGGTAGTGGTAGTGGTAGTGGTAGTGGTAGTGGTAGTGGTAGTGGTAGTGGTAGTGGTAGTGGTAGTGGTAGTGGTAGTGGTAGTGGTAGTGGTAGTGGTAGTAGTAGTAGTATTAGTATTAGTAGTAGTAGTAGTAGTAGTAGTATTAGTAGCAGTAGCAGTAGCAGCATCAGTAGCATCAGTAGCAGCAGTAGCAGCAGTAGCAGCAGTAGCAGTAGTAGTAGTAGTACTAGCAGCAGCAGCAGCATCAGTAGTAGTAATAATACAAATTTACAGATTAAGCCTATAATCATAACAAGGGAGAAAGAGGAAGGATCAGTATAACATTATAGTGTAACTGATTGCTTTAATTAAAAATTTAAAGGGGTGGGGGGAAGACGAAGAAACAAAGTAAAGAAAAAAGGGATGTGATAAACAATTTCATAAACTTCCTTAGCGACAAGCAATGATCTTTAATTGTCTCTCAATAATCTCCAGACACTTAATAATGGCAGGATACACTTGCTACACTGGTTGCCAGGCTGGCTAAGTACACTTCACGGTGTATACACATAACAGCGGCATTGTGACGAGCTGCGAAAACAAAACTTGATATCTCATATCTCCTCGTTATAAAAGACAAACCTCGGTTGCCCGGAAACCAGGTCTATTTCATTTCATATCAAGGCTTACAGATAGACTGAAAGTCTACGAAATAGGGATATATGATATAAAATAAATCTAGATATTTTGTTCTGTTTCATAAATTTATAGCATTTATACTTTTTTAGAATTAGATACAGGGGAAAAGTAGCTGTAAAATGATATTCAAAGATTATGTCATGTTTACTTGTCAGTTTTATTTTACTTCTGGGGCTCAAGTAGGCTGATAGCTATTTGATATTTGAAGTTCATCAGTTTGCCTACTACTGCCAAGGCTGCCTATAGGCCAGGGAAAACTTTATTTCCGAGTCATTTTTTAAAAGATTACCTGCATTGAAATAGCATTTTGTCATTTCTTTCAAGAAAATTTAATGTGGGTAATAGATTGTATGATTCTTTTAGAGGCTCTTCTTGGATTTTGGTAGCTATATAATTTCCCTGAGTCCCTGTGGTAGATTACCAGTTCACTAGCCTATGCATTAGCATTCATTCAAAGTTAGCATGTTTTCTTAGTCACTGTCTTTGCACCATGTAAATAAAAAGTAGAATTATAAAAGAAATTAAAACAACAACAATTAGGACAGAACAAGTCACTGACTCTTGTTCCTAACAAACAAATAACACACATATTTATTTTTGGTAATGTCATAAGTTAAATATACACGGCCAAGGTACAACCATTCAAAGTTGGGAAAACAAGATAGGGTAACCCAAGTATACATGCAAGCAGTTCTTATGGCCTCTGAATCAACAGAAATACAATGAAGGTAAAAGAAAAAGAGGTTAAGTGGGTAGTATACTAAGTTTGCTTACCCTTACTTAACCCTAAAATATCTTAATATCGCTAAACATGCATGACAGATCAGATTTCAAGGCTTTTTCATGATCAGAATACAACAACAAAATGAGAAAAAACTGTGCTAGTCAGCTGCAGGGTGGACATATCTTAAGAGGGAACAAACTCCTTGTCCACCATTAAAGCGGGAAGCGACTAAAGAGGCCAAGTGGGGCATTGCCCGGATACCTTCCCGGTGTTGACGTAACCGTGCAGCGCTGCTGGGCAGCAGACAAACGCCAACAGGTCCAGCGCGCTCGGGCCGATGGAGTGTCAATATTTAGGCATTGCCAGATTGGGCTGTGTTGCTGCCTTTTTCAGGGAGATAAACAGGCTGTGCCTCTGGTTGCCCCGCAGCAAACATTTTCTTCTCCCTCTTTTTGTTGTTGTTGAATATTTCATAAGAGACTTCAAAGTCGGTAAAGGAAAGAACATTTCAAAGTCGGTAAAAATGCTGCTTCCCTTGGGTGAAAATGCAAATTTAAAAGCACCTTGCCCTTCTCCATTCCCTGAATATGTTTGAAATCACTAGAGCTCTGTAAAGGTGAAACAATGACACAGATAAGGAAAATTGTATGTCCAATGACTACCAACTGTGTTTTTTTCTAAAATAGATATTACATGACCTATTCCCTAAAATAGAAGAGTAGATGAAGAAATAATTACAATGAAATTAAAACTTTGGGATTAATAAATGCATAAGAGATGTGTAGTGATAAATATCTGTATACATATCCAGGGTCTTCTGATGAGCAACATGCAGTTTAGGACAATGTTGAATGAAGAATGAGGTGGAAAAACAAGAAATGAGAAGAGAAAGGCAGATGGAGAGGGAGAAATAGGCAAATACAACCAAGAAGAGGAGAAGAGAGAAAAGGCAGATTAAATTTACAATTAATGATTTCTATCTGTCACTCTTGTCAGAGCAGCAAAGGGCATTTGCATACTGTTCTCTTCAACATCAAGTACGCCACAACCCCCCCTTGCGGTGGAAACCCAAGTAACGGGAGACAGAACGAAATGAGAGACGAAGAGCAACGAGTTTACTTGGTCTGTTTTTCAATTTCTTTGTAGCGGTGCCAAATTCGAGGGTCACTTTTCTCGGCAAATATGCTACACGGCTTCTCAGGTGTGGAACCAAAGAAGCAGGGTATACTCTGGAATCGAACTGTGCATGACTGCTTGGACCTTTCCAACATGCCCCGGCAGAACACGACTCCACCGTGAAGCTCTATCTCCCTGTCTCTTAACTAGTTGTGTTGAAAGCCCCACTGTGACACACTCTCTCTCTCTCTAAACAGTTGTATCAAATGCCCCAAGCGATACATGTCTGTCTTCAGTGGGAAAGAAGCATATTATCTATTTAGCAAGTGAAGATTCTAAAACTAAGGGGTATCATGTGCCCAAAGCGATACATCACTGCCATCAGTATTTTGATCTTCAGTCCAGAAAATGAATAAAACAGAAATAAAGTGTCATTCAATAAAAGTGACAGATTAGTCTAACATTAAACACATGAATTATATTTTTAAAGAATTATAGTAAAGAAAGTATACTAATAACCTTGCTACAAATTCAATTAGTTTTAATATTGATAGCAATATATAAAAAAATGTGTAGTTTTTTATTTCTGCATTTTATTCAATAAATAATTGAAAAGGTGCATCTTTATCATTAGTTATCATCACACATTCTTATATGTCTTCTTTTCCCATTCACTTCAGGATTTATTCATAAGTGCTGATCCTAGCCTTCAGAGTATTTGGGGTATAAAATGAACCTAATACATCACCCTGTAACTAGCATCATTCTTAATCCCATCCATCTCCCCGCTACACATTTTATTTACATCCTTCAACATTAAAGGGTGCTTATATAAATTAAGTCATGCTCTTGAACTGGTAGAAAAACAAGGTATTTCAATCTCACGCCAGTGGATGTAACTGATAGTTTATAGTGACATTGATACAAGGCATTTCATTCTCATGTACACCCTTTGATGAACCATGGACACTTGATTATTAGGGATCTAGCAGTGAACGTTGTCCAAATTCACATTTACTTAGAAACAAGTGGTTCTCTCATACCTTTTTGTATTTGTATTATCAATAGAAGCATGGAAAGGTTTGGGTTTTTGAATTTCCCTTTCGTTAAAAAAGATATTTATGATTGAAGTGTTCAGATTTTTAATTATCCACTGGAAAGTTATAACTGTGTACAAAGTCAGTGCATTGAGATGAGTTAGCAAATATGATATCAATTTAAATTTCCACACAAACTTACATGTAGTTCACATATCAGGTCACAAAAATACACCTTTTAACAACCATTTATCACTTTTTGCACATGTCAACAGTTACTAGATCCCTTTAAACTCACATGCTGTACAATGATCATGGCCCATCTTGAGTGACAAGACTTTTCATTTCATGCCCTTGGTCATACATGAAAGCTGACATGTATGCTTAATGGTGAGATGGGATGAAGCATAAACCTCCATTATCCATTGACCCATCTTTGCTTCGGTCACTGCTGCCACCTGTCAATCAGAACAAGAAAGGCGCTGTGAGACTCCTCTCACGGGGCAGGGCCCCCCACTCCAGGCTAAATTATGCACGTTTTGAGGAGAGGAGGGGATGAGGAAATGAACAGGAGAGGAATATCTTCCAAGATGCTGGTCAATTTGGAATATTCCTCCTCTTCTTTCTCCACTTCACTAAGGGTGTGCTAGGGGCCAAAGGGAAGGGGTAATAAACAACCGGTAGTCAAGTATGTGGAATATTTCTCAGGGCAAGAGGAAAAAATGTAAAACTAAATATTGCAGGTTACTTTTCAAACACACCTGCATGAAAAGAGCACTCTAAAATTGTTTTTGCATTGAACTATATAATATGCAAATTTACGGGGGATCTTTTAAGAGTTTCAAGGGGGCTTATTTTGGCTTTTTGGGGGGCTAAATTACCCTAAGCCCCTATGTATTTTGTTCACTGCTCAGGGCGTGAATTTTAAAATTGACTCGTATTACAGAGCCCTTATGACAGTGAAGGGCTACTGGTATGGAAATACCGACAAAAAAAGAAGAGATTTGAACAGATAATCAACACGAACCCCTCTCCTGCTTTATTGGGATCGCGGGAGGCCAACTGAAAGGGTGATATCATCAAGCAACAGGTCATTAATCTCTTTAAATGTTTCTTGGCATATATTTTACCACTAACTAACTTAAAGCATTGATGCCAGTGAGCTACAAGTTGAGAGCCTGTAAATCGGGCCAAGAGAGCAATCAGGGTGCAAAATGGGACAAATGAGCCTGAAATTCTAGGTGACCGGGGCCTGAAGTCAGGCTTTGGCCTAAAAACTGGCATCCATGATAATGATAAAGGAACCTAAACAAATTAAAATGAATGTATTCATTACTCCAGTAGTCATTCAAATCTCTTGAAAATAAGATGGAACTAGTGAATGTTGATTATTCCTAACAAATATTCAATAAGAACCAATCCCTTTGGGCTATAGGGGTTCGCAATGCCAAATGAAAGGGTGATAAGCATCAAACATTTCTTAAAACATGATTTTTTACTTTACTGACATACACAAAAGAAACCTTACAAACTTGAAGTGAATGAGCGCAAAAGTCATGAACATCTCTTGAAAGCATTAATGTCAAAACACGACAATTACAACAAAGCTGTGCCAATGAGGCACACCAAGGATTTTTGGTTGCTTTGTTTTTCAATTTTTCATTTCAACTTGCATTAAAAGAAACCCTATACAAATTCATTTATAAAAACGTAACCACTTTAAATTGCTCATGAAAACATTAGCAAATGAAAAACAAGATTTAATATAATTCATAAAGAATCCCCTGCCCACGCAGATTATTAAAGGGGTAATGCTTAAAACTTTCAAATAGAATAAAAACAAGGCATTTTAGACAATTTCAATAAAAATTGTACGGATTCCTTTTTATTTCAATGCTACTTCATTGTCCTTCATTTAATTGATCTAAAAATATATGTTAAACATTTGTCTCTAGTTAATACAAACATAATATCTGGTTTGGTCTGGTTTGTTCTGGTCATATTGGATCTCTGGATAAAATTTGTGGACTATAAATACTTTTTTGAGGCATATTTTAAATTCCAATTTCTTTTATGAAAATCTGTATTGTGTATATATATTGAATCTGATACAGAGAAAAATGTATTATAATAGCAATGTCTACAATAAATGTGTATTATAATAATTATACAGAGAAGAACAAAGTGGTCTTTATAGACAGGTGATTGCTCAAATAAAGATTTAACCACAGGTATCACGGTATGGTACTGGATTAGACAGATGATGCCACTGCATTTGTATTAAAGTGATCCGAAACTTTACTTTGGTAGAATTTGACGAAGTCAATGGATCACTTTAAGCAAGCCAAGCGAGGGCCTGCATACTAGAGTCTTGCCAATTACTGGACTAATCTAAGACTGGAAGCGATGCTCCAAGTTTGGACGGTTGATTATCTGTTGAGAAGGGTGTGACAAGACGGTGACATCAGGCAGGAAATAGCCATCACTCAAGCTGCCTCTCCCGTTCCTGGAATTATTGCTACTTTTGAAAACAGGGTGTGCAATTAAAGGGGTCTAGTAACTTTGTTGACATACATATTGTGCAAAAACTGCCAAACGGTTGGATTTCTGTGATCCGATATGTCCACCGAGTGATGTTTGAACATTCCATGGTAAATGAGTGCCATGTGACCGAGTAAAGAGCAAAAATGCAAAGTGATAATCGCTAACTCTTTGCACTGACTTTGTGCAGTTATAATTATTCACTAGATAATTATCAACAAACATATTTTTGTCACAGAAAAGAAATTTAGAAAACTGAAAGCTGTTCCAGGCTCCTTTGGTAAGATAATGTAAATACAATGAGGTATACGCGAGAACTGCTAGAGTTTCAAGTAATTTTTAAGGATTTTGACTATGTTACTAGATCCCTTTAACAGGGTACACAATTAGCACTATCCCACTAGCCGATGGCTAACCAATACTAAATAGCTGCAGACTAGCAAAGAGGCTTCTTTCAGTCGCTGTATACCTTGTGTTTTGAAATGAAAGTGGTTACCGATGGTGATAGAGGTGGTCACTCACCAGCAAGGGGTCCCTAGGGGTACAGCCAGACCCCCATGATCAGTCTTAATCCGCCCCTGGATTAACCAGAAATACTGATCATGGGTTCTAAGGTAGTAAGTGATTAATAATTATCCTTAAATAGAACTGAGAGATGTCTTTGACTTCCAAACTGCTTCAGGAGAAATAAACAATCAACAAATTATCTTGATTATTAGCAAGGAAAGAAATCCAGACCCACTTTTAGTGTTGTATCAAATATAATTCCAAATGAGCCATATCACTCAAAACATATTAAGCTCCACATATCTGTATTTTCTTTCAAATATACACCATAGAAATTTGTCAGTGTTAAGTTTTTGTAACTTTATTCATTACTAATATTGAATATGTAGTCAGTAATGGAGAAGTAGTCTTTTCTGGGGACTCTACCAGACCCCGCAAGCAGTCTAAATCCACCCAGAATTATAAACTGGAAATACTGATCACTAATTTCAGGATTCTACACGAATGTTCACAATTTATAAATAGCACTTTGCTATATCTGTAAGAACTTATGAATGTAAATGATTGAAAATGAGCAAAGTAAAATAGGCTTCTCCGGAATTCGAATCCGAGACCTCTGGATTGCTAGACCGGTGCTCAACCATTGAGCCACAAAGACCCTTCAATTGGGGATATTCCCATGAAATCCTTTTCATTGCTCGAATAGTCAGAAGCTATATAAACCGGGCAGTCTGGCACTGACTTATGAATGTCATACCTAGATGAGTAGGTTCAGTATGAGGCGCCGTTTGACAATTTATTATTTACACATATTATATGTTATATAACCATTATTTAACATATAATAACTATTATTTACATATAATGTAAGTAAATGTATCAATTTATTTGTAAATAATTTGTATACAATTTTAATTGTTTATATATAATTATAAATTCCTACTCCATTATTTATAAATAATTACAAGTCATACTATATTATTTATAAATAATTGCAATCTGCAATTGCATTATTTATATATTATTTACATTATTTATAAACAAATTGTAAAACTCATCTGTATTATTTACATATAAAGACAAAATACATTAATATTATTTATATATAAATGCTATTATTTATAAATAATTATATTTCATATATCATTATTTATAAATAATTGCAATTCGATACTCTTCATTATTTATAAATAATTCCAAGTCATAGCTATTATTTATAAATAATTACAATTCGAAATTTCATTTATTTATAAAGAATTCCATTCTCATTTTCATAATTTATAAATAATGATTCTGGTTTAGTGCGAACCCATTATATATTAAATAATGAACACACGTCACAATTATATGTATATAAAGAAAACACGTGAAGACCCAATTCACTTATTTATAAATAATTGAAATGCGTGTTCTCGAGTTTTCTTTATATACATATACTGGTGACGCGTGTTCATTTAGGCATATTCCAGCTTTTCTTCTGGTTTAAATGTTAAGAAATGAGAAACTTATGAACTTAACATTCTCAGTACCACCATGAGAGTTCAACAAGCATTATAGATACCTCTAAATTGATCTTTAGAAGCGTGTTTTCAGGAATTGAAGCGAGCGCCCGTCGCCCGGTCGCAGAAAGAGTTACACTGTCCCACGTACTCGCAATTGTGTCTGGTGCCGGTGAGGCGAAGCCATAGAGCTGTATACAGCTCTATGGGTGAAGCACACAAAGATCTGCGTGACAATTCGTAGTCACAACTCAATCTACTTTCAATCTGTTGCATGCAATATCGAGATGAATAAATAAATCAAACTAACGAATTATGGAAAGATTAAGGATTATCTCGTGTGATCAAGACAGATTAATCTGATAAAATTCCGATCTGTGCCACATTTTATAGTTCTATAGCTTCTCTTGCATCCCTCTCAACATTTGTTTGTGTTCGTTGCTTGATATTTTAGTGGCTTTGAATTATACTATTTTATAACTTATAGTTTACAAGTGAAGGTTACTTCTCTTATTCACAATTCTATGCTTGCTAAACGCAAGTTTGCGAAAGTCAGTTGCTGCGCAACCCAGCCGTTGTCTTTATCATCACCTCTACCGCCATGTTGATGATGACGATTTTCATCGTCGTCGTCGTCATCGTCATCATCGTCGTAATCAGCATACCAGTGGCGTACCCAGGATTTTTCAAGCGGACGGGGGGGGGGGGGGGGCGGGGAATTTTGTCGTCCAGAAGTACCTCAGACTATTCTTTTAAAAATCTCCCCCCCCCCCTCCAAAAAACAAAAAAAAATGGGCGGATATACCCCCTGGAAACAAATTCTTACCGACACCCACTGCCTAGAAATATCTTCACTGTCACCGCTCCTTCCAAAATTCTTCACCGACCTCCCCCCTTCACCGACACCCGCTAAAAAAATTCTCGCTGACACTCCCCCTTGACGATTAACATCATCGTCGTCGTCGTGGTCATCGTGGTCACCCCACCCCCCCCTTTTTTGGCGGATACCCCTTCGAAAAATTCTTACCGACACCCACCCCCTTGAAAAATCTTCACTGTCACCGCTCCCTCCTTCAGCGACCTACCCCCTTCACCGACACCCCCCTAAAAAAAATCCTCACTGACACCCCCCTCCCCATCCTCGAAAAATCTTCACTGACCTCCCCCCTAGCTTATATCGACACCCCCCTCAAAAAATCCTCACTGACACCCCACCCTCCCCCCCCCCCCCCCCCGACGATTAACATCATTGTGGTGGTCGTGGTCGTGGTCATCGTCATCATCAGCATATCAGTGGATTTTTCAAGGGGCCAAGGGTATTTCGTCATCCAGAAGTCTCTCGGACTCTGCTTTGAAAAATCTCGCCCCCCCCCCCTTCCAGAAAAATTATCGGATACCCCCTCAAAAATTCTTACCGACACCCACCCCCTCGAAAATTCTTCACTATCACCCCTCCCACCTACCCACTTCACCAACACCCCGTAAAAAAAATCCTCACTGACACCCCCCTCCCCGTCCTCAAAAATCTTCACCGACCTCCCCCCCCCCTTTATACCGACACCCCCCTAAAACCAAATCCTCACTGACACCCAACACCCCCCCCCCCCCCCCGCGTCCGCTTGTGAAATCCTGAGTATGCCACTAGTATGACAACGACGACGATGACGCTAATTGTCAGGGGGGAGGATTTTTTTAAAGAGGGTGTTGGTGTAGGGTGATTGTCAGCGAGGATGTTTTTAGGGGGTGTCGGAAATGGGGGAGGTCAGTGAATAATTTTAGAGGGAGGGGTGACAGTGAAGATTTTTTGAGGTGGGTGTCGGTAAGAATTTTGAAGGGGGGGGGGAGTGAAGATTTTTCCGAGGTACTTCTGGACGACCAAATACCCCACCCCACCCCGTCCACTTGGTACGCCACTGGTATGCGTGTCGATGATGTCGATGACCATGACGATGACGACGAGGTTAATTTTCGGGGCGGGGGGGGGGGGTGTCAGTGAGGATTTTTGTTAGGGGGGGCGTCGGTGAAGGGGGATGGTCCATGAATATTTTCCAAGGAAGGAGTGTCGGTAAGAATTTTTTGAGGGGTATCCGATAATCATTTGGAAGGGGAGGGGGGCCGAAGGGTTTAAATGCAGATTCCGAGAGACTTCTGGACGATGAAATACCCCCGTCCCCTCGAAAAATCCTCGGGATGCCACTGGTATGCTGATGATGACGATGACCACGACCACGACCACGACCACGACAATGATGTTAATCGTCGGGGAAGTTGGGTGGGGTGTCAGTGAGGATTTTTTTGAGGGGGGTGTCGGTATAAGGGGGGGGGGGGGGGGGAGTTCGGTGAAGATTTTTCGAGGATGGGGAGGGGGGTGTCTGAGGATTTTTTGTAGGGGGGTGTCGGTGAAGGGGTAGGTCGCTGAAGGAGGGAGGGGTGACATTGAAGATTTTTCGAGGGGGTGGGTGTCGGTAAGATTTTTTTGAAGGGGTATACGCCAATTTTTGTATAAGGGGGGGTGACCACGATGACGACGACGACGACGACGATGATGATGCTAATCATCAAGGGGGAGTGTCCGCGAGGACTTTTTATAGGGGGTATCGGTGAAGGGAGGAGGTCGGTGAAGAATTTCCGAGGGAGAGGTTACAGTGGGCAGTGGGGGGGGGGGGGGGTGGGGGGAGATGTCAAGAAGGATTTGGGGGTGTCGGTGAAGGGGGAGTGTCGGTGAACGGGAGAGGTCGGTGAAGAATTTTGGAAGGAGCGGTGACAGTGAAGATATTTCTAGGCGGTGGGTGGGTGTCGGTATGAATTTTTCGAAGGGGTATCTGCCAATTTTTTTTAAGGGGAGGGGGGTGGGGTGACCACGATGACGATGACGACGATGATGTTAATCGTCAAGGGGGAGTGTCAGCGAGAATTTTTTTAGGGGGTGTCCGTGAAGGGGGGAGGTCGGTGAAGAATTTTGGAAGGAGCGGTGACAGTGAAGATATTTCTAGGCGGTGGGTGTCGGTAAGAATTTGTTTCCAGGGGGTATTCCGCCCATTTTTTTTTTTTTTTGGAGGGGGGTGGGAGATTTTTAAAAGAATAGTCTGAGGTACTTCTGGACGACAAAATTCCCCCCCCCCCGTCCGCTTGAAAAATCCTGGGTACGCCACTCGTATGCTAATTACGACGATGATGACGATGACGACGACGACGATGAAAATCGTCATCATCAACATGGCGGTAGAGGTGATGATAAAGACAACGGCTGGGTTGCGCAGCAACAGACTTTCGCAAACTTGCGTTTAGCAAGCATAGAATTATGAATAAGAGTAAGTAACCTTCACTTGTAAACTAAGTTATTAAATATCATAATTCAAAGCCACTAAAACATCAAGCAACGAACACAAACAAATGTTGAGAAGGGATGCAAGAGAAGCTAGAACTATAAAATGTGGCACAGATCGGAATTTTATCAGATTAATCTGTCTTGATCACACCAGATAATCCTCAATCTTTCCATAATTCGTTAGTTTGATTTATTTATTCATCTCGATATTGCATGCAACAGCTTGAAAGTAGATTGAGTTGTGACTACGAATTGTCACGCAGATCTTTGTGTACTTCACCCATGGCTTCGCCTCACCGGCACCAGACACAATTGCGAGTACGTGGGACAGTGTAACTCTTTCTGCGACCGGGCGACGGGCGCTCGCTTCAATTCCTGAAAACACGCTTCTAAAGATCAATTTAGAGGTATCTATAATGCTTGTTGAACTCTCATGGTGGTACTGAGAATGTTAAGTTCATAAGTTTCTCATTTCTTAACATTTAAACCAGAAGAAAAGCTAGAATATGCCTAAATGAACACGCGTCACCAGTATATGTATATAAAAAAAACTCGAGAACACGCATTTCAATTATTTATAAATAAGTGAATTGGGTCTTCACGTGTTTTCTTTATATACATATAATTGTGACGTGTGTTCATTATTTAATATATAATGGGTTCGCACTAAACCAGAATCATTATTTATAAATTATGAAAATGAGAATGGAATTCTTTATAAATAATGAAATTTCGAATTGTAATTATTTATAAATAATAGCTATGACTTGGAATTATTTATAAATAATGAAGTATCGAATTGCAATTATTTATAAATAATGATATATGAAATATAATTATTTATAAATAATAGCATTTATATATAAATAATATTAATGTATTTTGTCTTTATATGTAAATAATAAAGATGAGTTTTATAATTTGTTTATAAATAATGTAAATAATATATAAATAATGCAATTGCAGATTGCAATTATTTATAAATAATATAGTATGACTTGTAATTATTTATAAATAATGGAGTAGGAATTTATAATTATATATAAACAATTAAAATTGTATACAAATTATTTACAAATAAATTGATACATTTACTTACATTATATGTAAATAATAGTTATTATATGTTAAATAATGGTTATATAACATATAATATGTGTAAATAATAAATTGACAAACGGCGCCTCATAGTTCAGGGTATACACATACACAAGCCCCACCTAACATTTCACAAATACAGCTGGTAATATTTATTTCTATGCAGTATTTATAAGCAAAGACACCATTTGAAATTAAGAGCTATATGAATAAAAAAAGGGATAAGTAATTTCAATCAGAAGTTGCAGTTTTCCATCAAAATGGTTCATGAGATATTGGTATTACTAATTCAGATAAACAAACAAAAGACAACAGGTCTACAGATGTGCCCTTTTTTTGCGACAGAAATGATGTTGACATATTCTGCATCCTGTAATGTACAAATCTCAATTGTAATTCTCCAACAAAGAACTCGTTTGAACTTTGGCTTTTGAGAGAGAGAGAGAAAAAAAAATGATATCTAGCAGACAATACAGAATATATTGCGTATAATATATCCCACGCACAATCTAAAATGGAATAGAATAGCTGTATTGTGTTTCAGCATGCACTAATTGAACCCAGAAATCCAAGAACTGAGCCTGGATGAGGGGATATTTGGCTCGTATCAGAGGCGGCTAGGTTTCTTTGACACCCGACCCAAGACTTGTACTGGTTGGGTAAGGCGAGAGTCCTATCCTGGTAGGTATTACATTGCCATTCCACATCCTTCCTTTATCCTCTCTCTCTCTTCCTCTTCATCTATCTCAAGATGATAGAATTCCCATACAAAAAGTAAAGACTATATCTTGCTCTCCCCCCTCTGACTCTTCCCTCTCACAATGATAGAATTACCTCACAAAAAAAAGTAAGGACATGTATTCGAGTAAAGAAGAAGGGGATATGATTACCACCTAAAAAGTAACCACATGTCTTAAGAGTAAAGAAGGTAGGTAGGGTTACAAGTGTGCAGTAAGGAAGATTTGGGTATCACTTACAGAATGATAATCACTACATTTTGGGAAGGTAAGCTACACTCTTTGTTCACAAGAACTTCACTTGAGATGATGTTTGTAACCAGAGCTCATTTGGGGGTTTACAGTCTTTGTGACAAGTGAGAACCATGGTGAGGAGAAGCGGGAATGTTGTGAAAGTTCCTATTATTCTTCTACCAGCAAGAAAATAAATTTAAGATGTACAGGGATGGATGTTATTGGATGTGCATGAAATTAAAGTTGATGATACATCCACTCTGGAACTGTAAATTATTAATAATTTTGATATTTATACAGTCAGCCTGCGGTTGCACCATGTAAGAAGGGAGGGTTGGAGAGTCCTGAGGACTGTTATTTTTTCTTGGATAGTCCTACAAGAGACTGTTGGTATTCTTTCTTAAAGCTTGTAGTTCTAATTAATGTCAGTATGGTTATAGTAAGGAGAGGATAATTGGTAGGAGGGGCTCATAGTTTTGAACAGGTTGACTGTCCGTCGTCAGGAGTGTCGATATTTCTATTAAACTAAACTAGCTTGTAAACTATATGTATGTTTTTAATATGCATGACCTGCATTAATTAATATATACTATATGCAGTTGTTTCGACAAATCTGAAGCAGATTGTGTAGTGTGCGTTGCGCTTTTGTTGAGTTTGTAAAAATACATGTATACCTTTCACATACTGTACACCTAAATAATGCTTTATGACCAGCTGTTGGATATTGCAAGCCCCCTAATCAAATTTCATATCTTTTTGTTTTCTCATCAGGAAAAGTTCAAACTGTTTATTTTTCTGGGGCTACTTTAAAAAAAAGACAATCTAAATCTGTATTTGCATTTAACTCTATGCAAAATTGATGGAAGCTCTTTTATGGTTTTCAGTAGCTCTTTATACATTTGACAGGCTAAATCGCCCTGAGCCTGGGTTTGTTCACTGTTTCTTATAACAGGAGTTAGTTGAGTTGAATATGAGTACTGTTGGTCACACTATGTATGTTCACACTGGCTCAATTTGCAAGAACTGATATTACTGGACGTTTTGGGCAGTGTGAACCCTCCCAATGTGTTACCATCTACTTCAGATTCTAACTGCTAAACAAGAGGGACAAAGGGACAAGGATAGTGGAAGAGGAAGGGATAGAGAAAGAGGGAGAGAAATTGGACATGATAAAAAGGGAACTAAAGAATTGGACATGATAAAAGGGCACTAAAGAATTGGACATGATAAAAGGGAACTAAAGAATTGGACATGATAAAAGGGAACTGAAGAATTGGACATGATAAAAGGGAACTAAAGAATTGGACATGATAAAAGGGAACTAAAGAATTGGACATGATAAAAGGGAACTGAAGAATTGGACATGATAAAAGGGAACTGAAGAATTGGACATGATAAAAGGGAACTGAAGAATTGGACATGATAAAAAGGGAACTAAAGAATTGGACATGATAAAAGGGAACTAAAGAATTGGACATGATAAAAGGGAACTGAAGAATTGGACATGATAAAAAGGGAACTAAAGAATTGGACATGATAAAAGGGAACTAAAGAATTGGACATGATAAAAGGGAACTAAAGAATTGGACATGATAAAAGGGAACTAAAGAATTGGACATGATAAAAGGGAACTAAAGAATTGGACATGATAAAAGGGAACTAAAGAATTGGACATGATAAAAGGGAACTAAAGAATTGGACATGATAAAAGGGAACTAAAGAATTGGACATGATAAAAGGGAACTGAAGAATTGGACATGATAAAAGGGAACTAAAGAATTGGACATGATAAAAGGGAACTAAAGAATTGGACATGATAAAAGGGAACTGAAGAATTGGACATGATAAAAAGGGAACTAAAGAATTGAACATGATAAAAAGGGAACTAAAGAATTGGACATGATAAAAAGGGAACTAAAGAATTGGACATGATAAAAGGGAACTAAAGAATTGGACATGATAAAAGGGAACTGAAGAATTGGACATGATAAAAAGGGAACTAAAGAATTGAACATGATAAAAAGGGAACTAAAGAATTGAACATGATAAAAAGGGCACTAAAGAATTGGACATGATAAAAGGGAACTGAAGAATTGGACATGATAAAAAGGGAACTAAAGAATTGAACATGATAAAAAGGGAACTAAAGAATTGGACATGATAAAAAGGGAACTAAAGAATTGGACATGATAAAAGGGAACTAAAGAATTGGACATGATAAAAGGGAACTGAAGAATTGGACATGATAAAAAGGGAACTAAAGAATTGAACATGATAAAAAGGGAACTAAAGAATTGAACATGATAAAAAGGGCACTAAAGAATTGGACATGATAAAAGGGAACTAAAGAATTGGACATGATAAAAGGGAACTGAAGAATTGGACATGATAAAAGGGAACTAAAGAATTGGACATGATAAAAGGGAACTAAAGAATTGGACATGATAAAAGGGAACTAAAGAATTGGACATGATAAAAGGGAACTGAAGAATTGGACATGATAAAAAGGGAACTAAAGAATTGAACATGATAAAAAGGGAACTAAAGAATTGGACATAATAAAAGGGCACTAAAGAATTGGACATGATAAAAGGGAACTAAAGAATTGGACATGATAAAAGGGAACTGAAGAATTGGACATGATAAAAGGGAACTAAAGAATTGGACATGATAAAAGGGAACTGAAGAATTGGACATGATAAAAGGGAACTAAAGAATTGGACATGATAAAAGGGAACTAAAAGAAGGAGGCAAATAAGTGCATTGTGGAGACATATTTAAAAAAACCTCATTCGCCCACCTTCATTGCTCTACAATGTTTGGAATATTGATCAAAAACAAAAGGAGATAGAAGGTAGAAGTAGATCACACATAACTAGTACTCACCACATATGCATCACCCACAAACAAGACCTCAATTATAGTTCCACATAACATTAAAAGCAAGCTGAATAAAAGAGAACAATAGCTCAACCAAATCTGTAAACATCTGCAGACAAAAACAAATGATAATGATTCACAATGAATAAACATATTTTCGTTCAAAAGGGGCGAAATCCCACAAACTTATCATGCTACATCAATTTGAAGAATAAATAGTCTCATTTGAAAACCATTCAAAAAATGATGAAAAACAAATCAAATTCATCTTTAAAACAATCACCTAATTCCCATCAACATGTAATAGGCTCTGCAAAGACGTGAATGATATTTTAAGTTAACAAGAAATAGGATAAAATTCTTGAAAGAGGAGATGTAGACATGATTTATACAAACAAACAAACAAACAAACAAACAAACAAACTAGAAAGGATGGTCACATCCCATACACTGTAAGTAAGATTGCAAAAAACGTGAACACTTGCGGTCTGTGGCGAGTCCCATTTAAGCTGAACTTGTTTCCAATTATCCACAAATCTCCCTTCTGGGCATCTATAGAGATACATTAATTCTTTAAAGCCTGAAACACGAGCTAATCAAAATGCGAAACAAGAAAAAAAAGATACCACACAAAAAAGAAACGGGTTGAGTATGAAATAGATACATGGCATGGTATAAGAGAGAGGAAGAAAGAGAGCAGTGACAGGTGGGGGTGATGGTAGGGAGAGATAGAGTGAGAGAGAGCCAGAGAGTGGGAGGGGGGGGGGGGATTGCAGGGGTGTGAAATATGTAGGGAGAAATAATGTCAAGAACTGGAAGAAACCATGATAATTAATGATAAATGCATGATGAAAGGATGGTGAAGGTTAACATTAATACATGCAAGAAAGAAAGGATGAATATAAGAGAAGATAAATCAAAATAGTGTTTAGGAGAATACAAAAGCTACATCCCTAATAATAGTTCAAACATTATAGAGGACACATTTTCTATTGTAAAAAAAAAACAACAACAACCCTGAACAAGGAATCGCCCTTTTCTCTGAACTTGGAAAACTCAATAAAATTTATGAATTGCACAGTTCAAGATTTGTTTTTGTTTTTGAATATGTAATGTCTTGGGGCTTTCGTGCTTATTTTCCCTTGGTGACATATATACGTAAGTAGAGACACTGGTTTTGTTATTTGTAATTTGGACACACATTTGCACCAATTGTGGCGAAAGATTAACATATAGGCTGGGCTTGAGGGGAAACATTAATTGAACTGAAATCGAAAGGCTTAGGTTAAACCATTATTCCTACGACTAACAATTATCTCCTTACACAATAAAAGGAAAGAGATGATACTTTTCACACAGAGATCCTCTTTTCTCCAAAGTTTGTCCAACATTTTAGGTCAATTATTTCTGAGCAGTTACAGATTAACTGTGAACACACTTCAAATTTGAAGAAAATTTGCAGGGTAATACCTTGGATTCTCAAACTATACTGATACTCTCATATCAATTTAATTTTTTTTTAATGTATAGGTAAAAGTAGAAAAGGGGAAATTCCTAGGACATTCAAATAATGGTTTCTGCATCCAGACAAACCCTCAGCTGTTATATTTTTAGAAGGAAGCTCATGAAGCATGACTGGATCGTCATAATCAGCCTGTGGATTAGGCAACCATGTTGTTCAGTCAGAATCCTCATAGTTAGCACTACAGTACTTCATTAATTTAGTGTGGATATGTGGAAAACATGTGCCTAAAGTAACACATAAAGAGAAAATGCAAGAAAAATTGTGAGAAAGTAGACAAAAATAGCTTAACATCTACTAAATAATAGATTACAAATCAAGATGACCAGTGCAGAGAAAACTTCTCAGTTGCATATTTTTAGAATGAAGTGCATGGATTATACAGCTAGACCCACATCATTAACTGTGGATTATGAATACATGTCAGTAATTAACCAGTAATTCAAGAACACATTTTAGAAGAGAACTTTGGTAGACGATAGATAGAAATACCCCTGCAGCCCTGCAACGATACAATCTGAATTAGACTGACCCGTCTCAAGAGGAGTTCTTCAGATTTTATGTTCATAAAAAGAAGCCCATGGCTAGATCAGATTAATCAAGGAGGTACTAATACCTCCTGGGATTAATTGACTGTGGACTATAAAACTGTGTCCTTAAATTAGTCAAAGGAATTAAAAAGAGAAATTGGAAGAAAGTAGAAAGAAAATACCAAAGTGCGCAGTAATGATACATTTGGATTATTATTAGACTGACTGATCCACTTGAATCTTCTGATTTTATATTTTTAGAATAATTATAGAATTAGACTTTCTAGACTCACATCATTAATTGTGGATTCTGACAAAAACATGCCAATTACTTATTTAACCCATTCAGGACTGGTCCCCAAAATATTCAGGCTTGGGTCTATGGAAAACACTAACATGTTATGTACAGCAAAATCCAGTCTTGGGCCCCGTTGCCGAAAGAGATGCAACCGATTGTAAAGATGCAATTAATTGTAAGTCAGAAAACAAGCCTCTATGAACCAATCATATCTTTGAGTTCAGTCACATGATTGGACTTACAATTAATTGCAACTGTTTACAATCGATTGCAATTCTTTCTGCAACAGGGCTCATAACGGGTTAAATGGAAGACATGTACAAGAAAAGTGAAGAAAGTGGAGAAAACATATCCCAGGGCTAACTAATGAATACATTCTAAATAAATAAACATGGTCACTCCAGCTGAATTGAGATTAAGGCAACATAAAAAATGACTTAACGCCCTTCTCACTCTCACACAACGGTATAAATATTTGTAGAAGGCAGTAGGTGATGCTAGCTAAGACCTGGAATTGACATTTGCTCTCAGAACATGCAGAAGGGAGATGGGTAACCAGGGCAAGTGAAGGGGAAGTTTTAGGGGAATGGGGGATATTTAAAGGGATAGTTGAGTTTTGGTATAGAGGGCGCTACACAAAATAATATTTTTGTGAGATAATGACAACTGAGTGGCAAATTTGAAAGAGCATACAATTTTAGTTTTAACGGCTCTTTTTGAATGATAACAGGCTTTTTACTTTATAATCGTTTATAATTTTATATTCCGTTCGAGCATGGTGGAGTTCTAACTATTAGTTTGTAATGTAATGATCCAGATTTTGGTTACTAAAATTCAGTTTGACCAAAACTGTACTCTTTTTACCAAAACTCAACTATCCCTTTAAATGGAAAGGGGGAGTGGAGGGGAATGAGATGAGGTCTCAGAGGGGATTTGAGTACCAGTACAAGGGGAAAAGAGTTAGGTGTGGGGTGGCAGAAACCAAAAAACTGAAACTCTGGTGGTGTTGAAGACAATGAGGGGAAGGGGATATAGGGTGGGAGCAAGGAATGAACGTTCAACCCCTTTCTTTAACACATTTCTGTTTAAATTCAATAAACAACTTTATTCCTGAATATATTTACTTTCAATACAAATTTAAATGAGCAAAGAAAATTAATGTTCATACGTTATATTATGTACTTCTTTTTAGTTTCTCTATGTTTGAAATACCCTGACAGCAATAACATGTTTGTATATTATAACTCATTTGCTGTTTTGATAATTTAGCATAAGCCGTCTTATTACTGCATCATGAATTTGGTCTTACCCAAAGACTCACAACAGGATAAGCCTAACTCATAAATAGGTCAAGCTATTAACATTTTCACTGCTTTTCTTTTAAAATGTTTTACACAAGTACTGAAGGATCCCTTTTTATTATGTTAATATTAAAGTAACATTGTTCTTTTTTTCAACTTTGATTTATCATGTTTGTTTGTTTTTGATATTTGCTGTTATCTGCAGAGCTGTAAAGCACCTTCAGGCACTATTGATAGATTATGAACAATCATGAAATTTATCTCTGTCCTTTATTTTCCTTGTTATTCTTTAAAACAAATTGCACACTTAACAGTTCATAGCATAAAAAGGGAAAAAGAAACCGATTCTGTAAACAAACACATTTTCCCTAGGTGTAAAATCAACCTAAGTACAAAGGACGTATCTACTCCATATATAAATGTAATTGATACGAGCATAAAACTTATAGTAAATTTCACACCATTATGTGTGAAAGAAAACCTTATTAAAGATTTTCTCCCCCTTTCCAAGCCATAATTCTACAGTTGCAAAATTCATTAAAGGGAACTAGTAACTTTGTTGACACATGTGCAAAAAGTGATGAATGGTTGTTAAAATGTGTACTATCATGATCTGATACATGTCAACTAAGTATTTAATGTGTTAAAATTTCACGTGAAGTGGATGTTACATGGCCAAGTAATGAGCGGAAATAAAAAGTGATATTCGCTAGCTCATTGCATTGACTTTGTCCAGAGTTATAGCTTTCCAATGGATTATTAGAAATCCGAACACTTCAATAGTAAATATCTTTTTTAACGAAAGGGAAATTTGAAAAACCAAAACCTGTTCCACGCTATTGGTAATACAAATCCAACAAGGTATGAGAGAGCCACTAGAGTTTTAACCTGTTCACTTCGAGATTTTGAAATCCCCATAGACTTTGTACATAGCCCACCCGGTTCCCATAAGCAATGGGTTAAGTAAGTTTTGTGGATCTAAACAATGTTACTAGATCCCTTTAAAGATTCATTATGAGAAGGAAGTGGAAGTGACTCACTATTGTGAAGCAACTCAATATTCATTTATTGACAACATTTTACATCAAAAGAGGCCTGTCGACCATCTTTCTAAAAATATACAATGCAACTAACTATATCAAGCACCACATACAGCCAAGGTTGGGGTTACACAGAGGTCTATTCCAAGTGCAAGGTAAAAGGGAACTAGCAGCCTTGTCAAAAGCCACAAAACTTACTTCGAACTTTAGCGGTTCTCATATACCACAGCTTATTGTATTCATATAACCAATAGAGGCATGGAACAGGTTTATGTTTGTCAAAATTTCAATTTCAAGATTACAAAGCTATTTATGATTGAATGTTCAGATTTGAAAGTCTCTTGTGGAGACTTTCAACTGCGTACAAAGTCAGTGCAATGAGTAAGTGTATTATATCACTTTGCAGTTTTGCTCATCACTTGGTCACATGACATATGATATGAGAAAAAGAAACTTATAAATACAGCCTATCTAGTCTGTATGTAATTCATCCATTCAATGCTCTCATATCAAAGTATGTTAATCATATCCATTTTAAAGAGAACAATACTGACAGCATCCACTGAAGAATCAGGAGACATGATAGTTCGCATTCATTTTGGGGGCAAAACCCATTTGTAGTACTTGTTAAATGTGAATACTTAGTTAAATGCTCAAGAACCTACTGAACTCCCTGACACCAACAGCTAAAAAAAAATGATTTTCTTTGATTTGAGCCATCCAATGCCAGTTTCTGGCAAGCGAATTTGATGAGTCTCTATTTATTCTTAAAGGTACACTTGAGTATTGGTACTTCCCGAAATGCCCTTTGACACTAAATTGGTTAGTTTTAATTCCATTTGAGAGTTCCTTGAATAAAACATGTAAAATGAGAATCATTCCCTTTCAAATGCTCTCATAGTTTAAAAATTTGATTTCAAGATATTTTATTCATAAGTCTACTGGCCAGGGGACATTTTGACTTTTTTAGAAAAAAGAAAAAAATGCTTTTAGACTACTTTGAAAAAAATCTAAATAAGTTTTTAAATAGTTGTTGATGATATCTCTATTGAATCATTATTTGCACAATTATTTGCACAATTTTGTGGCTAAAACCAACAAGTTTTTAGAAAGCGCCCTCTTGAGCTGTAACGGCTCTTTTTAAAATGATAACAGGGTTTTTACTTAGTCGTTTGTAATTGTGTATACCTTTCGAGCATGGTGGAGTTATAACTATTAGTTTGCACCGTAATGATGCAGGTTTTGGTTACTAAAGTTTAGTTTGACCAATACTCGACTATCCCTTTAATAAATCTATGGCACTGTGAATCACAAAATCTAGGAGGAAACTGGGTAAAAATAGTCGACAAAGAAAGGAAGCCTTCCTGCCAAATGTGCACCTGTATGCAACAATCCTTGTTCTATCTGGAAACAGATCTACATTCATCCATCAACACCTACCTGTAGAGCTGAGCATGGTCTATTTGGGATTCCACATTATCTTATTATCCAAAATACAGGGGAGTTTTCACCCAGATTCTAAGTTGAACCTAACTCTCTCTATGTTGGACCTAACAATGATGGAGAGCCATTTGTTTCTTTGTAAAATTGTTGAAAGTTTAATCACATTGGCTATATTTGTTATTATCATGGAGCCTTGAAATACTTGATAAGTTTTTTTGTTGGAAGTCTCAAATATTTGTATTTTTATTCTTTTGAATATATTTCATTCCAAGCCTACAAATGGCTTTCCATAATAGTTAGGTCTAACTTAAGAGTTAAGTTCAACTTAGAATTGTTCATCCCATTCATACTTGCATCTAGCACTAGCACATGCCCCAGTATATGCATGTCTTTTATCCTTCCATCCATCTATCATCAGCTACCTGGCTGGATATGCCCTGGCAACAGGATGGATGTGGACTAAGCCTATCTTAGCTTATCCTACATGAATTCATTGTCAATACATTTAAGCTTGGGACAATCACCCCCCCCCCCCCCCCCCCCTCCCCACATTGCTCCAGTATACCCATGTCTTTTATTCTTCAATCCATCCATCTATCTATCATCAGTTACCTGGCTGAGTATGCCCTGGCAACAGGATGGCGGTGGGCTGAGCCTATCTTATCTCTCATGCCTGCTTCCTTAGCCCATCAGACATAAGATAAACCTCACACAAACCCATGACAGGAAGCCACCAGAATGTATGGCAACGTGAACATACATACATGTACACCTGCCAGGGCACAGAATGAGTAAAGCAGTGACAAAAATACACAATGGCGCAGGGCCATTTAGCCTCACAAAATCTTAAAAGAGCCCCTGTAAATTTGCATAGAGTTTGATGCAAACTAAATTTCAAAGTCCTAATTTCAAAGTCCTATTTTCATGAAGGCGAGCTCCAAAAGTACTTAAAGGGATAGTACAGTTTTGGTAAGGCTGAGCTTTAGTAACCAAAACCTGCACAATAACATTACAAACTAATAGTTATAACTCCACCATGCTCGAAAGGTATAGAAAATTACAAACGAATAAGTAAAAAGCCTGTCATCATTCAAAAAGAGCCATTAAAACTCAAGAGGGCACTCAACCATTTTTAATTTTAAAATTGTGCATATAACGTTTTGTTATAACTTTAAGATTCTTCATCACGGATGATGAACTATGAGCTGTAACGATTTTACATAATGGCCAGAAGGTGGGATTTACTGACAGAGATTTATGCTTCGATGGGGAAAACATATAAGCTGACTCTAAATTTAGAAATCAAGCCTTGTTGCCTGATAAAAATAATTATAAAGTTAAAAACAATTTTATTATTCATGAATTTCTTAGTAACAAAAAATCATGAATTATAAAGTGTCACTATTTTTACTAAGTACATGTAGGCTTCTATGATAATCAATTTTAAAGAAAGTCAGAGGCTTTGTATAAGTCAAAAACGCTTAGCCATTAACGCTAGCAAAAGGTGAGTATCAATTAACGCGGACTGATACAAAAGGAAAGAAAAGTGCTAGACAAGCTGCATTTAAGTGGCTTAAACTTGTAAGTTATCATTAATCCTTGCTCGAATGGTCAAACATTATTAATCTTAACAGCTAAGTGTTTACGCTGTTCGTTTAAATAGCAGTCATTAACACAAGAGGGCGCCCTTTAGATACTTGAAATTTTCAAAAATTTGTTTCAATAATTGTGAATGTGATTTTCCTTTTTAATTAGTCATTCAATAGAGAGATTATCAGAATGTATTTAACCGTAAGACACTGACGTATATATATGCTTTTTACATTTTTTAAAAAATAAAAATATTGTGAATAAAAATCAACGACCACAACTTTATCATAAAAATGACTTCTTTTCTGGATATTAAACTTGTTTTTGGACTGATTTTGATCAGAGAAACTTTGTTGATTCGGGAAAAATTTAATTTTTGGTCACTAAAGACTACGCCCTTTATCTACACCCTATAAACATTATTTCTTGAGCTGCCCTCTAAAAAAAAGAACTATACTATCCCTTTAAAACAATTACTTTAGTAGTGGGTTCAAGAAAAACTAGAGTGAGACTCTTCAGATGCGATAAAAATGGATGACAAATTATAGGTTGAGTATGAGAGTTACACAAGGACGCTTACTCTATAGTCTCTGTACAGATATAACATCCTTCTGCAACTGTACGGATCTAGCGTCCTTCTGCATTTGAAACAATAACAGGATGGGAGCAGTCTGGGATTGAGGTTAAGTGATGACAACTTGAGGAACAGCGCTACAGAGCAGGGGTGTGGTTACAGGGGGGGGGGGGGGGGGGGGGCCCGGGGGCACGTGCTCGCAAGTAATTTTTGCTGCCCTCTCCCCTCCCCACAAACACAGACACACAAATAATGCAGTAGAATACAAATGGAAAAGTGAATCGGCCCAAATCATGTCCTTTTAAGGTAAATTAAAATAATTTTTGGCTAAAATCAGGCAAAAATATGTGCCCCTTCATGAAAATGAAAGGCCCCCCTCCCTTGTGCCCCTCGATGGAAAAACCCTAGCTACTCCACTGCTACAGAGGTAGTCAAGACTGAATGTTGTTTAGGACACTGATTGAACCTGCTGAATGATTGACAGAACAAGATTCAAGACAGAATTTGGAGGCATGCCAGAACTTTAGCCATCATCAGTCCAATTCCTTGAGGAACTTTTCCTTTTTTGCTGTGATGTCAATGTAGATCGTGATGAGGTAATAGCTTATTTTTAGACATTCATAATAAGGCAAATTAAGTATTTTATTTTTTCCTGTTATAATGTGAATTCATCGTGAAGTATGAGTGACACTATGTGAGGCACGCCTTTGGACACTTTACACGACTATTTGTATTCATTATATAACTTGACTTGTTAAAATGTAAAAGCTAAAATACACTTTGAAGACTGATATATTACTAGTATGGCTACCCTTGAAACATATTGCCCCATTTTATGTGAATGAAATAAGCCCTTGTCTCATATCACTGGATAGCATTAACAGACGTACACCAGAGAGCCAAATTATCAATCTGTATTCTGTTGGTATGCATTTCTTGTCCTTTTCTTGTTTGGGGAATACATTCCTAATCAGGCGATGTACATTGTACATGTACATCTCCCAAGTTTTCTATCCACCAGGCATCCGTTTACGCTATCCGGTGATATATGACAACACCAAAAGTCACTGATGGTTTAGAACACCTTTGTCTGTGGCACTGTTCCAAATACCAGCAGGCTGCAGGCAGATATGTGCATAACAAGTGTAACATTCTGCAGGAATCACTAACCCATCCGAAACTGATTTCCAATTAAACATGCATTCTTCAAAGACAACTGACACCCAACCAGATTAACTTAGGGAGCGGAGCAGTCCCGATTAATGAGTTAAAGTACATACAAGATGCAATGGGGTAGCGCTGGGGATGGAAGGCATGTAATGCACAGGACCCCTAATAATTTAATGAAAACAATACAAAACATAAAGGGAACATCCTTTACCAAATGAATACATTGAGTGTGCTCCCGCCCCCCAATCAGTCCGACCAGGCTAAGCCACTGAGGTGAAAGATTGTTGTTGTTAAGATTTTGGAGAAGTCAAGCAAAAATTATGCAAACAACGCAACAGTAAATCATACTAGGTGGAACTTGTAAAGTCAACTACTAGTACCCTAGGAGTTCATTTTAAAAACAAGGGAGAACATTTCCCTGGATAAAATTATCATTTGATTATGATAATTACACTTTATCTAACCTCCAAATCTAGCCCACTCCCACTCAAACTTAAGTTGCTCTTTCATTTTCAGTCCACTAAAGCTTGACTAATCTCCATAGATTATCATCTCCCCTTGAACTCCCATCAGGGCATTACTAATTGAAACTCCCATTAATAACTCTTGCATCATCAAGTATCATGGTGCTGCAAAAATGAAGACAATATAACCCTTTTAGTACTGGTCCAATCTTCGGGGTAGGTCTATCAAAATAAATGCCCCCCCCCCCCCCCCCAACAAAAAAAAACAACAACAACATTGTATTCAATGGGTTAAAATACACTTTATTTACTGACCCTTATTCCTATTTCTTCTAATGGTCTCTTTACTTTCAACGACTTATCAATTTTCAAATTAAAAAATTTACTGATTTTACTGATAGCAATTACTATTTCTTTCAAGTCCCCTTTTCTCACAGAGTCGCCTTAAAAAAAGTAGTAAAATACAGTTATCACACTTGGGGAGTGTTGCACAAAGTTGCGATCGATCGCAAGTCAGAAAATGCACATAAATGCGCAGATGTGATTGGCTCGAATTCGCATAATTTCTGACTTGGATCAATCATCAATCACAACTCTTTATGCAACTCCCCCCTGGATGAATTTAAATTTAGATTGACATACATCTGTCATATTTTCTCTTCTCTCAATTTCTTTCTATTTGTTTTTCTACCTTTTTATCTTTCTGTCTTTCTCTCTATCCCTCTCAACTTCTCTCTCTTTTGTTTGACTTTTCCTTGTTCTTATCAACCCCTACAAGTTTTAGCCACTCAAATTTGGCTTGACCACATTATGTCTTTCCTTTAAATAACTTGAAAAGTATTGTAACATTCAAGTAGTCATATCCTTGGAGGAAACAGTCTTCCTCTCCCTAAAGGTTGTCAAAACAAGACACATGGTGTCCCTCCTCTTAAAGTGGTTCATTAACTTCATAAGATTTTTTTCGAAAAGTGATAACTGAGACTTCAATCAGAGACCAATATCATCGTAAGATTCTTCAGAACGATGTGTGATAGTCAGAAAAAAGGACACCGTGAATACCTAGTGAAAAAAGTGATAATTGATGTCAGATTCTATCACCTACTGGCTGCCAATTGATTTTGACTACAGTTGCAATGCAATCCAGAAAGCTTTTCATTCAATCATACATATAATTAGAGATACAAATCAAAACCCATGTTATTCTTATGTTACAACAGAGGTACAAACAACAAGGAACAAGAGAAATGTAAAAGCCCCAAATGATTTTGGTTGGATTTGACAAAGTTAATGGATCACTTTAAAACTCACCGATATATATATAGTAAGAGAGCTTCTAGAAGTTAAAGATTGACCAAACAAGCTGACCAATCCTCCCTAAAGAGCAGGGGAGGATTGATCCAGATATAAATACACTAAAATGTAAAAAGTAATTTCCTTTTGAATGGATGTTTTTAAAGTTGAGGTTGGGGAAGTGCAAGTGAAATGTGTGACTTTTCTTGATAAATAATAATGCTATGAATATAATTATCTTATGAAATGACATTATCGAGGAACCTTACCTTTAAATAATAACCCCTCAGGCTATACATATCATCATTACAGTACAAACAAAAATGTGCAGTCCACACCCCAAAGAAGCTGATCATCCAGAGTTTAAGGAGCGTCAAAGTCTCACACTAATGATGCATGACATTTACTGTAGGGCCACTCCCAAGATTTATGAGAAAACCTGGAAAGAAGATGATATTTTGCCACTCGCTTGGCTCTAAAAGATAATCTGTAAATTACGTACTACATTCTGAATGAAGATTGGGAGGAGTAGATAGGATTAAACGAGACTTGGTATGAACTTTGAAGTTTGAATAATACACATCTTCATATTGACCTTTAACGAGTAGCTAAAACAGTATAATTTACAACATCTAGTATTGGTACAAATACAAATGTTGACCCTTTTGATTGCGTGGCCTTTCTTCTTTTGGTTATTCTACTAAGGTTTAGCTCCTTTACAATATCACACCTCTCTTCTTTATCATCTTCTTCCGAAGTTTCCATAGGGCAGTTCTGAACCTGTTCACTACTGGATCTTGCCATTCCCACACAGAACCCACTAGTTTCCAGTAAGCAATGGGTTAATATAGTCCACCATAATTATGATGCATTGAATTCAACTCTATCTCTGTTCCCCATTTCTCTTCCCTCTGACAGAAGTCTGAACCCATGAAATGTAATTATTTATTTCAATATGATGATCAATCAATAATCAATGCTATAACTTAGTCTTAGACTATGTGTTACCTGTTTCATAAAACTTTTCCAAATGTTGTAAATGTAAATTCTTGTAACTTGTTAGAGCAACCGTCATTTGCCCATTGCATAAGGAGTTGCAATCGATGGTAAAGTTGTAATTAATTGCAAGTCAGTAACCTCAGGGGGTGTATTCTGAAAATGTAGCGGAGATAAAATTTTTATCTCCCTAAAATAAAATCGCGCTAAAAAATTTTAAAATCGGTATTCTGAAAAAGATTTTAAGGACATTTTAACGCTTACCCCAGTGCGCGCTGTCAATAAAAGCCACGCCCCTTGCTGCTCCTTTGACCAATGAAAATATCGCTTACATCGATATTTTTGATCATTTGCATATGATTTTAAGACCACGTGGGAATTACGCCGTGGTTACAATTTATACTGCAAGTTTATGTATACTACTTGTTTGAACGTAATCAAGATAAAATAATCACAATGATAAAATCGGATATGTGAAAAAGATTCGTGTGGTCTCAAAGATTCATGTTGGAATCGAGTTCGAGGCCGTTTTTGTCAATAAACTATTATTATATGTATTTAATGGAAGTGTTTTTTCAAGTTGTCTTGTCATTGGTTTTGTGTGGTTGTGTTGTCAGATAATTTGTATGAAAACTGATAACGAATTCATTTCCGATATGTTTATGGGGGAAACGGTAAGATTGGTAAGATTTGTAAGATTTTATTTACTCTATCGACCCCTTCCGGGGTATGAGAGTACAAACTTTTTTTTACAATATACAACAATTCAAAAACAAAACAATGCAACAACAATGTAACATAAACATATCTACAAATTCAGCCTTTCTTGGGCAATTTACTCTTCTGCCACTTCGTGTTAATATTGGTGCTCTATTTCTCATATCATTAACGAGACAATCCTCGTCAGAATATGTATTCAAGCAAAATTTTATCATAATAACTCTAACAAAAAATGCTAACTTCTTTAAGTGGCAACGGTAACACTCATGACCTTCGAATCTGACTTACTTGTGTCCAAAATAAGCGCGTTTAATCTCATGCGCGCGCAAAGTTTGCTAAAATCGCGCGATATCTACACCCGTTATGTAATCAATAATAAACTAATTTGCTTTATAATATAATTATTATGTACAGTAATCGACTCAAATTATCACAATGGCGGCACATAGAGCGAACAACTTTACGGAGGATGAAACGATGATCATAGTGCAAGAAGCGACGAAGCGGAAACAAACGATAATCGGGAAGTTTAGCCCAACACTGACAAAGGCAACGAAAAGTACGGGCGGCCATTCGCGTGTTGCACTGTTGATGCTCGTGGAGGATACGTGCTCCAAGAAGCGCTGCCATAGCTTACTTTTCGATTCAAGTAACGGAGATAAAACTGCTACTAAGTGATTTTAATTTCTGTTGTAAGTTTTATGTTAAAATTTTTTTCAGAATACCGATTTGCCTCATTTACATAAAATTTGCATATCTTCCATGGCAACTACAATAAATTTTAGCGCTGGCTTAAAATTTGTAGTGACGTAGATAAAAAAAAAATCTCACAGTTTCAGAATACCGATTTCCTAAAATTTTTTTTAGTGACGTAGATACAATAAATTTTAGCTTAAAATCGTTTTCAGAATACACCCCCTGATTTGCGCATTTAGTCACATGACCCGACTTTCAATCAATTGCAATTCTTTCTGCAACGGGGCCCATATCTCTAAGACCTTACAACATGTGATACTTTCAACAATCTTAACCCGTTCAGGACTAGTCCCGAAAATATTTGGGCTTAGGAAAATACATGTAGTAGTAAAATCAGTCCGTCCTGAACAGGTTAACAGGTTAACAGTTAGTGATCAACATGCTCTGTAGAGAGGGACCTATTAATAACATTGTCATGTCTCTATGGTTACAGTATCATCAGTTAATTAGTCATCAGAAGAAGTGAAGGAGAGATGGCTTGTCTAGACTGGCATGATGACTACTTCCTATGTTGCATTACCTGGTCATTGTCACTTTGTCTATATGATACCTCATAATACACTAGGCCTACACCTTACTGCACTAGTTTCAAGTTTAATTGTCATTTCCAACAGAAAAGGTATAAATCATGTATTATGCATAATAAACAATAAAACATGATTAATTTGGCATTACCTGGTCATTGTCATTGTGTTTATACTTCATAATACACTACACACTATTATCAAAGTTCCACGTTTAATTTTCATTTCCAACAGAAAAGGTATGAATCATGTATTATCATACACACTAAACAATATAACTGATTAATTTTATAAGATGTAAAACTAGAATAATTGAACATAAGTACATTGGATATTTACAATGATTACATTAATAATTATCTTAAAGGGGTAGTTTAGTTTTGGTAAGGCTGAACTTTAGTAGCCAAAACCTGCACAGTAACATTACATAAACTAATAGTTATAACTCCACCATGTTCGAAAGGTATACAAAATTACAAACGACCAAGTAAAACGCCTGTTATCATTCAAAAAGAGCCATTAAAACACAAGAGGGCGCTTTTTTAAAAGGCATTGGTTTCAACCATTTTCAACCAAAATTATGCATGTGATGTTTTGTTGATATAATGATTAAATAGCGAGATCATCAACAACCATTTAAAAAACGCTTTTGAAAATTTTTGAAAAAGTGCAAGCATTTTTTTAATTTTTTCAAAAAATCATCTAATTATTTGGGCCCCAAATAATTATAAGATCAGATATATTTATTGATATTTCAGCCGTTTCTGGGTCGATTTTGACCAAATAAAGTTTATTCTGCCATTAAAATTGCATGTTCTCTCAAATTCGACACTCAGTTTTTCATTACCTCACAAAAAAATTGCGATGTGCAGCGCCCTCTCTACCAAAACTAAACTACCCCTTTAACCTGTTGCTTACAGGAACAGGTGGGTTATATACAAAGTCTATGGAGATTTTAGAATCCCAAAGGGAATGGGTTAAATGGGACTATGCGTAGAGAGAGAATGATGTGGATGGGCAATTGCTGGCCGGACTTGATATCTTGTAAGTTGCAAAGCATACATTCATTCGGGCTAAATTATATGTTTCGTATTATACATATTTAAACAAAACTTTGGGTGGTTTATATGTCCTTTTTTCATTCATTCAGGCTAAATTATATGTTTCGTATCATACATATTTAAACAAAACTTTGGGTGGTTTATATGTCCTTTTTTTAGCAAATAATCAGCATTTTGAATCATGCTCTGGCTGATCTTTATCAAGCAAAAACAATAACCTTGAATACTTTCTATAAAGTTTTTTTATGAGCTAAACAGGAGATAAACACACCATTTAACTCCTCTACCATTTTAGAGACACTTTGCCACTGAGTGTAAATTATAGGGGATATTTGCTCTTTTGAAAATAACATTTACCAAACCTGTGAACAATCAATCTCTAGACCAAAAAAATGCCATGATCTGATGTTTAATCAAGTCAAATACAAAATATTCGTCAAATACAAACACACATAATTTGACAATAAATTTATTTTGTAATGCATTAGAAAGATCTGGGCACTATATAAGTAGCCACCATTATTATTATTATTATTATTATCTGATATTTTAATTTTGTCATCATAATTAAAGATGGCCTGATGAGATATAATTGTTACTAGTGGTCAATATAACTCAGACTGTTTGTACTAGGGTACACAATATTCTAGGCACGATTATGAATCCAGTATTCCTCAAGGATTAGCAACCTGTACAATATAATCAGAACCATATTTTTCACACATTTTAGCATGAATGACCAGAGGAGATACACCGGTCACTAGTGTGGTCAGTAAAACACAAATAGTTTGTACCATAGGGTATTCTAGGCACCACTATGATCCTAGTATGATCCTAGTCTTCAAGGATCATCAACCTGGACTGGCCTGGATAATCAAAACCAAATTTGTCACCCATTTTAGTGAATTAATGACCCATCAATAGATATCTACTACTCACTATTAGTGGACGGTAAAACTCAGAACTGTTTGTACTTTACAATAGGATATTCCAGGCACTACTGTGATCCCAATATTCTTCCAGGATTAACAACCTGGACCTCGATAATCAGAACCGCGTGCCTGCATTATTAGCCTTCCCAAAATAGAATCCACAGGCGGATTCGACACTCTCTGACTTTGCGATCGCCCCTAACGACTTCTGACAATGCCTTAGATGCGTCAGGACACAGTGAAAGAATAATAGTTAACTGGGAGAGTGGACTTAGCGGAGAACCAACAGACAAACATAAGTAAATAATTAAAGTAAGTAAAGAATCCTAACCATAATCATTCCAAGTTCAAATAAGAGATACAAGAATGATCAAAAGAGAATTGATCCATTGATCCATTTTTTGCTTGGTTCAACGACTTCTGACAATGCCTCAGATATGGCAGGCCACTGTGAAAGAATAACTGTTAAACTGGGAGAGTGGACTCGGTGGAGAATGACCAGACATAAGGAAAGAATCTTGACCACAGAAATGAAAAGTTCAAATAGGAGAACAAGAGTGACCAAAAGAGAAAAAGTGAAGTAGTCAACTTTTAAAAAATGTAATCAAAGATTTATTTAATTTTTAATTAAACAGTTATTTTGAAATCTCCATTCTAAGCTGCATAACAACGAAGGGGGGAGGAACAAGGAGACAAGAGCTATGATGTTGATACGGTATAGGTTTGAAGAAAGGATTTAAAAGGGTGGGGTGTCTTTGAAATGTGACTGGATATAGCAAACCCTGCACTTGTTGGTAATTCATGTTTTGAAGAGATTGGCATTTTAAGTTCACATACTGAATGTATAAGACTTTCTGTTTGCAAAATCGAAACAATCATATCTTTGTCAAATATTGTCCGATGTTTTTGAAGAAGGCATCAAATAAAAGCTTGTAATGAGGCCTTCCTCATGGTTTTAAGATTTTTGACAATGTTCAAGTGCAGAGTTTAACTATATCCAGTCACAAATGTTGGGTTATGCTAGGTTGCATAGAAAGAGATGGTAGAAGGGTTAGGGGATATACAAAGCTAAGCAGTTTAGTTAATGTAGGCTTTAAAGAAAGATGTTAAGACTTAAGAGGGTGAGGTGTTATGTCAGATAGCAGTCATTTACAGACAGTTCAATGTTTATCGTAAGACCAACTTGAAGGTGATGATTGGTCCTGCGTACAATTGTCATATACAATATTTGCTTGGCAGTCTGGATTAGGGGTCCAAAGGGATCTATGTTCCATGAGTGATGGGTGATCAGGACTCTAATGCACAAACAATTATGTCATATCAGATCAAGCCTAACTTGCCCTAAAGATACCAATCAGCATCAAGTATTCCTAGAGTCCAGTGCTTGATTTGATGAGCTAGGAGTTTTGTGCAATTGGCCCCTAAACATTTTGAAGAACTTGTGTATCGTGTAGGTTGGTCAAAAGAGTGACTTTGCCATAGGATAAAGCAGGCTATGCTTTTTGTCCAATCAGCTTTGAATTTTTGTAGCTATACTAGATCTGAACTTGTTGTAGACTATGTGCAATCCACTCCAGATGTAAGACATGAGGCCTTACTATCACTCTTGCAACATAAACATCCATTGCCCTTCACAATGCATCAGTGAATCACACATCTCACAAACTTCACAAAGCCAGGAAAACACCACAAGACTTACCCCAGGGTCCAGGCTCACTCACTTGTGCAACTAATTTTGCTTTTCCAGTTACAGACACACAACAATGACGTATTACAGCCCATATCTTGCCCAGAGGTCAAAACAAGCTCAATTCTTGTAAATGTGCTTTCCATCCCTCGCTTAATAAAAAAAAAGCAATCGATGGGATCATCGAAAACACTGCCCTGGGGCTCCGGCGCATTCATTGCTCATAATACGTATACATTCATTTCCACGTGCTTTGTCAATAAAATTGTTTCAATATGCAAAATCTTACCCCCTAGACCGAAATACACTCACTTCTGGTAAATGCGCTTTTCAAGAAATATTCACTGTCATGAATATACCCTGAATCTTGGCTTACAATGTAAGTCCCAAACACATTGACACATGTAGGCCTACATTTTTAACTTACTTTTCTTGAATACGGTACATCAATTTAATGTCTTCCCCCATGATCATCCACAATCCATCTGGCACCCCCCCCCCCCCCCCCCCCTTTAAAATAAATAAATAAAATTGCCAGAGGCAACAGACATTCTCACTTTTGTTACATTTCATTTCACCTTGTATAAACTTGCACCATTGTGTCACCGGAGGCATTGTTGCAAGTATGCTTTTCTTAATAGCCCGGTCACATATCAACGGATTGCGCAAACGGATGTCAAACGGAGAGCTTCTATGTTTTGTACATGAAGCAATGGAGACAACTTTCATCACCGGATAATTTAATTTCGCAAATTGTCTATTCGTTGGGCATACGTTTACGATATCCGTTGATATCTGACCGGGCCATAACGAATGATGTAGCAGAAGCCATATCAATAATAATACACAAGTAATAATAATTGAATTATGTCCACCTGTAGGTATAAAACCATTAGGTCAAACAGTTCTTCAAATCATGTTGTATTCACAATTGTGAAATATTCTGTTAATTAATCACAAATTTAACTAATAATCTCTAGTTTTACAAATTATGGATACCTTTAAATTTACCGCATTCTGCAATGACAAATACATTATCCAGTAACAAGAAAAACACATTATCTTGGTTTTTTGTTATGCTTTGTGTGTTTGCGGTGGGTTTCTATTTTTTACATTTTATGCCAGGGGTGAGATTGGTTGTCAACACATGTATTGAACTCTAAGCACTTTGTGACTTTGGGCCCAGTTTTATCAGAATTAGAACAATGCCAGGAAAACACTTTACGAAACAGAGACTTGATAGGCATGATTGGCAGCAGAAAGACCTCTGCCAGGGCACGTGTAGTGGTAGTGGCTTTACTCACAACTTCCTAGATCATAAAGTGTACGAGCCAGAACCACAATCACAGTGGCGTAGCCAGGAATTCTGCCAGAAGGGGGGCTCCAACCGGCAGGTGCATATGCCTGAGCTGTTTTAGGTGGGGTCCAGGGGGGCAGAGCACCCCCCCCCCCCCCCTGGAGCTTTTGGATATATTCGCTATTCCGAACCTCAAAAGTAAAACTTTTGCTAACAAGCTAGCAAGCTAAACAAAAATTTAACATTTCCAGGCCTTGGAGCTTGGAGAGGGGGGAGGGGGTGGGTGGCTCAGGCCATGAAGCATACCCTCGCTATGCCACTGCACTACCATGAAGTCTCCAACCAAAATCATTTTCTTTTTCATTATTATTAATAAGAAACTATAAAACCTGTGCTGGCAAATAATTTTACTGATGTGTTTTAGTCCATGGTAACAAAATTTACTGATATTCTGGAAATTGAGACTAATCGCTAACTAGCACATGACTGCGTCACATGAAATGCAAGTTTGCAGGTACACGAGCGAGCCATGAGTGAGCGAGGGGTCAATCCAAGAAGGAAGGCATGAGTCAGAAGGTAAATTTACCTTCTCTCTCTCGTGTTGACAAACTTGACAGGCTTGACGGGGCAGCACGAACCACTGATTAGCGGCACAACAGGTTGTCAGCCTTGCAAGGCACGGAGGAGGAAATTGAAGGGTTAGCTTTGAAATTTAAGGTACACTGCTAGCTCAGGGGTGCCTCAGTGTCGCTCCAACTTTCACCGTTGTTGGGTTTCTAGAATTACTGTCCTTTCATTCAATCCACATTAATATCTGGGGAAACTTCCCCATTAAGTTGAAATGCTGATTAGCGGCACAACAGGTAGGTAGCCATGCAATGCATGGAAGAGGAAATTGCCAAGTTAACTTCAAAACGCCAGGTACATTGGTAGCTCAGGGGGCCTGTTTAGGGATGCAATCAACCTGTCAGAGAACACAGACTAGCAGCCTTTCATAATATTTTTTTGATAAACGTGTAGATGTTGTCATGTTGATTAAGTTATGAACAGGTTATCAGCCATGCAATGCTAAAGCAGGAAATTGCCTGGTTAGCTTTGAAATGCCAGGTACATCAGTAGCTAAGGGGGGCCTCTGTTTAGGGTTGCGCGCAACCGTTCTGAACAGACAGACTAGCAGCCTTCTTATTTCATTTCCTAGACGTGTGGATGATTATAATTTGAGATCCTGATGAATGCAACAGGTTGACAGAGGAGTGATGCACAGAAGAGGAAATTGGCAGGTTACATTTGAAAAACCAGGTAGACTGGTAGCTCAGGGGGCCTCTGATTAGGGATGCAATCAACCTGTACTGTAGAGAAGATAGACTAGCAGCCTTTCAGAATATTTTTTTGATAAAGGTGTAGATGTTGTCATGTTGATTAAGTTTAAACCCTGATGAAGGCAACAGGTTGTCAGCCATGCAATGCATGAAAGAGGAAATTGCCAAGTTAGCTTTGAAATGCCAGGTAACTGGTAGTTTAGGGGGGGGGGGGGGCCTCTCTTTAGGGATACAAACTAACATCAACCTTTCTCAACAGACAGACTAGCGGACGGACGCTTTTTTTTCATTGTGTGGATGATAATAAATTGAAACTCTGATCAAGGCAACAGGTTGACAGATGTGTGATGCATGGAAAAGGAAATGGTTAGGTTAGCTTTGAAATGACAGGTACATTGGTCAGGGGGTGCCTCAATTTAGGGATGCGCGCAACCTTTTTACAGAATAAAAATAATATTTGATTGATGAGTGGATAATATGAATGACATAACCCTGATCAAGGAAACAGATTATCTACCACGTAATGCACAAATTAGGACATTGCTAAGTTAACTTCCACATGCAAGGTATAGAGACACTGATTTTCCGCAATCGCGGAAAATCACGGAATTGACCATTTGAAACGGAAAAACAAAACCGGGACCCGATGGTGACGGTTGGGAACCGATGTGACCGACCGAACCGACTCAGCCTTAATCATTATTGAATACATTTTAAAGATATTTACTCACTGGCCTGTGGTAAGTCCTTCCTGATATCAGGCATGACACATTCCCCCAAATGTTGATGATTTGTGGGTGAAAATCATGATTTCTGAAAATCAATTATCTACCATGTCATAATAAAAACGATTTGCACGCTACTCATTGAATTTTGTATGAAGTTCTATGTAAACAGAATTTGCAGTTTTTCACATGTACAAAATCTATGGCAAAACAGAATTTCCGTTTTTCAGGCAGGTTGAAACAGAATTCCAGATTTTCTGAAACGGAAAAGGCTTTTTTTTAAACGGAAAATCAGTGTCTCTAAAGGTACACTGATACTTTAGATCAAACGTGCCTAGTGTAGAGATGCTAGGCAATTATGTGTCATGTTTTGTACTGTCTTTATAGAAAATGGTGTTCCATATACTGTGAATCTTACAAGAAAACATTAATATCATATAATTTATATTGAATACTACAGGTGAAAATTATCAAATTATACAAACGTCCTACTGTACCAGCATACACAATTTTGAATATCAATTTCATCATGGTGGCAACTCCTCCCACCATGCTTCCTTATCGTAAAAATGTATGACTATCCAAACAGGTGACAATTTGCTCTAGCCATGATCTGCAATGTACAGTATCATAATTATGATTGGGTAGTGCAGTTCTGGTCAAACAGAATTTTTGTGACTAAAACTTGTTAGTTATTGTTAAAAAGTTGATTATGTCTAGATTATTGTGTACTCTTTCAAATTTTACACTTTATTTTTCATTACCTTACCAAAAAATATTTCTTAAAGCCCTCTACACCAAAATACATCAAAGACAATTGAACTGTAGTTTAACATGCATACTCCATCTACCCCAGCCAGAGTATTTTGGGGATCAGTCCTGATACATACTTGTAAGCATTTCCATCATTATTCTTTCTCCATTGAGCATTGTAAAGTTTATCCTTAAATTCCTATTCACATATTTTTTAACAAATCTTAAAATACATATGAACTATAATTTTAAAAATAATATGAAATGATTTTCGTGATAATTCTCTGATTCAAACAATCTTACAATTAAGTCAAAATAGAGCGGTATTTTTTCCTGCTTTTATCTTGATGAAATTAGGTGATTTAGGTCATTGTACAACTACTCACTCTCTAATTCAAAGATAAGGTTACAAAATACTTGTAAAGCATGAAAAACTGTTTATAATCATGCCTTAAAGGGGACGGATAATCAATTCCATGACACTGCTGTACTCTTTTTCAATTAGATTTTGGCCTGAGCGCCTTGCTCCAAAACAAATACAATTATCTGCCTCCTAGGTGCTAGCAAAATATGGCCCCTGGTTGTACGTGAACTGTAATTGTAAGCGATATATGGAGCAGCAGTGATGAAAAACACACCATTGAACTTAAAGGAATAGTCATAAATTATTATTTTTGATTATGCATATATTAGCCTAATACACATGAATGAAGCATACTATACTCTTAAATTTTATTTGACCTAATAGAACAATATTAAATTTAAATCTCTGCACGTGATTCCAACTTTTTAGATGTTCAATTAAGAATAGGATATTTAAAAGCACCTTTAACAAGCTAGCGACAAATGAACTGAGAGTATGCAAAGTTAACCTGTTCCCTTTGAGGTTTGTGAAATCCCCATAGACTTTGTAAACAACCCACTCGGTTCCAGTTGTCAAGGGGTTAAATACTTTTTGCTTAATATAGTGCATCAAAGTACCTGCAAACGCATAATAAAAACACAACTATTCCTTTAAGCAAGAGACAACGTGCCTTGAAGAGTGTAATAAAAAGCACAACTTTTGCCCAACGCCAAAAGACAGTGCCTTGACCTGGCAGTGCGGGCTTCCATTGTCTCAGGCCATGCCAGGAAGCTGTAATTTGGCCACTACCAAAGCAGCTGTGTCATCCTCGGGATACCAATCAGAACTGTCAGGTGACTAACGCTCGACCAATGACAGTCATCAGGGGGGAAATGACCAGGAATAGAATACATCAATGCCTTTAATGCATAGTGGGGTCTGGTGGCATACACTCAGTCAACGCTCTTGCTCACAATAAAGTGACTTTGCACACTTACAATGTGCACATCCTTCTGATATATAAACATGACATAAATACCAGAGCTTACAAACAAATCAGAACATACACAGACACATAAAGTACCATACAAACATGACCCCCCCCCCCCCCCCCCCCCCCCCAACCACACAAACACAGAAAATAAGGTTATGCCAATCTTGGTTATGCCAAGATAAAACAATGACAGCACACAGTATTTTTTTAAAGAGGAGGGAAAATATAGAAAAACCACAGAGTTTACAGAAAGGTGAAGGGGAGATTTAATTTGTTTCTGTGAGGTGTAGAAAGGTGAAGGGATGGCCTTGTCTATGGGTGCCTTTACCAGCACTTGCTTAGCCCATAGGCATCATTTTCTAACATGTTTCAGGCAATCATGCTCTAGGCTTTGCAGTTGACAGTTGAAAGCAAGTTTTCATCAGTAATTAGCCTAACTGTTATGAAATGTTGAAAAGGTGCCTGTTCATACATTATAGTATGAGCCAGAATCACATATCTTGATTCTAAACACACCCAAAGACATTGATTAGAGATGATGAATATAAATTCATTTTGATACACGTTTCTAAATGCCATTTCCACCTAGCATATCTTGATTCTAAACACACCCAAAGACATTGATTAGAGATGATGAACATAAAGCTGGTTTGATACACGTTTCTAAACGTTGTTTCCACCTAGCAAAACTTGATTCTGAACGCACCAACCAGTGGTGTAACGTGGTCAGACTGATGGGAGGGGGGGGGGGGGGGGGCACGCAAATTATTGAGGGGCACACTGTATATATTTCTTTATTTTGTAAAGAATTTTCCCTTTGTTATTGTTTTCATTACATTATTCAGGGGGGGGGGACGTGTCTCCCCCATGCCCCCCCCCCCCCTGTCAGTTACTACACCACTGACATCTGCAGACACTGCTCATCCACACTGATTAGAGAGGGGAAGTGGGTAACCAGGTTTTACCCTGACCATGAACCAATTCCTCGCAAGGGAAATGGATTTAATTAAAAAGGGGAACATGGTAACACAGCAGCAGGAACCTTAAACAGAATACAGGAAATATGAAGAGTAAACCCACTTTGCTCATGCATTCTCCATAGAGCCCCATACCAAGTATATTCAGGACCAGTCTTGAATGGGTTAACAGTTTGACAGTCTTGAATTTTAACAGTTTAAAGGTACTTCAGATTCGTCAAATCAGATGCGCGGCGCCATCTTAAGTACACGTTGCGCACGGTGCGTGATGCACGTTAGCTCAGTGTCATGCGGTGCGCGCAAACTGGCCCAGTTCAAAATGGCGACCCGCTGTGTAGAATCCCCACGCTTGATGCCCTTTAACAGTCTTGAATGGACAAACAGTTTGACACTAGGTGATGACAAGGTTAGGTATAGTACTTAGAAGATACATAAGCATGATTAGTCATAAGAACTATTGGATACATACATGATTAAGTCACTATGTACAGAATTATTTGAAGGAGTTTCCAAATCAGTAGATCAATCAGTTTACCTATTAATACATTACTGGCTAATGGTCTCCTATAAAGACTAGCTAGGGCAGATAGCCTCTTTATGATTGGTGCTAAGTTTATGGCACAGGGTCATATCATGGTCATCAGTCTAAGCTAAAATCCTACTTTACTACAATGCTAGTCTTGGCTCCAGATGTATGAAACTCTGTAATTGTAATAACTTCCTTGCCTTTTCTTCTAACAAATTATGTCAGCGGCAATTTGTGCACTTTGTGAATTAGCTTTTACACTGGAGTAAGATACCCGGTTATTCCCCTTTATTCAATTTTGCATACAAAACATTAATAATACTACTCTAAAACAGGCATGAATAAAATATATATTGCCACATGGAGTGCAATCCAGGGACAAAAGAGATGAAATTTGAGTTTTGGATGAATAAGGGCTTTTGTATCCATCTAATTTCCTAGCATCTGTGTAAATAAACATGTACAACATTCTTAGAAAATAACCAGACTGATAGAGGGTTAGACCAATACAAATTTCACATAAAATTATTTTGATATATGATTTTCCTGAATCTCTTTGTAGGGATCTAGTATTGAAACTTAATCTGAATCAACCAAGCTCACTCGCTATTTGGAGCATTTGCAAATCATGCCTTGTTTTTTAGTTTTGGTACTAACAGAAGTCTAAAACCAGCTTTCTTTGTTTGAATTTCAGATTTTTCCACTTCATTGTTGAGGTATTCATGATTTTACTTGAAAAATATTAGGTCAAGAAATAAGAAAACTATGGCTCTCTGAAAATGGGCATTTATTTCTATGGAAGATAAAATGCCAACATACTCCGACAATCCTCCTTTTTTTTGATGATGTGGCTACGTATTAAACACATGATATTTTAGTTGCTAACTAGGGTTAACTTAGTATGTAGGTACCTAAGGCTCAAGAAGCTAAACCCAATTGGGGAATAGGAAACTGTTTGTTGCTCACTAAACTGTATCATTTGAAATACACTTAGTGTGGAACTTAGCTAGCTGGGTTTTATAAATATGGGGCCTGGCCTTTTCTGGACAACAACAATCCTTCAAGAATAGTCAATAGAGGTTTTTCGCTGTGCTACGCGGCGGCTCTCACCGACGCAGGAACGATCTATTGGTACGTCGGCCGCGCTAAAACAACTCTGTTTTACAAGCCGTTTCGCTTATTTGATCAACGCGGCCGTAGACTCGGATGGTTGAACAGCTGGGCAGCACACTACACATGCACACTACACACTACACTCCACACACGTTGCGAGCGACGTTTGACCTCGCTACGAGCAGCGAGCGCTGCTGATTGGCTGTTTGCCGGATCGAGCGGTCTCTCAGCGCGGACGCACAATTGACCAAAGACGGTCGGTGATAACAGTTCAACAACGGAGGGACCGCTGTTACTACAGGAAATTGGTGATTTTTGCACACGACACGTAGTTTGTACGGCCGCGTTGCGCTTGCGAAAAGCCCATAGTACCTTTTTAGGACCTCACCTCCTATTTATTTTCCACATGGCATTACAGAAAAATCACATGTGTAACTAACTCCCCAGATAATATGTTTTGTACACACAATTTCCCCTTTTTCACTTTGCAGTTCCCTGAACTCAGGATATGTTATGTAGAAATGTCAACACAAAACACATTTTGAAATCAACCAAAGTGGAAATTATATATTTGGAGCACGGAGAAAAATACTGCAAATGTTCTTGCCAAAATATGTTGCAAATGTGAATCCCCAACTGAAATAAATGGCTATTAAAGAGCCATCGTCTTCTTATTTCTATTCCGATTTTGCTCCGACTTTCAGAGATTAGTCCTCCTATTCAGCATGTTCCACTGTTAACCACTTCTTCCCAGCACTGAATTTCCTTTTAAGTATGGAAGACTCATTAAAATGTTACCTTGGTGCGAAATTCAAAATATATGTGAAGAGAAGTGGGCCTCATTGGAGATGGAATCGCAGATGCGACCTAATCAGTTTTCTTGATTAGTCATTTGAAGTGAAATAAATGCAACCTGCGAAACCTTCTGAAGAAAAGACATAGGAAGGAATGGATGAATCCACTCACTTCCCCAGGCCATGTGGTCTGAAGGCTGGCTGTAATGAGTATGAGTCAAAACCCGATGAAAGGACAATCGTCATCTCACTCACACTATAATTGGCTTGGCAATGTTGCAACTTTTCATCTGCTGCCAAACATGGATCTATGACCAAACCCCTCCCAACCCCCCCCCCCCCCCCGTGCCTCCCCTCATTGCCACCCCTCCCCAAAATCAATCTGGATTTGAAACTGCAGCACATGCACAATCCAAACGTATATAGATATGATGCCAACCCCTCTCTCTAAATTAGATCTTACCCATAGATTTCATGGAACAAAATGCACAGCAAAAACAAAAACAATCGGTTACCCGAAAAAAATAAAATAAAATAAATTAATTAATTAATTAATTAATTAATTAATTAATAAATGATAATAATAATGAATAAAATAAATAAATAAATACAAAAATAGAGAGAGAGAGAATGAAACAGATTAAATTCTTCTTCCTGCTGTAATTCCTAAATTCTTATTGAACATTGTGCAAGACAAGAAAAAAGAGGGAGGACAAAAATATTAAGACTTGCCAATCGTGTTCCCATGGGAATACAATGTGCAACATAAGCAAAAGGGCAGGAAAAGGGCGAAAGAATAAAAAAACAAGAAAGTGGAAGGTTTAAAAATAAAGAAGTGAAGACAGACACATGCAGTAAGTGTGGAGAGATACTGGGTTTGGAATTGGACCAAATCCTCCCGAGGTTCTGCCTTGGGACAAACAAGAGAAAATCAACAAAAAACTAGAGTTTCAAGAAATTACATAATTATCAACTCATCCCCCTTATGTGTGTGTCTGACATATCTCTTTTTGTAGAGGGGGGTGGGGGGGGGAGCTTTTCTGATTTCTTATTCCATGTCACTTCTTGTAGGCATAACATACTGAAAGTTTATGAGTAATACTGTACACTATCCTTGTCAGTATTCATACTGTAGATCAGGCTGGCTGTAGAGCCAAAGAAAATGGTGGCCAAATTTGACTCACAAGCCTGTAGTCTGCACTGCCTGCTATTCAAACAAAAATGCTAGTATGCTCATTACATTCATGAAGTAGCATAATCAGTATAATCATATTACAGTTAAAATATATATATATTTTGACCCTCTCAGAAACAATTTTATTTTTATTTATTAATAGAACATATATGATATCCTCCAAAGACCCCATCTGAAATATTGATGGCCTTAATGGATAACCACACTATCCAATCCTTAGAAAGTTTAAAATACTTCTTTTTGAATGGTTCAAAGTCAAAGGAAACAAAAACAAATAAGTGACATAACACATTTGAAATTTAATTTGACATTAAAAAACAAAAACTGTTACATGGGTTATAAATGTTGGCTCATATTTTCAAACAAATCCTTACAGGATTGTTTTAATTTTTTTCGTTCATGGATCAGATTTAAATTGTTGTCAAACTTATTTGCATTAAGGAAATACTGCTGATACATGTTCAACCCAGTGTTACATGGAAAAAAAACATGAAGGCAACATGTCTTCAGATAAAATTAGACAGTTCCTCATCACAAACAAGAAAAAGTGAAACATCATGATGACTTCATCATGACTGATTACCTTCAGACTTGCCACATGCTGGACAATATGGCCACGCCATCATTTCCTATTTATATCAAACCAAACTAAACCCGGGTCAGCCTTTCTAATCCCCAAACCGTACCTCCCAATTTGGATGTTATTTCTGAACCGTGAATCACATTAAAGGGCTGTAGCAACATTGCCAAAATTATGAAAACTTATTTTTTAGAACTCTAATGGTTCTCTCATACATTGTTGTATTCGTATTACCAATATAAGCATGGAAAGGTTTAGGTTTTCCAAATAATTTCCCTTTCGTTTGGAAGATATTTACGAATTAAGTGTTTGGATTTTTAATTATCCACTGGAAAGTTATAACTGTGTACAAAGTCAGTCCAATGTGAGTAAACAAATATCAATTTGCACTTTTGCTCACTACTTGGACATTCATTAGCCCTGAACATTTCACATAGCACTCAGTGGACATATCAGATCACAGAAATAAACATTTTATTAACAATTCCCAAGTTTTTGCACATGTCAACAAATTTACTAGATCCCTTTAAAAGCCTAAAATTATCTAACATATATTTGTGATGACAGTGATGGTCAATCTTGTGCGACTGTTGCAAGCAAGCTTTATTCACTCTTTAGTTTAGTCTTAGTACGTACTGATGAGAGTGCAGAAATGTATTGGGTAATAATATATAACTGAACTGAATGAGGGGTCACAAGACAAAGCAATGTTTACATCACAAAACAAAATTTACAAAGGCAACACCAAAATGTAAAATGAAAACAACCAAACAGTAATTGAAGTACCGTAAATACAAAACAATGTGATGTATATCAGACATAATTCAGTGTGTTCATAAAAAGTGTAGACAAGCATTATGGTGGTCATTCAAATGATAATCATTGGACAATACCAGTACAAAGTTAAAAATATAATAAAATGTAATTAATACCATTGTAGCACCGCTTGGAATACAAGTTTTATGAGAATGGTTTAAAAACTATGGAAGTAGTTTGCTCCACAAGGTTTTCACAAGAAAATGTGGTAATCATATAGCAAAGACTTGCCCTTTCCAACTTAAACACAGAAGACATGTCTTCTGGGTCCTTTAATGTGCTAAGTTGCCAAGTGTCATCTTCATTTATTCATTGCAACTCCTTCTCCAACACACACTCAAAAAACATGTCTTGTACATCTGCAATTACAAAAATTGAAGGAAAAAACAAACAGATTTATCAATTTCTCGAAAAAAAAAGAAACATGGGCAAAGGGCAATTCAGCCCCCCAAAATCATAAAATCCCGTAGATTGCTAAGTAAAATAAATTTTGTTTTTATGAAGGCAGGTTTGAAAAATAGCCCCTGAAAAAAAAAAAAATTTTTTGCCTGTTCTCAATTTAAACAAAGAGGAAACTGACTAGAAAGATTAAATTAATTGAATTAAACTTCACAAAGAAAATTGGGCTTTGCCGAGGTTCGAACCAGAGACCTCCAGATTGCTAGACTGGTGCTCTAACCACAGACGCAGGCCCTATTGATGGTGGTAGTTAATACCAGACATCTTTTTACATGCTCGTGCTAGTCAGAATTTCGTATCTGACACCAACCCGAAGGATAAGACAAATTGTTAGGTCAATTGTGAGGGATCACACGAAGTGATGTTCATAAATGTTGTTCATAAAGTAATTTAAAAAACAGAGGAAACTAACCAGAAATAAACCAATAAAATGAAAATTGGTATGACCGCAAAACATCACAGACGTGCTGGTATTATAACATAATTTGTGGCTCTTCAGTTCCTATTTCTGTCACTAAATTCCAGGTCAAAAAAATAAAAATGTCTTTTTCAGGGGCTACTTTTCAAGCTTGCCTGCATGAAAAATGCACTCTAAAATTTGTTTTGCATTGAATGCTGTGCAAATTTATGACAGCTCTTTTATGACTTTCGAGGGCTCCTTTTTGGGGGTGAATTTGCCCCGAGATCCTCTGTATTTTTTTCGCTGCTAAATTCTGTCTACATTTAATATACTTATAAAAAAATATTATTTACATTTTGAAGGAAAATCACTCATATAATGCAATCACTCAAGAAGCTACAATTTAATTTTGAATACACTGTGTGGCTCTTTAGATCATATATTCCTGTTCCCAAATTATGCCCGCATAAACATAAGTATAAAATAGTGCCATCTTTTCACAAGCATATTTAAGTAAAAATCATTAAAATGTATACAATCACTACATGAGCTTTAGCTATGATTTGAGTATATACAAGTATTATGCGCTAAGAGAACAAAGATAAGTTTGATATAATCTAGACTAACAGGTTTCCTAAAGAGTCATAGTTCCTGGTGGTTTACTTCAAATAGATCCCCTCATAATAGCAATTAGAATGTTTTTGTGGAAAACAGGAAAGTGTCTATCAGCGCTGGAGGCTGGAGTCGCGTCCCAATATTTTGGGCAAGGATTTTGATCGGATCATCTTCTAAACCACAGCATGCATCAATTACCTGTCAGACAGATGACAATGTGTCTCCCACCTGACTCTACACACCACGTAGAATGTCATGTTAGATTCAGTCTGCTTTCTTTAAAGGGATCTAGTAACCTCGTCTAAATTGGCCCGACTCACTTGCAACTCTAGTGGTTCTAAAAGTACTAAAACCATTATTTTTAAATGATGCCCGATTTGTTAATGAGAAATATTAAATTGAAGAAAACAAATAGTAAAGATTATTTCAACTATTGACTAACCTTTTCATTGCATGGCCATATAACATTCATTTAATCATGAACACTCACTCATCACTCAGTTGACTACATCACAGTAATACTCATTTTATTATCCCTTTTCAAGTTTTTGCACGTGATTTGCCCTTACTATAAAGTTAACACCCTAAAAACAATACACACACATATTCTTTATATTGAAAATCCCTACTACATCTACATTATTGTATAACTATTAAGGTTACATTATTTTCAGCATGATATCTTTTCCTTCTTTAAGCGATGACTAAAAGAACAAGGCAACCGTCAAATCAGTGGAAATTGAATTAGTCGGACAATAATTCAATGAAAAGGCAGATTTGATTTTGCAAGAAAAGGTAAGTCATTATCTGCCATGGCACATTTTTAGTAAGCAAAATTGTCTAATTGTTCATCTAGAAAATTAAATTTTGGTTAATTAACAAGTAAAAAGAAAGACAAAACAAGTGAAAGTACAATTTTGTATAAGGAAATCAATCAAGTTTCTGTGTTTCTGTCTGTCCTTTATGCTTACAGGCTACATACAAGATTCCATTTATTTTAAATAGGAAAGAGATAACAAGCAGAACATGAATTAATTAATGGATTGCATACAGCTACACAGAGCCATTTGCACATAAACTGAAACATTTGAAACCGCAAAATTAGAGAAAGCGATACTCGCAAATATGAAATCATGGAATCTGATCCATGCAGATGCTAATAAACTATGAAAACTTATCAATTTCATCAACAGTCTCTTGAAAGGAAACTGCTATGTTCCACTTCATGGAACCCATTCAGTACTGAATGATTTTGCTATAACATGTATTCTCCATAGACCCTAGCCCATATTTATTGTTTTGGACCAGCCCTGAATGGGTTAATGTTGAAATGGAGCCAACTCTCAGGCTCGCTCACAGCCAAATCTATTCCTAGACTAACATTTTTCAGACAAGGTCATTAAATGTAAAAGGATGTAATAGAATCTCTGATCAAATGAAATACTAATCTGCAGTTACACACAGAGGATTTGGGTAACTTTCCATACCGTAAGCAATTCAATATAACATTGTTTCGTATTCAGTTCCTGTTTTGTTTTTAGTGCATCACATCTTCATATATATGGACAGATATTTCCTATTGTATCAAAATATGATTAAAATGTAATATGGGACTCAACATAATGAAATTATCTGATATTCAATTTATGGATTTGTGTATGTTTAGTTGATTGTCTTACTCGTAACTGCTTTAATTACTCATTTACAGAAGTGTTGTGTTAATAGAGGTTCTGATGGTTTTGTTGTTGATCAAATATGTACTTTTGTCTTCCTTTTCTTTCCTTTCTAAAATTAATTTCAAAGTTATTGATAACTAACTTAGAACTAAACTAAGTGATAATAGAACTATGATTCCTAATTGTTCAAAAAACCCATTAAAATAATTCACACAGGTCTTCAATGTATAATGAATGCACTCCAGTATAGGCTGGCAAAGTCTCATGAATGGAGCCAGCCCTATTGATATATTTGCACATAATTATCATCTCGTTCGTGTATAACCTTGAAACTGCTCATTATGCTTGCTGGGTGTGACTGGTGTCAGATTACCTACATTTATGAAAATTGTATATGATATCAAATTGAGCTGTAATGATTATTTTAAAGAGATAATTTAGTTGTCCCACTTTATAGACCTGTAGAGAAATTTGTGCACATACACATAACAACATCCTTTATGGAAATTCATTTCTCAAAGGCTAATTTAATTCTTACCATGTAAGACACAAAACACTACACACCCACCCACACACACACACACACGAACAAACACACACACACACACATACACACACAAACAAACATACTAAGAACACAAACAATACTCACTGACCTTATTCAACATACACACATAAAGACACACAAACATCCACAAGTATAACTTTCACTCCTGTATCCTGTTCAATACTTCAATGTAGAGATATTGAATTTGTGATCGTCACCAAGTATCGTCACCAAGTCTACTTTGTGTAAGGGATAGGTCTAACAGAACAGAACAGACAGTCTCTGTAGCATGGAGGAACACAATCTAGATATCAAGCTAATAGATCCGAAGGAAATACATATATATATTTAAAGTACTTTCCATTCCTTTTATAATACCACTTTCATAATCGCTTCTAGCGGTATCAATCCAATGAAAGTGCCAATAAAATTTGCAAACAAAGGTGAAAAAGGCTGTTGCCTGCATATATGCCATTCATATTGAGCTCATTTCACAGGAGAATTTCATTCTCTCGGCGAGCCTCGGCCCAAAGTGGTAAAAACAGTCAGATACTATTACGTAATCGCTGGTACGAAGAGCCAGCTGGCCTGGCAGATATGAACACACACTATAGCGATGACGATCTTGGGATATTTACTCCACAACCCTTTCATATACAGCATTTCATCAGCGTCATACGGCGTCACACCCATAGAACAAATTCTCCTGCTCTTCAGCAGTCAATTTTTTCCCCTCTTTCTATCGGATATTTCTCTTGACTATTCTCCTTTCGACCTTTCATATTGCACCCTTCTCTGGACATGTCCAGACACACACAGGGAAAATCAGGCTAAAGCCCGGCGCAGACAGAGCCGACTCAACCCGATCCGACTGGTTTTCAGTCAGGCTAGAGTCAGTTTCGCTCAGTCGGAGCCGATCCAACATGTTGAATCGGCCTCTAATGACCTCCGACTGGCACTTGACTGGAAAAACCGGAGTCCTGAGGCAGCGCATACTGAGTTAATCAGGCTGAAAACCAGTCGGATCGGGTCGAGTCGGCTCTGTCTGCGCCGGGCTTAATATGAAAGGGATATTCGTAAAGCTTTGTCACCAAACCCTTCCCCATGTAAGGGATAGTTCTAGGATAACACGGAGTCTCTGAAGCATAAAGAAACCTGATATGGATATCAAGGTCATTCACAGCTTTGCCCTGCATGGCATCATGTTGCATGTTACACAACTCGTGGAAGTACACTTGTACAAACACAGAAATGTAGACAAACAGTCACCTTTCCTTTCTACATAATATTACAAACAGGTTTTTGTCACCCAACCCTCTCCATGTAAAGGATAGGTTTAGGGAAGAACAGAGTCGCTGAGGCATGAACGAACCCAATCAATCTGGTTATCAAGTTCATCCTCAGCTTTGCCCTAAATTGCATGTTGCAGATCAGTTGGAAATACATTTGTGCAATTACAAACATATATTCCCCTTCTTAACCCTAATAGGGCCGGGGGCGGGGGGGGGGGGGGGCCCATAATGGCCCCCCCCCCCTCCGCGATTTTTGTTATTGGTCCAAAACGCTGTACGATGACGCGCCGCGGCTTGGTGGCTTTTTTCTATCGGGTCTTGCGCACATTTTTTTTTTAAAATTACGAAAATCGGACCTACCGTTACAAAGTCATGTGACCTTTTGTCTATGCATGTTAGCCCGAAAATCGCTCAATTTCGTGATTTGTGTACAAAACATGGAAATATCAATTTTCGTAAAATGAGGTGTATCATTAGTTATTTGGTGTTGTTTACATGTTATATGTTGGTTTGGGGATTCAAAATAGTTAAATTATAGTTAGAAATAAAATAAACAACAAAAACAATAAAATACATCAGTTTAAAAAAACAAAGAAATACATAAGAAATTATAAAAACAATAGAAAACATAAGGAAGAACCGGGCTCTTCCAAATTTTTTTGTCGTATTATCATTACAAATGCTCTAATGAATATATGTAGTGAAAACCAGAGTTTAATTATGAAAAATATATGATTTATGGGTAAAAATATGAATTTCATGACTTATTTGCATAAATTACCATAAATATGCAAATTAATGCATTTTTCAAAATTTTTAAAAATTACCATTGTATTCTATACACTTCACTTATCATGCGTGCAAAATTTTACGGCGATCGGCCGTTCCGCGGCCGAGATCTTAGGGGGGGGCCATAATGGCCCCCCCCCGCCTGCTGAAGACCTCAAATAGCCCGGCCCTTTTAGGGTTAACAGGCCCAAAAAGTCAGAATAGTGTCCAGTACTTGCCCAGGTAATTATGTTAAGATTAGGCTGTACATAGACACACTAACAGCCTCTCAATTATGTATAATTTTCCTTCCTAATATTACGATCAAGTTGTTTGTCCCCCAACCTATTCTATGTAAAGGATAGGTCTAGGAAAATAGAAAGAGAGTCTCTGAAGCATGGAAGAACTCAACCGATCTGGATATCAATCAAGTTCACCCACAGCTTTGCCTACCTTTTATACACACATTTATATACCCCGTTTTAATAGGCCCAAAAGTTGGGGTAGGTCTGTTTATAAGACTAGACTTTACACACATAAAAACCCTTAATAAAGCATATAGTCAAGCATTTGTTTAGTGATCACCTAAGGTATAATACAAGTGGCTACTTTAGACAGGTGACCTTTATAGGCAGGTTTCATCACATAGTTTTTCTCTGCACGGGGTCATTTTGGTGGCCACTGTAGGCAAGTTGGCTGCTATAGACAGGAGGCCATTAAGACATGTTTGACTGTTCTTTTTGTTTTGTGTCGCCCAACCAGGTCTATGGAAAAAATGATACTCTGAAGCATGGAGGAACTCAACCGATCTTGATATCAAATTCATCCACATATTTGCCCTACATTGCATCTTGCAGATCCAATGGAAATGCATTTTTGTACAAACACACATTTGTATACAAGCAACCATAATAATATACTTTTCTTTTTATTTATGAATATCAAATTAATTCATATCTTTGCTCTACATTGTATGATTCCCAATGTTTCTTATCCTAAAATTCAGAAAAAGATTGAGCATACCTGGCATGAGAATGGCCCTCAGATCCTCCTTCCTGGACTGGGTTTCTGAGAGAGAGAGAGAAAAGAAAAAGGTAAAATAATTCCAAGAGAAATTAAAATAGACTGAAAGAAGTGCAGAAATTTACAAACAATAGATTATACAAGAAAACATTTTAACAATACAACTAGTGATGAAAAATTACTTGATTTAAAGAAATCTTAATGATTGATTTGAAAAATAACCATAAATCTTCACTATCCTTACCTAATTTAAAGGGTTATGATACTTTTAGAAGTACAGTTATACAGATGTTGAAAAGGCTTTTAATATAATTATTTTCTTTTCAGACACTTGTTAAAATGAGCAGTAGGGACACATATTTGGTGGATGATAGGGTCCTTCTAGACAAGCTCAGCAGAAACTTAAAATTTCCACGTTACAACTTGAAGAGTTTTGAATATGACCATATTTGGGCAAAAGCACCTCAAATTCAGGAACCATGACATTTTGGGGCGAAAATCGGGTAATCAATGTCATATTCAGGCAAGCTCATGTCAGATTGTTTTATATTCGGGCAAATGTTTGTCATTTTTGCAGAATTCTGTCCTATACTCAGGCAAAAATCTTTCCAAAATTGTTTAAACGGGAATTATGCTATTCAAGCAAAAGATGCTAGCCAACCCCCCTTATGAAACAAGGTCAAGCCCATGAATAGTTAAGTAAGAGAGGAAGTAGGATTTTGCTTTATTTTAACAGTTAATTGGGGATATAATTGCAATGGGCTATTTTAATAAGGTAACAAACAACTGAAGCCATGCAGTAGATAAGCAGAGTGAGGGTTATACTGTACGTGTTGCACCAAAATACACTAATTAGTAATTTCATTGAAATCTCTAGGAAATTTGCGTCATTTCCTTTAAGGGATTTAATATAAAGTGAATTTAATAAAAGTTTAACGGAAATAATTCACGATAAGTACATCTCACTAAAATAAAAAGAAATTTGAGTATTTTTATATAAATAAAGGAAGCCTCCAAAGTGAGACGGACGTCTGTACGCAAGGTTCCAAACCCGCTGCAGCAAACATGGGTTAATCCCAGGGGTAATTAGCAGTCGCCTAATTAAGGAGACACGCAACAAGGAGACAAGCTTTACAAATATCACAACATCTAATGTGAAGACGTATGCATAATCTCTTTTATTTCCGTTTAGGCTTTCATCCTCCCATTTTTCCAGTCTGCTTCTCCCTTCATTAATCCTTGCGTGATATATTACCCCCATCTTCTGACGCAGCTTTGCAGCCAACCCCTCTCCCAGACTACTGATAATTTAACAAACTATTCATCACTTTCTAGTTTTTTGAGCCACACGTATCTGAGGAGCCTGAAGTGCAGACAGCAGCCGCTTCTGCAGCTATCTAGTTCAACGAACTCCAGTCAAGATGGAGGACGACGGGAGGTGGGTTCAGTAGACAAGAGTTACCTCTCTACAATCCTGCCATCCATCTTGTCCACACAAACAAAAATCCCTTCTTGATGAGGTGCCATCAATCTTTCTTTCCCAGTTCAACATTTTTTTTTTTTTTACTTGTGGATGACTAAAAACACAGCAAGAGCAATTTAAAAATGTTGATTATCTCTCAATATAATAAAACTGCAAGACAGATCTGTTTAATATAACGAAGACCATCATCTGTATTCTTTCATTCAACCACTCAAATTAAATATTCAAAGGCTACACATGGTGGTGTCAAATATCAAGTAGATCTTTTTTACATGAATGATTATTATTTTTTGTATTTCCATGACATGATAAAAAGCAATTCCATGAGGATGTGATCTCTACATTTTATCTTATTTCTAAATCTTATTTGCCAGAAATTAAAACACAAGAGGACGCTCCCTTAAAAAGCATTGGTTTCAACCATTTTTCATACAAAATTATGCATGTGATGTTTTGATGAAATAATGATTAAATAGAGAGATCATCAACAACTATTTTAGTAGTAGTGGAAGTGGTAGTGGTAGTGGTAGTGGCAGTGGCAGTGGCAGTGGCAGTGGCAGTGGCAGTAGCAGTAGTAGTAGTAGTAGTAGTAGTAGTAGTAGTAGTAGTAGTAGTATGATGTAGGATGGTGTGGCACGATCGGATGGACGCTAGACTTCAAATCTAGAGGTCGTGGGTTCAAACCCGATTGATGTCCCATCATTTATGTCCTTCAGCAAGACATTTAATCCATATTGCTGCTCTCTACCCAGGAGTATAAATGGGTACCTGGTTGGGTGTTAATTAGCATGCGCGCTATATATATCGTATATGGCTGCCATTAGCTAGTATGCTCCCCGGGGAGTTGAGATGGTGCGCAAGATAATTGTGCGGGTTTGAACTGTACCAGTAACAACCAGGGTAATAATACAAGCGCATAGAGACGTGTTTCTGCAATGTGATATGCGCTATATAAGAACTGTTTATTATTATTATTATGATGATGATCATCATCATCCCATGATCCAGTATCACAAGCAATGGTGACAGTATGTACAAGTTAAACTTGTATTACTAGTACTAGTAGTAGTACTAGTAGCAGTAGTTCGATTGGAAATTATCACCACCTACACCACCATCACAATATTTCAACATCACCCCCATCAACTTTATTATCATCCTCATCACCGCCAGCAGGAACCAGGAATTGTATCACCACCACCATCTTCATCATCATCATCTTGTTCTAAACAGACCCATAGTATCATCATCATCATCATCATTTATATCATCTTATTCTAAACAGACCCCTAGTATTAAACATTCAGATTATACATGTTCCTGCTCAAGAATGTTGCAAGATGTGGCACCTCCCCCCTCCCCCCCCCCCCCCCCCCCCCCCAATCCTACCTGAAAATAATCATTGAACAATTCTTGTTGTCTGATTGTTCCTATCAATATCATGGTTTATTGCAGACAATGAAAGCATTTGAAAATTATATTGATTTGGAATTGGATACAACACACACTGGTAAATAAAATACACATTTGCAATATTTACCTCACTGATAACCTAACCAGGCGCCGTCCGTAGGACGTGACATACCTTTCAATGTCTCATTATTCGTTACTACTTCAACTTTCTAGTCATGCATGAAATAAAATGAACTGCCACAGTAACCCGCGCGACCAGATGCCAGACTGCCACATTGTTTACAAGTCCTAGAACTAGGTTCCCACGGTGTCAGTACAGGGTCACCCATCGTATACCAACTCATCTTGAATGCAAAATGAGTCGGATGACCTCTTGACCTGAGAGCCCTGGACGGGAAGTGGTTTATATATCGAGGGTGAGCGCTATACTGAGCGAACAGACGAGTTGATTGCCCCTCCACGACTACCGATGAATGATTTTTAAAAATGAATAATAATCTAGAGTCTGACACGCCTATATACAGGTATGAGAATCCGATCTTTTAAAGGGATAGTCTTAGTCAAGAGGGCGCTACACAAAATAATTGTTGGTGAAATAATGGAAAACTCAGTGTCAAATTTGAAAGAGCATACAATTTTAATGACAGAATAAACTTTATATGATCATAATCGGTTAAGAAATGGCTAAAATATCCATAAACATAGCCATTTGTAATAATTGTGGGGCCCCACAATTATTCGATAATTTTGAACCAGCCGTTAATTTTGTTTTTAAATGCTTCCTCTTTTCCAAAATTGTCAAAAGAGGTTTTTAAATAGTTGTTGATTATCTCTCTATCTAATCACTATTTCAACAAAATGTCACATGCACAATATTTTATTTAAAATGGTTGAAACCGACGAGTGTTTAGAGAGCGCCCTCTTTAGTTTTAATGGCTCTTTTTGAATGATAACAGGCTTTTTACTTAGTCATTTGTAATGTTTTATTCCTTTCGAGCATGGTGGAGTTATAACTATTACTTTGTAATGTAATGGTGCGGGTTTTGGTTGCTAAAATTCAGTTTGACCAAAACTGTACTCTCTGTATACCAGAACTCAACTATCCATTTAAGTTTTCCACCCGTTTTCCATTCCACAGGCACACACGCATCCCAAAACCTGTTGATGAGTTTTACCAATGCAACTTGTTCTCGACAAATAGCGAACATAATTGTTACAGGCTCAACAATAAGACATCTTTTTTTGTGAAAAGGGAAAGGGAAACGTCGGCGATCGTGCCCAAATTTACATGTTCTTTTCCTAAAACATTTTGAAATTTAAGTTAAATTAACTTTCAAAACCATACCAAACATTCGACTGTCTCTATAACCAGTCACTAATCAGCACGACAGTACACCTAGGCAATTTACCTTAAAATGATTCAGGTAAAGTGTCAGATATTGCACAAAATGACATTTGAGACTTCAATCCTATATCAATATCATTGTAAAATACAATTGAAAGATTTGTGAAAGTTTGAAAGAAAACGAACACTGTTAACCAAAGCGAATATTGAGTTCATATTTTATCACCGAATACTGATGGCCTGTCATGGATTTGTAGCAGTGATACTTGTAATCAGCCGTTGACGATATCCGCACTCGTTTATGTTTACAGACTGTATACAGAATTCGTGGAATTTGCGCACTTAGGATCAAAGTTCAGTAGCGTCTTGAATGTTTCCCACGCGTGCTAGCTGGCTCGGACCATAGACTGTTCTGGGACGTGTTTAGCTACAACAATTCTACTTTTTTTGAAAAGCGTTGATCAACGCTTTTGAAATAATGATTTTCAATGATAATTATCTTCATACTAAAGGGACATTCGAAAAAATCTAACCCTATTTTATTCTTCTCTTACCATAAGCTAAACAACAAGGCAGAAGAGAAACGAGGAAGCTCCAAGTATTTTTCGTGGAGTTAGACACTTTACCTGGATCACTTTAATTTGAAAAGTGGGCAAATAAGTATAAATGGGGGTTAGGTAGTTTGGAGCGAGGTAAATAAATCAGGTCTCTCACTTTGCTTTTTAGTTCACGAAAACTTCGATATAGGTTCTGTTTTTGTTGTGTGATGGTTTTCTCCCCCACAAACTTTTCTTCGAAAGCCCAAAGGCTTGGTCGACTCGGTTGCCATACTTCCCTTCGCTGTTTTCGAAGAGAAGTTTATGAGGGATCTGAGTGAAAGATGATATTGACGTGTCAACAGATATCATATACCACCGCCTCGCTGTGATAGGTACAAGAACTGGGCGATGAACTCGCTAACCCCAGGTGACCCCGGACCCATATTGTCACACGACACCGTCGCCGTCAGAATCTTCGTGAAGTTCAGAAATACGACAATGACACTGTAATAAACAACGTCCTTCCGCTCAACGATATGATATACCTGTCATCTAGACTTGATCCGGGTTTTAATCACGAGTATCAAGATCTTATTCCGATTTCATAACCCCATATAGACCAGGCAATCTATTATTGAATTTGACTCCAGCGATAAGCCGGGCATTACCCCCACAAACCTCGAGAGAAATCAACTTTTGTTTTACAAAAAGAAACGAGCATGAAAAAGATCAAAAATATGACATCGCGTCAGATATCATCATACACTACAAAACCATTTATACCATAGGCCTAATGATTATTTTGTTCCGAAGCTACCGGAGAAAGAGAAAAATAAAATTTCAGTCCTGATTTGAATTTGTCATAAATTTCAACCAAAATGCATTACTGTAGTTGACATTGGCATACCGTACCCGATTGGTTGATATTCAATAAAATGCATGAGGGACATGTTGGTTTACTCAAAGGTCCCACAAACACAAATACCAACTTTGGCGGAATTTCCTTTCACTTTCAGTATTTAATTTCTTGGTCGTGTATCACATTCTTTGCCGACGAATTTAAAATGCATCCGAATAGCCTTCCCGTCTATATGATGATATGTACCCATAGGATAGCAATAAAACATAGATGTCAGGAATCCAGTTGTTGCCAGTTTTGATAAATTGCTCTCGGTTTCTTCCTGTCCTCCGTTTCCAAAATTACTTGCGACCAAAGTAGGGGTGGCAAGATAAGAAGGGGAGCGAGAAAGATGCAGATTGCAGAGACTTGATGAAAACTAGAACACTGATCACGATGATACCTTCGATAGCGATAGCGATCCCCGGGCCTGGGCGAGCGTCAGGGGCGTCTCATGTTCACACCGACATCGCACAAGCGGTAACCCATCTCCGACCGATGTAGTTATGATCGCAGAATCAATCAGGGCATATTATAATACTGAGCACGCAAAACAGAAGACCAGGTTTAGTGCATTATTCTTAGTTTTCAGGAGAGTGGGCCTGATCAATATTGAAAAGGACGAATGCTGTGCAGAAGAGTAGATGGCAAGTCAGAAAAGGAAGTAGGCTAGGTGCATGTTTTGTTGTCATCCACAACAGTCACATTAATGAGACATCATCCCGTGGGAAGATATCGAATATTAATTTTACTATTACATACATAATACCCCTATCCCTCATGGCCATACTAAATTAGAAGAACCTAACCAGAAGCACTTAAGACTTTCTAAAGTATGATAGGTGTTAGTTCAATCCGCTAATGTCCCGCGAAAGTGATCGATGTTTTCATGTCAATCGATATCTTTGGCGGGATTTTACCCCTCCGTTTTCTGTCTCGGAGGGGAAGCGTTTTCGGAATGCAATCAACGAGCTGCATGCACAATCAGTAACTCAATCATGTTGCCAAGACATCCGATAGCTTTTTAAAACCACGAACAAAATTTACGAGAAGTTTTTCAAAAGTAACATGGGGAGACAGGGGACCGGAGAAATTGATTAGATAACATTTTGTTTGCCAACTTCTGGCATCGCCTCTAGCGTGGGTATTGCGTGTTGCTTTCTCACCCGAATCTCGCCCAGTTGGCGCACTGAAAGTGATCGCCCGCGTTTGAAATTTAAATTGCCACCTTATCCGTTGATGGGGAGTGCTATACGAGGGTGTGAAAATAGGCAACTAAGCTGGGTATCTTATGTCTGATATTCAATGCCGTGCAAACAAAACCGAGTCTTTAGAAGCAGGAAAAAACAGCCGAGATCTGTTTTCTCGTGAAATAAATATGTCGAGGAAAATACTGCTGCCTTGGTACGATATTGGAAAAGGGGTGTTCATATCGAATATAATATACATAATTATATTAGGAAACTTTATATTGCTCACTTTGTTTGGATGGTGGGGGGGAGGGGGGTAGTGACAAACTGTATAAATACGATTTTCAACTCGTACAATTTATCGCCTCGTATAATACATACTTCCATCATCAGCTGCATTAACATTAACGTAAGGAGTTATATAGTGTAACAAATATTCCATGTTATTGTTACTATGACAATCTCCTGTATTTCCATCATTTATAGAGGAAAATGCTTAATGATTTCTAAAGATGAGATGGCTTGGTACGAACAGTCACGTCACGTTCACGTCACGTCACGTGAAGGTTCTGTACCTTTTGTGAAACAGGTCACCCAAATCTACGAAGTGTTGGGTTACGTGACCCAACAGTTTGTAGATATACTATATGCAATTCATGAAAGCTCACGTAAATTGGCGCTTGCGTAAAACAAATTAATGTAAATTGTCGTTGAGAAGAGACTAATTCTCGGTAAATTTAATCGTGAACGAACCCGTCCTACCTATACTGTAAATACCAATTATAGGCGTACACAGGCCTGGGGGCAGGGGGATGGACACCCCCTACCCCCATCCCCACCCCCTTACATAATTCAAGAAATGTCTTGGTCTCGGCCTCGAAATTTGTGACCGGTCCTGGTCTCGTCCTCGGCTGCGGTCATTTTCTACGGACACCCCCTACCCACACTCCCCCAGCTTACTTCAATTTGTCTGACGAAATATCCCCCCCTACACCCACCCCTTGAAAAAATCCTGGGTACGCCACTGCCTACAAGTAGCTAGTTCGAATGTAAAATACATTAATTGATTTATTTAATATTGATTGGTTGGTATGATTGTTTCATTATAATGATTGACTGATTAATTGATTGTTTATTAGATTAATGACTGATTTATAGATTGACTCGATTCAATAACCATAAATAAACACTATTAATCAAATCATTGTTTTATTACTTTTAAACTCATTGATCACTGCAACTCACTCACTCACTCACTCACTTTCACAGGCATGCACATACAACGCCGTTAAGGGCCAGTACGCTCAGACGCCGAGCACGGGAACTTCAGGCGTATGCGAACTGAATTGTCCGCTGCGTGTAGCAATTCAGCTGGAAATCAACATTTGCCAAAATCCACGCACGACACGTCTTTAGAAATACTCCAATAACAAGACAAATAATGCAAGTGGTATGGTTGTACATTACCTAAATGACAGAACTGCATATTATCGTCTCAGATTACTCTGAATTATGCACGTACATATTATAAACATAATGATTGAAAAGATTTGATAAGGGGGTATCGGCATTTTCGTCGACATTTTAAAATCTCTTTGTGCGTGTATGTCTAGTCTTAGTAACAAGAGTTTGCAATTTAAAAAATCTTGATTAAACGCTCACGTCACGATTTGGTTAACGCGACACTTCGAGTTTTACCGGCATGGAAAACGACAAATTGTTGGGTCACTTTACCCTACACTTCGTAGATTTGGGTGACCTGTTTCACAAAAGGTACAGAACCGTTCACGTGACGTTAACGTGAACGTGACGTGACTGTTCGTACCAAGCCAGATGGAGATTTACCGGAAATTTTGTTTTGCAGTGCAATTCACATACAATTGTGCTATTTGTTTCCCTTTTATGTGAATGCATCGACAAAATGCGCGCCAAACTGAAGACTACCGCCATCTTTAACCGATTCAGCGTGTTCAGTTCCAAATAAAGATGACGGACTCCCATTCCTATCTCCACGATAATGATATTACTATTCGTATCACACCCGCAATTGTGGAAATTAAATTTGATTGAGGCCAAAGAGGTCATGTTCCCCACCAAACCTCTTCCTCTCAAAATGTGGGCTATATCCATGCATACAATTGTAATATCATATAGGCCAAACTCTTCCTACTTACACAAAAGAACGTCCGATATAATTAGTATAAGTATGACATGATAATGTTACTGTTCCAAGCCGTGATGTACCACTTCTTTCCCACCTCCCTGGTCATATGCCAGATGTGGGAATTTGGTGAAGGTCAGAAGAAGGTCAGAAGAAGATTGCATCCGCTTCCTTTTCTCAACCTTCATTATCGGGCTAAGGAGTAAGGCATGCATAACTTTGATACATTGTGGACATTTGCTATAATTTTTATACCAAAAACTCCCTTCATTGTCTTTACCGCTTACTGCAAGCGCCGCGGTGATGTACAGAACCACTTTCCCAAACACCAGTTGACTGCGTTCGGATCGCTATTTTGTGGGAAGCTATTTGTGGGAATTTGGCGGAGGTCAGAAGAGGTGATGGAGGTCTGGGCCAGGAATGCGTCTAGATTGGTAGACGGGTCTCGGTTTACATCCCCCAGGGGCTTGTCCTCACCGCGTCCTCATAACGGAAACAACCATGTCGCGCTGACAATAACAATGGGTAATGGTTTACACCCAGCTGTTTGTCGTCTTCAAAGTACAATTTCTGTTTTATTTAGGACTTTTATTCTTGGATGAACCAAAGTTCACATCTTGGTATTTATATGCATGTTGTATTTTATTGTTTTTACTGTGTGTGTGTGGGGGGGGGGGGGGGGGGGGTGGGGGGTCGAAATTCCGCGTTATTATTTGCACACTTAAATAAAGGATCTAGAAACAGGGGATATATATGATATTGACAATGATGTTTAAATGGATGGTTATATTGTATATGCATGGATAGTAGTACTATCCATGGTATATGTAAGAAAATCTCTACATAATGTCACAGCATGCAGAAGACCACCACATTTTCTTGCCATGTGGAGAAAAAAAAAATAACGAAATACAATAAATACCGAAGTTGAATTTGAGAGCAAAGGATCAGGAATAACAGCCTGGGAAATATTCCAAGGGGAGTAAGGTTCACAAATATACAACTACCCCGCGGGAGACGGTTCAGATTTCCGATCATGAGAGGATTTCTAAGAAGGTCATTGCTGCGGCAATTCAGCGGTCTCCAGTAAACAAGATAACCTTCTCAGATGCAGGTCCCTACAAACAAGGAACTAGAACTGTCGCTCTCCGTTGTGTTCACATTGTGCGGAGGAGTTGTGAAGTTATAACTGTCAGGTGACTCAGGTCCCAACCCAGCCTTTTTGTTTGGTGCTATGTGAACATACGAGGTGAAGCTATGAAGCTATGATGGTCGAGGACGGACTTCCTCCCCCAATGTTAATGGATGAATACCTAGGGTCTCCTCCAGACTATCAGTGCCAATTCGACGTGAAAGGCAAATGCAAAACCTATATCGATGGCCTGGTAATACAACAAATTAGGGCAGACATTTATCTAGGTATGAAAATATCTTTGAGTTTATGACAAACAGAGAGCATTATTTCGTGTTATTCTCTTTATTTTCATTTCGCTAGTAATAGTATCATAGCCAAAACTAATCCATTTGCCATACAAATTTCAGACTATTTGGCAAGCAAAGACACATTGATTTATGAGTCTTCGACCTAACTAATGTTTTGCACATGAACACGAAGTAACCATTTACATGTAAAAGTCAATGTCATACTATGCCACACCAATTTCTATGCAGACTTGAAGAGTAATATCGTTAAATTATACGTATAACAGTCTGGCTTATAATGGACTCACGTTATTACCATGGGAAAGCCCTATCATTATTAAGTCCCCTCTCTATTCCAGTATGAACACGTGTTTTCTCCCCCCACATGTCATGTTTGTCCCAGAGCGCGTGTTTTCTCCCCACAATCATGTTTGTTGCAGAGCGCGGCATACCATAATCTCGAAACAGGGGGATTATTTATATACTACTTCTATGTCTCGAAACCCCGGGAAGCGCCAAAGCCGTCGCCATGACGACCCGGCTCCGGTGGCGCAGGGTTTCGGGTTTCAGGAAAAACTGAAGTCATAACGGAGTTAAAAATGGCGTGTCAATGATCGATGACGGAACACGGGGCGGGTGATAAATCAGAAGAATGGGAGACGGGACAAAAGGTCAGTCGGCTGGAAATCGGCGGGAGATGGGTCGGATTCGCGCGCAATCGTAGCCTCGCATTCAGTTGAGAGTTGAGACAATGGTTGTGATGTATCGCCTTACCTACTTGATACCTGCAAGTTGGTTGTAGGTATCAAATGTAAACATACACATGAAAATTCATATTTTGATCAGCATGTAATATTGAGTCCCCCTTTCTAGTCGTAGTTATGTTTAGTGGAGCGCACAACGTTGACATTATTGGGGACAACAGATTCAGACATACTGTCGTCATCTTTGACCTTAGATTATATTGTGCAACAACATCGCCATCATCCTCGTCGTTGTTGACATCACCCTGGTATACGTGGTAGTCTTCAAAATAAATGTCTTTTGATCGCAACTAGCGACGAGGATAATTCACCGCTGTAGGCAATGAACCTGTTTCATGCGAACTCTTCGAGGGGGTGAAGAGGAAGACAATGTGCTCGTCAATCATACCTAAAAATAGATTATGCATCCATTAGTCCGCATCATTCTTGTCTCCGCAAGATCATTATTCATGTTATTATTACCATATCAATGTGTAACGATTAACGATGAGCGTGCATGAATACCTGACGGGAGCTGATTGATGCCCCCTGATCCTTTGCTCGGGTCGCTAAAACAAGTACATTGTTCAACGTAAATTTATAAATCAGACAGATCGAAAATAGAAATGTTTTTTTTTTTTTTACGAATTTGTTGTTTTTCGGCCCCCAAAACGTGATCAAGTCGTGTGTGGTCTACGAACAACTACCGCGAAGATTTTGGAACTATTTATGTTAAGGTTTACCAGGAAGAAATCTAAGCCATGCGGATAATAAATGTAGTTTTCGAGGAAACTTGCATGAACAAGTTTTAATTTATTGATAATAATACAGTTATAGATTGGAGTATTAGACCTTTTCTACAATTGGGAACACTCATGTGGTTATTTTGCTGTAATTTAAAATCTAGCATCTCTTGAACAAACTCAATATAAGAGCGCGGGACGGCTCTGAAATGTTCGCAGTTATTAATATATTTCATTAACTACATTGTAATTATCATAAATTATACTGCCCTCTACCTTATTGTATAACAATGAAAACATTTACCATCATTACGTTACGATAACAATATGAATTACGATCAAAGGCGTGTTCCGAAACTTGCACTAATTATCAACGCTCTAATTCTCTCGTTCATTTGGTATTGTATTGGTTTACTTTAAGTTTAACATAACAATAATTAATAATTTGTATTTTCCATGTTGCGAGTACCATCTGAGAATTCACAACAAAGTGATACAAACAAGGAAGGAAGAAGGGTGTGAAGTCACGAAGGGACATAATGAGTTGTTCGAATAATTGGTCACGGGAACTGCTGCATTATTAATGTCCAGAGAAAGGTTTTACTTGCAAGGTCTTTATTGTAAACAAGACAGTATGACTTATCAACTGTTCACTGTAAAGAAGTATGAGTCGTAGAATCTGGATTCATAAACGGGTTCTCGAATTAAAAACGATGTTATGGTAAATGTTAAGTGTAATTCTCCAATGAATACATTATTTTGTTTCTTTAGTCTATTGTCCTTCAGTGGTGATATTTTCATTTCTTGCCCTCGGGAAATGTATTTCAATATATTTTTTTGGCAACATTTGAGTGTCGACGCCCACACAAATCTATAACGGATTGTGTGTGTGACTTCACGTTCTTGTTGAGAGTATTGTGAGCGAAGATCCAAGGCGGACTGGTTATGATTAGAGAGGGTAATGTCTATCAGATCCCAGCAGACTACATGCCCGACCAACGAACCGTCCACACCCACGCGATCGGCAGTATTGGAACGTTCTAAAGTAAACGCTATACTGAAATAAATTAAACTAAAGTAAATGAAGTTCAAGTCACTCAATGTCAAATCATACAAGTATGAATCAGTTTAACTTAGGGCGTAAATTATATAGAACGCAGGCAAAACAAAAGAGAACTGCAAAGATAATAAGGTGCTTTGTACTTTTCAATGACTATTGCCTTGTAATCTATGATATTTGTGGTAATCAATTTGATTTAATTTTAACTGTTTTCCAAACCGAAATGGCGTGACTGTGAATTGTTTATAGAATAAAGAGAGTATCAACTCTGAAACAATAATGATAAGTTTACAAAATAACAATGTTTATATTGTCTTCATTTCTTGCCTTATCAATGATACATTTGGGTCTCTTGTATACACATGATATTGAGCATCTATAACCTTTGCAAGTTCCGTTTGAAAACTGGCGAATGATTGATACAAACGTGTATTGCTGTGCATGGTCTGATATGTCCATTGAGTCATGTGTGAAAATGCAATGGTAAATGAATGTCATACGACCAAGTAATGAGCAAAAATTCAAAGTGATTTTCGCCATACTCATTGCACAGAATTTGTACCCAGTAAATTTCCAGTGGATAATTACAAATCCAAACAGTCGTAAATATCTTTCCAACGAATTGGACGTTCGGAAAACCGAATCCTGTTCCATGCTTATAATACTGTACAAGTACACCAATGTATGACTGAGAGAACCACTAGAGTTCTAAGTAAGTTTTTGTGGATTTTGACAATGTTACAAGATTCCTTTAAACAATACAAATGCCTTCATAATATGATTGATCAATGGAATTATGTATTCCTTTATGTTTTCCTGTATGGTTGTAAAGAAGCCTTACACTATTTTTTTTTATAGAAGTGGGCATACAAAGTTTGACAACTTTCTTTCGAGATTGGAAAGTTGCCTCTTGAACCTTCTTAAAAGGGATTCTCTCGCCCCCACCCCATCTTCAGCGACACCGTTGTTTGTTTTCATTTGTATTGAACCCCTTTTCTTTGCGGAAACAAAGGGCATTAAGATGTTGTTGTTTTTTAATTCACTATTCGCAGAAGCACTTTTTCATCATGAACTGTGAAGGGGTTCAGAGCGTGCATGGATGACATTATTTCAACAACACAATATATGGCTTCAATAGAACGTGGTTCAAATCGCTGATGGAACTTTTAGTCTTTTAACAAAACATCTGAATTCTGAACTCGGTTACGTCAATATTTTCCCCGAAAGACTTTAAAGACATGTAGTAATTGTTGATCATTTAAACTCTTGGTTTGGTGAATTATGCGTATGGTGATTCAACAGGACCACGCCTCTCTGTTCCCAAAAGACAACCGACCCACGGCGGTAAAGTTTACTCAACCATTGCGTGACGAGGTCTATAGAGTGGGACCGTGGGCTCTTGTATTTATGTAGTTCATCGAATGAGAAGCACGTTCCATATAGATGAATCATTCGGTCTGATCCCTCCATTAAATTTCGGATCCTTGAATTGATATTGACATAACTAGCATGACACAAGTGTCTGCATTTTCAATAGTATGCACTGCTATTCTCGTGTATATATATTTTTTCTCACTGATATAATCTATTCTATGGTATATGTTTGTGGTTATAATTATAGCCCATGTGGGGTGTGTAATTCGAAGTAAAATATGTATTGTAGTTAACTTGTTTTGGGGTAATTTGCATGTTTAATGTCATCTAGTAAGATTAAGAATTTATAAATACCTGCGTTTTGTGGAAAGCGCATAGAGGAAAAGTTACTGTTATGCGCTACATAAATACTGTAGTACTGTTATCATAATTTAATTATCATTATTATTATAATAAGTATGTAGTATTATTAGTATCATTATTACTTCTATTATTAGTATACTAGTAGAAGTAGTAGTATTACTTCTATTATTATTATTATTATTATTATTATTATTATTATTATTAACGATCCATACCGCCGGTTACATATTTTATAATAATGTAATGTACATTAAATGAGTGTCGGATTTCACTTTTAGTACCTAAAGGCCAGTGAAGGCATACATACGAGTTCATTACATTATACATGTATTCCATGCATCCCTAAAACAAGCAAATCAAGCAAATCAACCAGAGACGTGTCAACAAACAAGTTCAGCCCACACTGACATACACACAGACACAATATTACAAACACACACACACACATACATCTAAACAAACAAACGCACACACACACACGCGCACGCACGGACATACACACATACATACAAACGCACATACACATACATACAAACAAACTCACACACACACAAACAAACACACATACACATACACACAAACAAACGCACATACACATACACACAAACAAACGCACATATCACATTTCTCCTGCCTACCCTCACCTGTATGTTTTTGTGTTATACAGGATTTATGGTACATTGGTGAGAGAGGAAATTGCGAGTTTATGCTTTCTGTTGTGTTGCCAAGACAACACATACAAAATGTCTACCTTATGGTGACATTTACTTTGAAGGAATTGAAACCGATGACGACAATCCCATAAAATCGTGAACAAATACATTTTAAGTGTTTTGTTACATCCGAATTGAAACCGTTTTGGGTCAAAGTCGGTTTCGAATTTCGAATTGATATACTAATAAATGGGTCAATCCGTCCGTACCGTGTGACAGCGATAAACTAGCAATTTGATTCCTAAATGGGTCTCCCAACTATGAAAGAGGAAACCAAGCGATACATTATACAGGAAATCCTGGCGGGGTTTTAGCACGCACATGATGAGTCACGCCATGGCGACCGAATACTGAATGAAATATGTTTGGCTATGTTTTCTTTATCATTATAGTAAGTTAGCAACCACTAGCAGTCTAGCACCACCCCTACTCTATGAAAATGGAATTGCATGTATATATTGTATTGACGTACTTTTGACAATCCGATATAATTTCGATGGTATGACATCATAGTACGAAGTAGATAAAGCGGCTTTGAATGAAATGCGCTAATCATCCACTGTCATTCTATCACGGTCGTTAGTATTTAGATATTCAAAGTCCAATTACTTATTAGTCTATTAGTCACCATCCATCGTGCCCTAAGTATAGAATAGTTTATGTATATTCATAATGGACTCCAATCTTACCACATAGAAATTACATGTTAAGAATAAATAACAAAATGAACGGCATATCTCATATATAAAGTGCATCTTTTTCATCATCTTTATTATTTTTGTAATTTGTGTACGACATTTGAAATTACATTTCTCTCGGTAAAACATACCGTGACATTTGGATATCCGCATTGTTCATTGCCAAATACAACATACATGTAATCAATGTTTACGTTCATCGCTTCAATATGTGAATACAACGCCTTACATTAAAATGACCAATACATGCATACGAATACGAATTAGATGAAATGTGAACCCTCGCACAATCAGTCTTGTAGGAAACGGGGTGAAGTCGCTACAAACATAATACACTTGTTTCAAAACGGTTCCCTTTCTTCCCTAAATTTACCCCATTTGATCATTATAAAGCAGCACAAGAGTGCGATTGTGTGAAAATAAGTAACCATTGTAAATAAGTTACCATATATCGACAATTTGCATCAATGTTGAGCATTGATTATAATGAAATGGAAAGCTGTTCGAAAAAAGAAACCACCAATAGTTTGTTTTAATCGTTCTCATAAGAGAAAACATCAAGTACTTACCGAAGAGAGTGCGAACTATTTGGATCTGCATGTACCTCTTCATGTCAATTTGCTTTAGGTATTGTTGAAGTTTCATGATACATATTTATGATATTTGTTAGTGGTTTGACCCTTAGCATGTACAATACAAATGATTTTCTTCGAACATCTCTCCACAGTATCATACTACAGAGTGCTTAGATCGCAATGACACGAATGTTTTGCTTTCTTAAACATCATAGTCAAGTTTCAAAACCATATTCATCTTTCCTGTTTGGCATTAATTACAATGACTGAACACTGAATAGGATATTATATCTGAACCTAGTTAAATAAACCATTTCATACAGGTAAGTTAACTCTTTTCCATCTTGTACAACAACTAGTTATCTACATTTGCCATCGATCCTGTTACAATGTCATGTGAAATGGGAACTAATATCAATGACACAGTTGAGAACATACAACGACACGTATATAAAGAGCGAATAGCATTGGAGAAACTGTGAATTAACTTGAAGTGCACATTTTTAAGATGTCTACCAAAATTTAATTTGTCAGCATAAAAATCCACATCATAATTATGTATTCTTTACAATTTTCTCTTGAATCCCTATGACTGTAAGACGTAATACATTATCCTATGATTGACAGATTATTGGTGCTTGTTCGTCAGAAACCGTACAATTTTTCAATAGCAAATACTTATGCAAAATGACTGTGTGCAGACAACGGACTATCCCGTGTAACTGGGCAACATACGAGTTCATAAAACATGTATAGATAAGAAATAGTGTTACGTAATAATAACATTCGGTTATTCTTGTGTGTAATTTTTGAAACATTTTCAGTAAATTTAATAGCAAACTTATTCAATAAAGCGTTTTCAAAAAATGAACTTTACTCTTCTTTCCAAGGTGATAAAAGTCTTTTGAGATGCGTCATAACTGTTTCAATATATCTGATAGACCGATTACCACAAAAATATATGCTATATATACATGTACAGCTGCATTTACAAGAAATATACATAAGCACGTGATACTGTCCAGCAGTGACGGTGTGGCAGTTTTCTTTCAGTCTCGTTTCCATTCGTGGTCCACTTTATACAGAACATGTACAACAACAGAAAATAACAGACAAAAACAAATAGTGCATTTCAAGTCAATGTCCAGTTCAAAATCCCAATCCAATCCTACGCGTCCCTTTCCTTTTTCACTTTAACTTCCTCACCCAAAATGGTGAGGATTTCTCCCTGCATGAAGGCCCAAGGTGTGCTGGTACCTGCCAGAGGACATTTCGCCCCGCTCGGGCAGTAAACCTCGGATCCAGCACCTTGCTTCTTGATACTGTCGCGAGAGCAAGGGAAACAGAACTTATGGTTACTAACGGACGGACACTGAACAAAGTGAGTGTCTTCTAGACGCTCGTGACAGAGAGTGCACTTGAGGATGGTGAGCATGTGCATCGAGGAGTCCGGTAAATTGGCCGTGTTGGATGTGACACTGGCCTCCTGTCCGTGTGGGACGGCAGCCTGCGACAGCTCCTTGCTGCGATACAGGGCCCTCCTCTGAGCAGTGGTCGGAGAATGCGGACTCCTCTGGGATTTCTCGCTTGATCCGGATGCAGGGTTACTAGGTGGCCGCCTAGATATGTTGGAGGTTGATCCAGAATCACTTTTGGTCGGTGATGTCGGTGTGCCGAGGTTATCTGTGACAGACATCAGCGCTGCCATGGGTGACGGGCCACCGTGTGATGAGCTACCATCGGGAGGCGTACCTGCAGATGCTGGGTTGCTCATAGGAGATGTAGCAGTGCTTGGTGGCCGGGATCCACTGAAGCCCCCTGCAGACATGGTCAGTTTGAGAGCTTCAGCTTGGCTCTGCATCCACTGCTGGCGTTGCTGCTGCTCATCAGTCAATTTACTTTGGTCATGTTCAGCAGGCTCGGGTGATGCTTTCAGCTTTTTGCTCTTATGAACGAATGATCGCGAAGACGCGTGTGTAGATGTCATAATGGGCAATACTGGACAACTAGCATCGATGTACGGTTGGGGCAGGGTTTCCACACTCACCATATCTTTGAAATAACGCACAGACTCCGGTAACAAGTCACTCAGGGGACGCCAATCATTGGACCCATGCTTCTTCTCATATTCTAAATACTTATATCCAGAAGACAGGCTCTTTCCAATATCCTTAGCACAGTCATGATACATCTGCTTCGCGACTCCAGATGCACTGGAATACACCTGCCCAGATCCACTCGGATACTCGATGTAAATTTTGACTTCATAATCCAATCCTGGACGATAAACTGCATCAAATGCAAAAACGCGACCGCGTAAGGAATGATCCTTCTTAAAACGAACTTCGAATGGAGTGCAGGTTGACAGGGTCGCTAGAGTTTGGCGGACAGCACTTGGTTTCTGACCGTAGGGATCATCGACTGCAGGTGTGACACGGCGTTCGCTTTCCGAGTGCGATGACGTCGAACTTTCTTTCTCTTCCCTCTCCCGATCTGCCAGGCTCCGCTTTGTACCACCCGGCGTGGTCGTTGGCGGTGCAGTCTTGCTCAAAGCACTGGGTGCAACGGTATGACGTGGTGTATACACAGCGCTCGACACAGGTGGGGCGTTCAAGTGATGGAGAAGATTGGGTGCAAGGTGAGGACCAGACACCGGCGTGAGTGCACCCCTAGACAACAGCTTGCCATCCCCTGGACCGTCTTCTGCGGATGGGAAGCCAAACTTTGGTGCTGTCGAAAAGTCATGGATACTCCTGGCACGATTGGGCTCATGGGTTACAAATCGCTCACCGTGTATTTGTGTGGTGACTGAACCAGGCGGATTTCTGGGCGAAGGTTCAACATGATTGATATTGACATGATTGCTATCGGCATTGGGTCGGGCAGGGACGCCGACAGATTGTGGTGGCATCAGAGGTATTTGCCCTGGCTTGTGTCCCTGGTATGGCTTGCTTTCCTGGAAACTATGTGCCCTTTTCATCTGACGCGCGCCTTCGATGACGCCTTCAATCCGATCGGCCCCCTCATAGTTCACACATCCACGGCACACGGGCTCCGAGAAATCGTGCAGCAGAGCCCATGGGGCTCGAGGTAGATCGCAGAGGTAACAGTGTTGTCGATGCATGGCAAGATGATATTTAGTGGGTAACATGTAGCAAAATAAGTTCTCAGTTTACTACGATGTGTCAAGCACGACACATGTAGTTGACGGTACAATCACAAAAACACAGTCATTCAGTCAGCATTGCAGTCAATGTGAGTATGATGAGAGCGAAAGTAGAGCGAGGAAAATTCTCACGACTGTCAGAGTTCGCAGTCGGTGCAATAATAAACACTGTTCGCTTTGTCGTCTGCTTCGTAGAATGACTAGTACACATGTGTCACTGGAGCATATAACACCGCTGCGAGCGAACAACTCTGCATGCACTCAAACAGAGTCAGCACTGCTCATGCGCACTGTGCCTGTATGTCTGGCATGACATATCAGGCATACTGATGACGTATGCGGCAGGAATGTGCAATCATAGACGAGCATCGGTGGCAGTGGTGCCCAGGGAAAATAATCCCAGGCTGATTCATTAGAAACAGGAAGCGGGAAGACTAGGGCCTCTACACTACCGTGCTATTATTAAATGCGTGCACGTGGGGGCGATTCGACTGCATTTGCCCAGCAAGAGTGCTACAAGTTCGAACTCTGAGGGAAACGAGGACCGAAGTCGAAGAGAGTCGTATCAAATGGCTGAAGCCAAAACAAACATGCGAGAAATACTAGAACTGCGGGCATGCTGGGAGAACCATATGTTTAAAGGCCGCTATAAACCAACAGGAGAAAAATAAGACACTGTCCCGAATGAATCTATCCTCACTTTTCTCGATAAAGCCAACCAATACTAAATAGAGCACGTAGCAGCGGGTAACAAAATCCTGGCGGACGAGAGAACTCTTTTCAACCAGCTTCAATCGTGTGGTATCAATCACACAACTAAAAATGAGAGGGAAAATATAATCTTTGTATCCAGCGATTGGCTCACGAATAAAGCTCGAGGCGGCGGCATATAGCTGAGAAAGCAGCAATCGAACCGCGTAATGCAATCCTCATCCCGTCTACTCGGATAACTTGAAGTGTGTCGATCACTCGATCATTCGACACCGCTTCGAGATCGAATCCGGAAATAACTGCCGCCACAATGTGGTAGTCTAGAAACATGAGACACCATTAAAAAGATCTCAACACTTGATTTAACTACAACCAGGCTATAATCCCTTCGCTCGAGGCACATGCGCCACGGATATCGCTCTCAAGACTAGCAGAGATCCGTTGTCTTATGGATCGATTACAAATAAATGTATGGAGCCCCAATACATGGTCTGCCGTGGGAAATCTTTATCCATTATTGTTTAAGAACAGATGCACAACAGCACTAATGTCCTACTCAAAATACCACGCAATACTTAGTTTTATTTCAGACGAGTTAAAGGGGCCACTACGCAATGAACAACACAGGCTTATTTGTTTTAGCGCCGTTATTTGATATCAATAGATGCCCAACATTTTTCAAATAGTTATGTAATTCATAAACAATGCAATTTAGAAATAATGGAACTTATCAGGACCTTGTTCCGTAAGCTAAGCGCCAAACGTTTGCAAGTGCGTCAATTTATAATAACGCGTACGTCCTCGACAATATAACAATAGTTTTCTTGTCCAGACCCATGAAAACATAATTTAGTATGATGATGAGTTTTCAAATAACATTTTCCTGGAAACTCATTTTCTGAATTTGTTGGTGGAATGGACTACTAATAATATTATCTTTCATTTATTAAGAAATCATTTGGGGGTGTTGGTTCCCTTTAACAAATGTTGTTGTGCGCACAGAATCTTAATAAAAACAAAATAAGTAAACAATCTCTTCAAGTTTCCATGGTACTGGTAAGTATATGTATCACATCAATCACACCAAAATACATTAGCAAACATGACGTTTAAAGATATTATGTTGTTTTTCACAGGCACTAGGAATTCTTCAACATTCGGGTATTGGTTATATGTATCAAAATATAAAACTACTATTAAATTATATAAAGAATATATATTATATTGCACATTATTCATAACCCAATGGCTAAACCAGGCCATGTTTTTGTTTTATAGGTGACGCTTCCACGATAAACATTTAAAAAAACGAAAGTGAATTTATATAAATGTTTTTTTATTACAAATGATTATATTTCTTTACATAATTTTCGTTTGGCCATATTACTTAATGATGGATGCAGTCGGTCATCTACAGTACTGGACGCATATATATTGGTTGGAATGTCGACCTATATAAATTATAATATTTTGGGTATAATCTGTATTCGAAATGAATAAGTGAACAATTTGAATTCGATGAAGCGTCGTGATTTATTATCATATTTTGTTTGCCACAGTGCATGCTCCTAGTAAAATTGACATAGGGGAAAGATGGGTCGACATAAATGTCATTGTTTGTTACACATAATTATTTATATTAAGCTATTGTATTTTTCCCGCCACTCTGTTTGTGTCTATTATACGGCACTTGGTGAAAAACAATTCAGTAGATGAGCTGGAAATTACTTATTATGTGCCAAATACTGAATCATAGCGAAAGCTTCTGTCCTGCAAAACAACAATAATTTTGCCACCACCTATAAGCGTCATCCCCCCCCCCCCCCCCCCCCTCCCTATTGCGGTGTTAATTTCGTTTCCCCCTTTCATTCACGGTAATTTCAAATAGTTTTAGGCAAACGCGATAATTATATTAAAGCGTGTATCAATTACGTCATTACAGGGGGAAAACACCTGTCAAATCATAGAATATCATCGCCAGGTGGACATATCCTCCAGGACATGCAAAGGTTACGTGTTGTTATTATCTTTATGATACAGCCAACGACCGATATGCAATAGAATTTTCCAACGCTGGATATGAAATATACACTATAGTATAGTCACTCCAATTACATAATTATATGGTTAATAAATGCAATCAAAATTGTAAATACATGAACAATAATTGTTCTGCGATAATAATTTGTTGAATACATGATCACCAGAAATACATTATTTTGTTTGTTGCAGGCACTGCATCGTCACATTAGCAATTATGTATTATTGTGGTCGTTTCGCTTCGAAAGATAACATATCCCACGACTGAGAGCGTTTGTATTCCTTTTAATGGTATTGTTTTCTTGAAACGGGAAAGATGAAGAGCTTTGGGCCGTGTTTACGTCCGATGTACCACATTTTAGTACTATCGAGGGAGTGAACCTAAAACCGTTGCGGATGAAAGTCAAGATGAATAAAATATTAGATTTCCGCAGGACTTCATTTCATCAAGCCATATGTTATGCGTTAATTTACGACGAATTCACACAAAGGCTCGAAGAAATGTTGCTTCTTACACTCTTCACATCAATTCTTCGAAAGTTTACAATGGAGGGAAGAAGAAAGTTCCAAATGCGATTGTAATGCTCCCATTTTTGACCTCCCCCCCCCCCCCCCCTCGATTTTTGCGATTGCTCTGAAACGCAAATTTCTCACACCGCGTCGCTTTGTGACTTTTTTCTTTCGAGTCTTGCGCATCTTTTGATACCAAATTTTCGCGCGCCGCGACTACGTTTGTGATTTCACGCATCTCAGAGGGGACTAACCCCCCCCCCCCCCCCCCCACCCCTAGTCTGCTGAAGAAGGTCCGAAAAGGCCCAGTCTTTTTTAATTTAAAGTAGTTAGTCTTTTAGGCAGACCTACAAATCTAAGATCGCGTAAAAAGTAACAGTATTTAGAAGTTATAGTTAAGATCATCTCCGAGATAGGCTTGCTATTAAGCGAACCCATGACTTCGCAATGACGAAAATAATGTTAAAACATTTTCGAAACAAAAAGAGATTATGAACAACTTGTCAACTAGTCATTAAAACAAAAATCGAACTTGTACGTTCTTCAATCAATAAACGCAGCCACCATATCGCTGTCTTTCAACGTGTATAACGAGGAAGGCACATGTCCCCAGTCTAGACAGGTTGGAATGGTATACACGTGACGCAAAAGTCGCGTGAGAACGCTGACAAGTGGTAGCTCATCAACATGCTATACTTGCCGCTTGGCCTACTAGGGATCTTGTAACTTTTTTGACATGTGCAAAAAGTGATGAATGGTTGATAACATGTGTATTGTTGTGATATGATATGTCCACATAGTAATGTGTGAAGAAGAAAAAAATCACGTTAAATGGATGTTACATAGCCGAGTAATAAGCGAAAATGACTATCCAGCGGATAGTTACAAATCTGAACACTTCAATCGTAAATATCTTTTTAACAAAATGGGAAATTTGAAAAACCGAAATCGGTCCCATGTTTATATTGTTAATACGAATACAGCAAGGTATGTGAGAACCGCTAGAGTTCCAAGTAAGTTTTGGGGATTTGGACCATGTCACTAGATCCCTTTAAGTCTACTCAAGGTTTTAGAAAGCTTCCTTGGTAAACTCCCATGCCTGTCTACTTGTAAACTTAGAATCCAGAGGCTTTGACGAAGGAACAGGGTTCATGATTTATAAAGATATAGGGCCATCGGTCGGGAACCGGTAGGGATCAATGAGTACCTCCTTGGGGAAAGTTTTCGGATTTTTAACTATCCACTAGATAGTCATAACTGTGTTAAAAATCAGTGCAAATATCACTTGACATATCACGAGACACTTTCTTTTCTTTCCCGATTGATATTGGCACACTCTTCATATAAATCCTTACTCCTTGTATATGTACTCTCATTCAAATGTTGATCCCGACGTCTCCACTGAAACTGAAAAGTCTACAGTCACAAATTATAAAATGCATAAGCTGGTCGTTCCAAGGAGGTGGTCGGTCCAATTAGGTATATATACATGTACCTCATCGGTCGGTCATTGCTCTTGACACAAGGGAGCTGGTAAAGACGATGCAATAGTTAAGAGTTCAGACCAAGGAGGCAGAGTCGTGTGGCGGGAACACAATCAAGAGCGCGCGTGTTTCATCGCTAATGACGCAGGAATGAGCAGGGTTTGAGTCATCGATCACCCCCGACAGGCTGGTCCATTAGCGGAATACCATAACCTCAATAACAAATCCTAATGAATGCTTCCTAATGTTTACGTGGATGATGCACCTTTTGACCCTACAAACAAATTTGAAGGATAACAAAAGGAAATCTAGTATATCAACAGAACGAGTGAAACTATTATTGGTTACGTGTGTTTTTGGTGTTCAATGTATTATGGGACGTTTGGCGATCTGCCGAATAGTAGGCTTGTTAAGAGGTCCGCCACTGCAATTTGGGGTACAATTCTTTTAGTAACTTCAACATATTCCTTGGATAAAAAGAAGAAAATTCATCCAAAGAGACACTCTGTATCTATGCAAATTAGGCCTAATTTCCATAATTTATGCAAATTTATTCATGAAAATGGGATATTCCATGAAAATGGTGTTTTTTATTGACATATTTTAAGGAAAACATATTCCTTGGATCAAAAGAAGAAAATTCATTCAAAGAGACACCCTGTTTATATGCAAATTAGGTCTAATTTCCATAATTTATGCAAATGTATTGATGGGAATGGGATATCTATGCCAATGGTGTTTTTATTGACATTTTCGGGAGAACATAATCCTTGGATCAAAAGAAGAAAATTTATCCAAAGAGACACTCTGTATCTATGCAAATTAGGCCTAATTTCCATAATGTATGCAAATTTATTCATGGGCCCAGAAATAACGGAACGGGGCACTTCCCAAAATAAAGCCACGAAATGACTGGGTTCATCGGATAGTGTGTCTTTTTAAATGAAAATTGATACCAAGAAAATTAATTTTGGTCGTGTAGTTTTTGTTTTACAGCGCTGTGAGTGACACCATGTCAGGGTTCATTTTTCTTCAATTTTGACTGACCTATTGGCTAAAGAATGACCCAAAACGGCTCGTTATAGAATTACGGTGCTGTGGCTATTCAGTCGATTGCACATTAACAAAGGTGTCCGCATCATTGTTCACCGTAATTCTATGACGAGCCGTTCGGGTCATTCTTTAGCCAATAGGTCAGTGAAAATTGAAGAAAAATGAACCCTGATATGGTGTCACTCACAGCACTCTAAAACAAAAAGTACACGACCAAAATTAATGTTCTTGGTATCAATTTTCATTTGAAAAGACACACTATCCGATGGACCCAGTCATTTCCTGGCTTTGTTTTGGGAAGTGCCCCGTTCCGTTATTTCTGGACCCATGAATAAATTTGCATAAATTATGGAAATTAGGCCTAATTTGCATAGATACAGAGTGTCTCTTTGGATAAATTTTCTTCTTTTGATCCAAGGATTATGTTCTCCCGAATATGTCAATAAAAACACCATTGGCATAGATATCCCATTCCCATCAATACATTTGCATAAATTATGGAAATTAGACCTAATTTGCATATAAACAGGGTGTCTCTTTGAATGAATTTTCTTCTTTTGATCCAAGGAATATGTTCTCCTTCAAATATGTCAATGAAAACACCATTTTCATGGAATATCCCATTTTCATGAATAAATTTGCATAAATTATGGAAATTAGGCCTAATTTGCATAGATACAGAGTGTCTCTTTGGATGAATTTTCTTCTTTTCATCCAAGGAATATGTTGAAGTTATTAAAAGAGTTGTACCCCAAATCGCAGTGAACACCCATATTTTGGGGTCTTAACAAGCCTACTAGAAAGGAGATGATGACTTAACAAACACGCAGTCTGCTTTCTGTTAATTATTGCCCGTCATACACATAGTCATACACCCACAATGCACATGCATACATACATGCATGTGCAAACAAAAAGCTCACACATAATAATATACCCTCACACGTACGTACGAACATGCACACACACACACACACTGTTTTGTTCATGTTTTATTCCTCCAAATAAACGGAACAAAAAACATCAATAACAATTTCGTGAACATACGCACACACACACACGCACGCACGCACGCACAAACCAATTGTATTTAGGAATCAAAGCCATCATACAAGGTACAAGAAATAAGGATGAACTTATGTCCACTCTAAGAATTAAATAGCTTTAAAAAAAGTGCAAAAAATCATTTTGTTGATAAAGATGTTAGTCAGAACGCACATCTCAGGTAAATTAACCAAACTCGCTAGTTGTATTTAGGCAACATGAGCCGCTCTGTTCTTCATTTGATACTAACTCTGGAATTACAATAACATTAAGCATCCTATATATGCATTCACGCAACGTCGGGCAACTTAAGAGTTAAATTGAAGTTATGTAATTTAAGCTACACTTCCATCCTCACTTAATACCTGCAGGATATATTCCTATATAGACGATGTGTGTGGGTCATTATACAAATGATGCACAGACATGAGTGGTTCGGTAAGAATTGGATGCACGAGTTTAACTTTGGAATGGTTTAAACCCACGAGCGCAGCGAGTGGGTTTTAGACCATTTCCAAAGTTAAAAGAGTGCATACAATTCTTACCGATCCACGAAATATGCCTGTGCAGCATTTGTTTTATAAAATGGGCGCGAGAAAATGTGAAAATCAGACTTTTTCCCAGTAATGGGTAAATTGGCTAAATTTACCGACCAATGGCTTCAGAAGTACCGACCCATGGCTTCAAAAGTACCGACCCATGGCTGCAAGAGTAACGACCCATGGCTAATTTACCGACGCATGACTGGAGAAAATTTTGATTTTCACATTACAAAAAAAAAAAAAAAATTTAATGATTTTTTGATATACATTTTTTTTTTGATTTAAATGATTTTTTTATATTTTTTTAATGACAAATTTTATTTTATTTTATTTTATTTTATTTTATTTTATTAAATTTTATTTTATGTTTTTAATTTTATTTTATGCATCAGTAAAAAACTTGTACACGTTAATTGACCAATCAGAATGCAGGGATTCTTCTACCCATTTTATAAACACTCACGGTGATGATATGCAGCAAGCGATAATGGATTAGCATTCATGTTCCTCTTTTTCTTTATAATGTTTATTTTCTATGTTTATTTCTGCAGAAACCCACAGAGGTGCGGGGGACATCACATGAATGAAGGTGCGCCAATTAACGACATCCTGCTTCAAGAGCGGGGAGGTACGAGGGGGACGTTATAGATCACCCATGCATGCGTGCCGCGCTGTCCGTCAGACGTCCATCCAAGCATCCCTCTCTGACAGCTTGAACCAGAGGGGCGACAGTCCTAGCTGACAGAGGCGTAGCCAGGGACAGATATATGTGAACGGAGATTCATTATCGAGTGGCGCATAGTGAAGGGTTGGAACGCAAATGGGTGAAAACAAAATAAGTAAATTGGAAATTGGAAAATTATCGCCCCCCCCAAAAAAAAAAAATAATAATAATAATAATAATAATAATAATAATAATAATAATGATAAAATAATAAAATTCTTTCAAGAATAAGAAAAAGATAGTTAAAGTGAAGATTCATTGAAAGCACAACAGTAGTTGAACTATGCCTATACAGAAAGCCAAGATATACAGAATATGAATGTATTACTTTCCAAGCACTCACTCAAAAAGGCGATATATTGAACACCGTTTCCACACCCGAATCAAGCGACTTGGAGGAGACTCATTGTAACAACCTCTCTTGCAGCATGTAATTACACCTGCAATCGATAGCATCGCTTTCATCGTTTGCCATGGGTCTAAACAAAAATTCTCCTCTATCGATATATCGCGGCTCTTCCGTGTAATATAACAAAATATTATGGCAATCACGTGACTGTGTTGAGCAAATCAATGACTCGTATTTTACTAAGTCATATAGTATACACCCTTATTACACTGTATTTCTGGTGATGTCACGACATGTCATGTGTATGCCGAGGAAACTATTATAAAGATTTAGTATCTGCAGTCTGAGCTAGTGCGATTTTCCCTACGTGTAAACGGCCGCAAATAAAAAGTGAAATTTAAATCGCAATTCAAATTTTACGAATTCGTGTGTGTGCGCTTTTAAGTTTAAGGTTTATTATCAGCAATATAGGTAATGGCAAGTTGTGACGATACCCTAATTCAATACTCAAATGCTCACTTGAGTATGTTCCATTAACCTAATTGAAAATGACGAAGACAAACAAAAAACGACCACCAAAATGAGGCCACGATCAGTCAGCGGCGCCATTCCGTATAGCGACCGACGGATCGCCTCTTGCAGTATAATGAAACCTATCAGCTGCATGTCAACCGTATACATTTTGAAGAGTAAAACCTCAAATGTCGGTTAAAGAAACATTTTGTTTTGCGATTAACATGATGTTTCAGAAACAGACAGTGTTACAAGTTGTACGAGAACATTTCATGGAAAAGGGATATAATATTATCATTGTAAAAACATTTTGAAGTAATTGTCGAACTTAACGGATAAAAGTAGGGAGCAGAAATCGCTAAATGATGACATAAATATGTATGTTTTGAATTCTGAAAGGAATATATCGCAGTCCTACATAATTATATGCTTAATTATGTAAGAAACTTTGAACAACTTGACTTTCAGGAAATGTCTTCCATTCCATCATTCTGTATCAGAATTACATTTTCTGTTGTAAAATTCAAAGATTGATGGTGTGTACAAATCTACAAATAGCATGTCTCTTTAACGATCTATCAGCGATCTATCACCTAAAAAGAAAAATCATAAAAATTAACCCGTTGTCCGCGTCGCAACACTGGACTAATTTCTCATCTTGAAATAGGGAGAAATGTTATAAGGCACCAAATCACTTTAACTTTTTCACGAAATAATCAACTATAGAACTAAATATTGGCTCCTGGATAAGTGTTCGATCGAATTTATTTGGATATGCTTGTCCAGTTGTTTCGTTGAACCTGAACACGTCGGTGCGTCCCTTCAGCCTTCACCATCATGTTCACACCAGATTAACACAAATGTGACCGTGGTGACAGTCGCTCTAAATGTCGCACTTCAGGACGGGCATGCTAATAAGGCCACGACAACAGTTCTTGGAAATTAGTTTTTTTGTAGCGCATCCTTTCTGACAAACTGGGGGATAACATTTCTGTAAATTATGACAAGAGGTGGGAAGGGGGGAAATGAGTGAGCAGGGCTGTTTGGATTGGCATGACCTGCAAGGTTTGGACCAAAATATGAGTAAGGCGCCGGGTCCCGATAGGCGCACTGATAACGTCCACATCACGCATGTCACTTTTGCCTACACAACTCTTCACGCTGACAACAAATTTTCTCACCCGGGAATTCATGATACACGTCTCGTAAGAAGAAGAACCATGGTCTTACTAGCAGTGGCAGAATATTATTGTAAAGTGTCTGTTATTAAGCTGCGAAAGATATTGAATTACAAGGTGACAAATCTGTTCAAATTTAAATGTTACGTCATCAAGATTCTTAAACTCAAAGGTAATAGCCAGGCAGGGAAATAATGCTACAGATAAAAACAATATACGACGACATAATGAAGTTTAATTTCAAACATTACTCGTTAGTCATGATGGCAGGAAGTGGTTTACGCCAAATCGCTAGTATGACTTTGGCTCCCAGTCCGATGGGCGCGCATAGATAACGTCACATCACGATCGTCACTTTTTGTAGAATTGTACGGGGGCTATATAATTATACGCCTCTTCACTGTCATGACTGTGTATGAGGTATCTTTGCCATGGTTTAGTTTGATATTTCCCCTGTGAAATTCAAGATCCTCGTGCATCGAGAACATAGTACGTTCCCCTTTTAAATTTAAGGATAGTAATTAGACATGATTCTCACCACCACTTAAGCTATTTAAAGGAAAGACTGAGATGGACAGTTTAATAATAACAAGTTACATGAGACGGCAGATAACGACATTTCAAACATTTACCAATATTGGTGAGATCTAGTTTGTATCCCTATTCGACGGGCGAGTGCTGATAATGTCACATTATACACACGTTTGTTTTGAATATACAGTGTAATAATACGGGGGTTACGCGCCTTTACGCGTTATTAATTTGTTTGATCAAATCCCCTCAGAAACGGCTAAAATAAAGTAATTTTAACAAAAGTCGCCCGCGGGAGTTGACTTTTGTATAATCCACATTACAATGAAGATAATATACAAGTTTTAGCAGCTGAGATGAAGGTTAAGATTTTTTATATTTGTTTTTGTCTTTCCCTAGATCCTGATACTGAAAACACGACATCAACATCTAACTTAGATATCTTTACTAACCCAAATATATATCTAATGCAATTGTACTATATCACTTCTTATATCTATGTTATAAACTCAAAACTCTTCCTAAATAAATATTTGTAAATAAAACATGTATTATTCAGACCCACTGAAAAGGCACTAATATAAAACGATTCGAATGTTTTCTTTCTTAAATGCAAATCGCTCAGCGGTTTTAGGCTTCGTAGACTATGGAGAATTTGTTTTCTTAGCATTTTTATTTCCCCTCGTCTTGTCTTACCGTTTTGCTGAGCAAAGCTTAAAAGCGTGTTATTATCAACCTGGAAAGGAAACAGTAGTAACTGAGTGCGTGTCATCCCTGGAGTGGGAAGAGAAGGATGAGGATGACATTTCCCTCATCCCCCTCAAGACGCCATTTTGAAATAACCGCGATTTTACTTGGGCTTTATCGCTTGCCCTGGGGGTGTATTTCGAAACACTCGACCTTTCGGTTGCACTTCACGCAGTCTCTACACTGCGTTAACATTTGAAAAAGAGACTGGGTTTTTTCATAATTATAGCAAATACCACCTCCCTGATTATAGATCGTCGTAAAGCCTGGTTGGGTCCCCGTATTTTTTTTAATGTGAACGCTGGAGGAGCGAGGAGCTAACGTGGAATATTTGCAGCAAAATTTCATGACGACAGAAACGGCTTTGAAGGTATGACACAAATTACATTACATCGTATTGGAAATTTAAATCTGAGGCACAGCAATATTTTTACAAGCAGCAGAGCATTCTTAAAACAATATCGCATTTCTTCCTAATTATAAACCAAATGACAGTGCATACACGGATATGCGTACGTGGGACAGTGTTGCACGCTGCGATCGTACGGGCTGTGTGAACTCGAGGCAAGATAATAGTCTACGAAAAACAAAAAATTACTGTTTGGGGCATGTGGTCAGAGCTCGGCTGTTCACACAAGTCTCTCGAATATTGACGTCTATTCTATCATGTCTATACATGTAACTGATCAAAACTGATTAGCCGCTACCAAACATTTACAAACCCAAGACCTGTTCGGATTGTGTTCTATTGCAGTGTGGACACGGTGATACACGAAGCCGCAAACCATAGCCGTGTCGAATGATCGGCTCGTTTTCGGCTGCATCATTTACGAGGTGCCCGCTAGGATATCTCTCCAAGAACGAGTTCGCGGGAAAGGCAAGATTACAAGAGGCATCGGATGTCGTTATAGGCCTACGACCGCGATAGAGTCGAGTCTCGGGAATTCATGGGTTGAATATTCAGAAGGAAGATTCGAAGCAAAACCTCTATACACCCTGTAGACTTCAAATTTATTGCGTTTTCTTCATGAGAATCATCTTCAGAAAGAATAATAGCAGAGCACTCCCCTCCGTCATATTAGTTCTATCGACTCTATCCGAGGCGTCTCAATGAGCATTATGACAACGGGTTCTTCATGATAAACAAAAATATCCTCACGGAGAGCAGCTTACTCTAGCTGAATTCACTGATTGCAGTGGCGATGCGTGGTCGGACTGATTGGATGGGGGCACCCGATTGATTAGGGGCACACCTTCGGTATTTCTTTACGTTTTATTATGTTGACAAATACTAATGGGAGGCACGCCCCCCCCCCCCCCCCCCCCCCTCCCCCGTGCCCACCCCGTGCTTCGGCAACAACTCGTGTGTATACTAAACAATGTTGGTTTATTCTTATTTAAAAGCCCCTGATAATCACTTTGAACCAATATCAGGAGTGAAATACAAAACATATATAATTTGTTATCTACATGTCTTAACGGTGTGTGTTTGTATCGATGTACGCCAATGCGCACTCTTACTCATTCTCCGATGTAAAGTTAACTCTCTTACTTGCTTAGTGCGTTATTTTGAGGATGCTATAGCTGTAATTGAAATGTCTAAGCAAAACGCAAATTAGAGGTAGCGTCCTTAATTTGTTGGCCGACTTGCCCGTGTTATCAAGATCACCCTTGCGCATTAAATCACCTCATCCAAAGTGACATCGACTCGAACAAGTTATAATTGCGCAATTTTAGGTCGGAGTAGATTAGAATCATAATTCGTCCATACCGCCACGTGTAGAAGAAACGTAATTGGGTGAGAAGGGATAAGAGAGGTAGGACAAAATTGGGCTAATATCGTGGAAGAGATGAGAGAGATAGGAAATGACCCGGGCGCCTGTCCCTCGAAGTCTCGCATGGCTTGCGGTACTAACCTGTCTCATCTCTGACACGTCATGTCTCCTCATTGATTAGGCACCGTAGCGCCGCACATTCATGAGAGGTTTCCACAATAATTATGCGTTGGATGGCAATCATAGTTCTGGACGGGCTGTTGGGACGGTTTGTATCAATGATGTTTATAACTAGATGTATCAACGCCTTAGAGTGTTGAGACAAGCGGCTGCCATATTTGTACTCTATTAGCAACAACTCTTCGTTTGAGCCAACAAGTACATAAATATTATCAACATTGTAACTACTCTATAGCGTCGAATCGTCGAGTGTGTCTTACTAGTCATGCTAGTAGTATGTTAAGAAAAAACATTATGTTGACTGCATGGTGGCTCCCTCTGTTCATAAGTCTTGTAATATATAGGGTAAACCTCATCAATTCACATCAGCGGTTTGCATCGGACGTGTTGCAGCCGTCCTCACGAAAAGCTACCACGCCCAACTAATTGGTAACTATGAAGTGGTCCGTGGCGCGCAGATATGGTTTATGAACCCCAGACTAGGGGATGCGTTGAATTAAGCAGGGCTCCGAAGGGTCGTCAGGATAAAAACATGCCGCGATAACTAACATTCGTAAAATAACCCTTTAAAGGGATCTATAGTAACATTGTCAAAATCCACGAAACTTACTTAGAACTCGGTGAACTCCAGTGGTTCTACTATATACCTTGCCGTATTCGTATTACCAATACAAGCATGGAACATGATCTGATGATTGTTTTGGTTTCTTGAATTTCCCTTTCTTAAAAAGATAAGTTTTCGTATCTTTAATTATCCACTTGAAAGTCATAACTGTGTACTAAGTCAGTGCAATGAGCTAGCATTTTCGCTTATATCTATCTATCGTAATGGTTTTCCTGTTGTTGTTTGTATTCGTTTACCCCATTCGTCTACAGAAGCCCTGTACATCAAACATGCATGATTTGGGGGTAACCATTTTTTTTACATGACGTAATGACATGTTCTTTGTTTTATTTATATGGATTCCTACGTTATTGATAGAGTGGGTATAGTGGTATACCATGTGCAAAGTAAGGTCAAAGCGTTAAACAAGTATACAAAGTACAATGTTATCAAAAATATGCATGATTTTGAGCAATAAATTTACATGACGTAATGACGCGTTGTATGTTTTATGGATTCTTATACGATCTTGATACAGTGAGTACCACTTGCAAAGTAAGGTCAAAACGTCACACACGTGGGACTTATCCCACTGGGACTATAATTCTACAGAACACTGGAAACGGCTTCCCAATGCAGCTGTGGTTAATTGCTGAATGACCAGTGCTTACGTCACAATTTTTGACCAGGACAAGCAGGGGGCAAAACCAAGGGCTTCTTTTCAAGCAGTATATACGTCATTAAACAATTAAACCAAGTGACTGAATTCGTGTAACCCCACTAGCTTTTTATCGCCTTTGTTATCTACTAAGTTAATCGTAGTTGGTAACTAAACAGACCACATTTTATAAGTATAAGTACTTAGAATAGCAGTATCATTAAAAGTAGCATGAAACTAAGATAGCAGGGTTTTCATGAATTTGGGCCCAGGACTATATCTCAATCAAATTGTGAAGACACTGAACACTATATTAATTTACGTTGGTCTTCCATGCATTTCGCGGGATGAGTCATTACCGCGAGTCGTCCACACAGACTGGCCAAACAAGCACCATGCCCGTGAGATATGAAATATCAAATATACAATTGTCACATTTGTCATGTCCACACAACGACCGTGAATATAAATCTTATATAACTGACAACCTCTTGCTTATCCTCGTATAGGAGGAACCAGGTCAACTCTAATACTTTCACATGGCCAGAAAGGAAAGTTGATGATTTATTACACGCCTTTTCTTCTGACATTGTAAACCATACTATTCAAAAACATTTCTTATACATGACCAAAACACGTTGTTGATAAATTATTTAGTTCCCAGTAATAGCAAACTGCCTAATGACTAATTAGAAACAATCCCACGATGACGTAGTAAATATATGGCATCACGAGCTACTTACCAAGCTAATAATCGACAAAAAACGCAAAACCGCATATCTCATTTTGAGGGCGTGATGTCACCGTTTTTGCTCATACGTATTTTGATAATTTTTGATGACGTATTAAGGCCAATTATTCATGAATACTAGTAGTTTGGAAACAAAATATAATTGATCATTTATTAAGAGAGTCAATGAGAGACAGAAATAATGAACGTTTTGTTATTTCAACTGGTACTCATTAATTCACAACAACATGGCAATCAACATATCTAATGTCACCAAGACATGTGTTGAACTTTCCGGTCGAGTTCGCGGAAACAAACCAGTTCATTTATCATGTTTGTCTATTGACATCTTACTTTATTACAAATGGGTCTGAAAGGGCGCGAAGAAAGTAAGACAACTCAATACTAAACAACATAGAAATGTGAACATAAAAGTAATCTAATCGGGGTATCATTAATTACGTAGTGATATTTCACATTAATTACTGGCAAACTAATTTATGTCTGCAAGTACTCAATGCACGGGAGATTTAACAGGCTCGGAGGAAATGTGCGATCACTCTTGTCTGTGTGATGTTGCCGAGATACTGTTTGGTTGATGCTGCTTCCTCCACAAGACGGTTATTGATCGACTTCGATTAACACGCACAATGTCGGTCACTTTCCATAATATTCCCAAGCCCTCAAGCAAAAGCCTTCTCTACTAGTACTAACGAGACAACTCTCAAAACATGCATAACAAGTCATAATAAAAACTGCATCATAACGACTAGAGTTTCCTTCGGATTGCATCGTAATAGTCAGCGGATATTAAATGGAGTTTGGTTCTTCGAGTTAGCGGTAAGGCGATCTTGCAAAACCTGTAGTGGTGAGGCCATAAATGATACAATTCACATTTTCCCAACGGTGTCTCCTTACATATTAGTAGATTTTGATGAGGGTTGCCTCGGTGTTGGCGTAATTTTAGACGATCATGGGGGCCCGATTACTCCATTAAAAGAATCGAGTATCGATGTAAAGTGCGCCACAACCTTAAAGGAGGTCAAGAGGGTTTAACGAAATCAAGCAGGTACTTACTTCTCGAAGGAATCAACGAAATATGAACTTGCACTTCGCTTCGTTGGGAAAAATTATGAGACCTGTAATTGCAGCACCATTTACAGGCTTTGACTTTTCTTTTAGATCTCGCAACCCTAAGATTGAAGAGTGCAGCTCGCAACAGAACTGTCAAGAAGATATAAATCATGAGAATTGGACAGGCTTTGCTCTTCCCTTTACATCTCATAACCCTTGAAAGAGTACAGCTCCACGAAAAATGTGAAGTAATACAGGCGAACTACTGAAAAGTTATTCTCTTGGATTTCAATGAAGTTGTTGTGCATTATTATGTGAACACACGGAAAGTGTATGATACTTGTAATGTCCACGTTCTATGAAAATATGAAATACACACTTTTTTTACTAATCATTTTTAGTTTTTAGTTATTATCTCGCTGTCGTAACATACCATTGTCTAGACATGGATATACAAATGGAACAAAGTCGCATCAATAAGTTGTAACTATCACCGGCATCACAAGTACCGAATGTGCAGTGAATCGCAATTTAACATCACATTAGTTTCAATTTATTTTAATCATGAATGATACCGAGTGCAAAGGCGTTTAATTTCGAAATCTAGAAATATAATGGAAGAAAGGAAGGACAACAAGTTGTGACCCTCTCCCTTCTCCCCTCCTTGACTATCTTCTTTTACCATGTTTAGACTTTCAAGGATGAAACAAACGATATATATTCATCGAGTTCACAACATCGCCAAAGGTGAAGGGAAGAAAAGATGTGTCAGGCGATGGCTGTTAAGAGTGATGCATCGGTCTCATCTATCTAGAGATCTGAACGAACATGCGAATGAAGTGAAAAACGTCGCATTCCCCCTTAAAAGATAAATTCGGGTTCTTATTTACAGAATAACGTGAAACGTATTTACATCTAACCCGCGAAACTTCGGATCAAATACATGTAAACTGTCTCCTAGTCATGTTTATTCAATGAACAATAACATATACTTTAAAAACATATATTTATGGAAAGAACTTATGGCGCCAATAAACTTCTATTTTGCATTGATATGCAGAAAGGTACACCGCATTTCACAGAGAATAGAAATTATACTTGTGGTAACTATGTTCGAAGAGTGTCTGATATGCTGAATATTGTATTTTCAAATGTCTTACATTTCGGGAGTGAGAACAGACCTTTACTATTGGCATGAGTGGTCGAGGTATAGCAAACGGCATCGCTATACTTGATCTGCCAATCTTTCATCTAATTTCTAAACGCGTGTAAAAGGTAAAAGGGTTCTAGTAACTCGTTGCACTGACTTTGTACACGGTTATGATTATCCAGTGGATAGTTAAAAATCCGAACACTTCACAAAAGGGAAATTCGAAAAAAGGGAAACCTGTCCCAAGCTTCTATACATATACAACGAGAGATTTTGACGATGTTACTAGATCCCTTTAAGAGGGGCTTTAACCGTGAATTTGCACACAAAGTAAGCAAGGAGCATCGCTTTTTACCCTTTCCCTTTCCCTCTCCCCCAACCCTTTCCCTGTGGCATCAATCTGATGTGACTGGCTGATCGATGGCCCCCAGTCACAAGTCGTTCGGTTGGTGTCCGACCATCATTCATCAACCCTCTTCCATTCCGCCTCGATCGCCTCCAGCTCCGAGCAGAAGAGAAACAAGTTGACATTCAATGTCTCTATATTCATTATAAACTGTCATGTAGTACCATAGAGTAAGATTATACTGCTCAGGGCAAATAACAATTCGACTTGGTGGGGGGGGGGGGGGGGGGCGGGTATTTCAGGGTGTGGGCTGGGGGCGAGGGCCATCACTCTATTTTATTCTGTCGCCAGTTCTGCGAAGCGAAAGAAACAAAGCAAGGTCTCTATCCATACCAACCTGCCAGGTAGTGCTCATGACAATTCATCAGGAAATAATATCTGGGGGGGGGGGGGGGGGGGTTAGGGGTCGCCCCATTTTATTTCGATGCCTGATCCTACAACTTAGGAAGGTACAAACAAGATGACGTTCAATGTCAGTACGTTCCAAATGTTGCGTTACGCTAAAGGCATGGGAAATCCGTTGGGAACATTGGACGAGGTCACCCTTCTTTCCATTCTACGTCCGGTCCTCCAAGCAGAACGAGTAATGAACTGACCTTCACCGTCTCTATTCAAACTGTCATGCGATGCTCGGGGCGAGAAGATACAAGATGATATTAACCATAAATTGCATTCCCTAATCATGGCATGATTATGGTTAAGGAATAGGGGAGCTTAGAAAAAATTGTTTTTTTTGGGGGGGGGGGGCGTTACCTTCCTTTCTTTCTTCGCGTAGTCTTACAAGCAAAACAAAAAAACACGAAGGAATTTAAACCAATGTGTCCATAAATAGTGACGCGTTCTGCTCAACAAAGAGCGTCAGGAGGGAAAGGTCAGACCCGCCTTCATTCTATGCGGCTCGTCTCTAAGCACACATTACACTTTGTTTTTCCCGAATCGACATGTTGTGCATGAAGTGCTATTAAATAATTAGGGGCGTTCAGGAGGGAACGTGTGGGGGCAGACTCTTCCTCTTTAAATTTTTCACCTGGCCTCAAAAGGGGATAAGAAAGTAGATGACATTAAGTTCCTCCTTCGGGACTCTCAAAGCAGAGGCGTGCAATGTTCCGGGGAGTGTGCAGGGGCAGGTACGTGACAGGACGGGGACATAATATTATCTGAAAATTGTAGCAAACTTGTAATAATCCATATGCTTACTTATGCTACGGTCACAAATGCTCCGATTTGGGCTACGGCGCCCGTATACGATGCCACTTTTAGGTAAAATCTTGCGGGAATCTTGCGGCGCCCGCACGGGTGCCGTGGCTATCGTACGGTCGCCGTTGCATTTTTCCTCGCCGTACGATGTCAACAATTTGTTTTATGCTACAGTCACAAATGGTCCGGGCGCCGTACGATTTTTCTCCCTACGGCGGATTTTCTACGATTTTGGGAAATCGTGATATCGTACGATGTCTGTGGTATTTTAGAGTAGCAGTCACATATTTTCCGGGCCCCGTACGATGACCTTTGTCTTAAAATAAAACATAAATCGCACGGCCCCTGTGAACACAAACTAAGTGCCCGTGCGGGTGCCTTACTGTACTCTTACGGTGACTCCACGGTACCCGTACGATTTGAGTGGCCAAAATCGTACGATATTCGAGAAAAAAAGGCTGCGATGTCCGTGCTGTGTCCGTGCGATGCCCTTGTGGTGCCCGTGCGATGCTCTCTACGCTGTGTCTACGGGCTTACGGCAATTAAAAAAATCGTACATGATTGAAAATAATATAAATGTCCGCATATTACCAATTCGATTGATAAAACTTCCCGATTATCTTCGTCTTTCCTTAAACTGGTCTGACGTATTGGATGACCACAGAACGTTACCCAAACACGTACAATTGCCATTAAATCTGAAAAGGGTTTCTTGTCGCCATTACGATTTATGCAGTCATCTTCTGGCAATTGTCTATCTAGATTATATTAGTTGCCATGGGTCATATAAGTTGCGCCCTCTCTCTCTCTTCCTATTTTTCATTTTCCTTTTTATTTCCATTCTGCACTTATGACGCTATGGCCCTTCTATTGTCTTATCTATATTACATTCTCTGTTTCCGTTACAAATGTCTTACTAGTATACATCCATCCACATATCGATCGATCTCTTCATCTCCCCCTGAATTGTACCTCTCTATATCTTTATATCTCTCTTCAATGCACAAATGTTTCTCTTGTCGCCTTCTTACTAATCGTATACATATTCATCCATCTTTCTAAAGTCAGTTATTGCCCGCAGCCCCCCTCTCTTGTCGTATGTTTGATTTAACATGCTAAGTAGGTATTTTGCCCGCGATCGAAGAAAATGCATCTGCGGCGAGCGACCGACTCACTGATGTCCTGTCATCTGTGCTCACTGATCTCCTTTTAAAAACCGGCAAGATTATTCCCTTCGGGAAATTGTTGACACCGTCCATCTTACCTCGCCCCGATATTGTGTAAACGTTGTTTACTGAACGTTGTTGTTGATGCTGTTCGTCAAAAAACTACTTAGGGGTTGTTTTACCGATGTTATTTGTATGTCAATACTGTCTGTACCCATGCGCACGTGTCAATTGGCACATATTATGTGGTGACTGTACGGTCAAACCGAAAAAACATTAGCATCAATTAGGTGTTGCATATCATTGCGGCGGATCCAGAGCGTCACTCTTGCAAACCAATAATCCATCCAGCGCTCGTTTGGAGATCGGTGGGCGATGGTTGGGCGCCAGGAAGGTACCGCATCCAAGGCCCCCGAGGTGACTTCCATGCTATCGTATTGCTCCGAGGCGGCCATCTTCTTGAAACACTACACCGCTAAAGTAACATTCTGCTACATATCTTGCGAAACTAAATAAATATGCAAATAAGCCCGAATACAGTTCCAAAAAGAAGTAACATAAGAACTAAAGTTTCCAAAACCTCTCGCCATCATTTCGTCTGTTTTTTTTGTAATAATCTAACAAACCTTCTAGTACATTGACAGATGTACACTGGTACATGGTACCTTACTAATGATACAAACCGCTGAAGTTAACAAGCTTGTAATTGATACGGGAATACACTTCCATATCGATCATATTTTTCACTGCAAAAATAACATTTGCATAAAAACCAATTTGTTCCGCTAATAGAAAACGATAGGATTAATATTTGTTTACATCATGTTCTATAGAATGACTCACTTTAATAAGTCTGTAACTTTTGTCAAATTAACTCGATGTAAATGTTAAATGCAGAAAACGAGCTTATGTGCAACTTGTAAATTGTGTTTGTTTGTTTTAAATTATTTATACACGGTAAAAAGCCCTCGATCAGCCAGAGGCCTGTTTTTTTTTTAGCGATGTGTTCACCGTAAAATATCAATTTTGTATTTGATTTATTTCCACATTTTGGGCGGAAAACCCTATATAGTCAGCAAAACTGTTTCTCATAGGGGCGCAATAAAAAAAAATACATTACATTTTGTTAAACAAAAGAAACAAGACAAATAACAGCTGTAGCCTGGAGTACCGACGTAGTGACGTGATATAATTTTGTTAGAACATGGTAATGGTTCTCAACAACTCGGTTGCAGCTGGACGATTGCCTTCTTATAGCAACTGCTAAGTCGGACATGTGTGGCTTGCCTGATACTGTTTAGAACCATTAACCACTGCAATGAAAAGCGGTGACGTCACACGTCCGTACTCCATAATTCTGCTGGGTTCATATCCTCACTTTGGTTTGTAATCACGGCAATATTTGTGAATTAGGTCTTCTCTTGCATGCTATCGGCTAGTGAAATTGCAATTATGATGAAGTGTATAAACAAGTAATACAAGTTGATGTATGCACGTCAATATTGTAACTTGTTTACTCGCGATGAAATATAGGTCAATTAAGTGTGTGTGTGTGTGTGTGTAGGGGTGCGTGTGGGGGAAGGCCGGGGAGCACCAGATATTCAGATAACATGCATAAGAACATTTTCTTAATGATTTCCGAGATGAGATGAGAAAATGAATAATTATGTACAATGTGGCTCATTATTAGAAGTTCTAAGGGCTAATGGAAACATCTGAATCGATTCACAATTCCGCCTCCGGTCAATTACAATTTAGAAATTTACAATATTATTCGAAAATTAAAAGCGGGATGGAAACATGTGACTCCATGCAGGAAGTTGCCCCCGGAGACCATTCACCGAGCTCCAACATCCACTTACGGAGGGAGACGGGGGTGACTGCGACGCGACGAAGATGCCCGGAAGGGGTGAAGGCACGTCAGAGAGTTTGAGATGGTAGAGGTGCTAACATGTGAAAAGGGGGCCGATGTAACATAACATGTTACTAGATCTACCGATCTAGTAACTGTGCTTCGACGTGCAAACTCTGACAAAGGGTATCAGACACAGGCAAATATTTTAATAAATACATAGTGATTTGACAGAGCGTAATAAAAACAACACGTTTTACGTTCGCTATCTTTTCACGTTTTACATTTGCCATCAGAGATTATAATTCATAATTACTATACAATCCTAGTAAATGACATACATTTTTTTCCGGAATCAATTAGAGAATTTTTCACTCATCACCGATTAATAATAAATGCACCATAATACGCTGTAACGTTCGTCAATTTGCTAGCTTGAAAATTTTGAAGTGCTATACGCTAGCCAAGGCAAAACAACGTCGAAACAAAATTGATGCGACGGCGCGTGATTGAATTTCAAATCAACATTGTATCAGTTTACCGATCATATGCTCCTAAATCAATCAGAGAAATAGAAGGAACTTTAATAACCAAGACTAAGATTCGTGTCCCCAAGCCAAGGAAAGGACAAATAACTCATTTTACAACACTGCGTGGTGAATTTCCGCGTTCAGTTATTATTTAGATGCTCCTTTTAATATGTCTCCGAATCATTTAGAGCTGGGACAAACGCGTCGCTTTTATGGTCAAGGACGCTAAACCCGATGTTATTCAGTGACGAAGATGTAAATGTTGTGTGCCCCGAGGACATCTTTTGCGATTGGATACGAAGTCCCCAGGAACAGCTTGTGAGTAAAGTCGTTCATAACTCAGTTGTCATGAGATGACGGAGTATTGCGATCATCTCGCAACTCCGCCCTCGGCTATCTTATCATTCTCGTAAAATGGCACCATACATCTTCTGCTACTTCGTGGTGTTGTTGGCCTAATATTGGCGCGGCGGTGGATCTAAATAATAAATATAATATAAAATGCACATTCGCCTCCTCTCTTTTCGACGATTGGTGTGGTGATTTTGTCAACAATTATAATTCATAATAATAATGGCTATTCACGCTAGTATCATAGCGCTTACCATGTTTATAAATGTGTTTTGTATAATGGAATAGCGCCCCTCCCCCGCTAAGCCTAGCTATACACACACACTTTTCGAAAATTGTTTTTTTCATCCAAATAATTTGCAATACAATACAATGAAAAATGTCGCCAACAATCACAATAAACTTATATTGTTATTAATATCAAATGAACAATATAAATGATTGTACGCACGCACAAACATACGCACACAGACACAAACGCATGCATATAGCTATTTTCAATTCGAACTTGCATACATTTTTATTCATCTTTTGATAAATGACACTGCTGACTTGTCTATATAGCTAATGCCCGGCGCAGACAGAGCCAACTCGACTGGTTGTCATTCCGATCGGCTCAGTTTGCAGTGCCTCGCGACACACATTTTGCCAGTCGAGAGACAGTCGGATGCCAGTTGGGTCCGATTCAACAAGATAAATCTGCTCAGACCGACCGGGCCCAACTCTAGCCTGATTAAAACCAATCGGATCGGGTCGAGTCGGCTCTGTCTGCGCCGGGCTTAAGGTTGCAGATGCAGGAAAATTATAAACATTAAAGGCAAGTTGCTTATTTTACACAGACTTTTACAACATATCACGTACTAGTATTGAACTACTAGTAGTCGTGTAAAATATTTTTCAGGGGAGCAATTAGAAAACGCCATTTAATTCATGCATTTCCATCTCCTCACAGCGTTTGCTTCAAGTGAAGAACACCATTTGGAGAGTCTCGATTCAAGGGTGATTTGGCTCACTCGACCAAAGCACTGGGATATCCGGCGCGATCGGGGAGCCAGGCCAGCCGAAATCCCGCCAAAATCTCGCCCACGGGGTCAAGATCAGTTTCCATACGTCTGCAGTCATGACAACGCCTAATACAAAATGCCTGGAGAAACCACATGAAAATGTGGTTGTGGATCACCGTTACATAGCCTGAGGCTATATGGAATCCGAGCACCCGTGTAGGGTGTTCCAACCCTCGGTGCGGAGCATGGGTTTCGTTGCAATCTCGCAGGAGCTTGTTTCGATCGAATGTTATTAATGCCAAGTGTACGCCATTGCCGTAAAGCAGTCGCAACATGAAAACTTGGTCTGGCCATCAACATGGGGTGTACGTCGCAGTACGTCGGGTAGATGTTCGTCAGAAAGCAAGAAGGAAACCGAGGTATGGTTGGCTACATCGTTGTTGGCTACATCGTTGTTGAATGTTGGCGAATATCAACGGTTATAGTTCCCGTCACTCGATCTTGATACACCCCATGGTGGAAAGCAGAGTTAACTAGAAACTATATTTCAGTACTCGTCCACTTAATGTTCTTCTTGGCATTTATGCAGGCATTTTCTGAAAGCGAATAATACATCATGTCAGTCTACATCACAAGTAATTGGTATGGGATAAGAGAGGTATTGATTTACGCCGCGTGCGGATACGAAACCGCTCATAATTTCGATTTAAAAAACGGCATCGTGAAAACAAGCGCCATATTGGTTTGCAAAGAGGAACGGTTTCAAATGTAGCGCTGGGTTCCACTGAGGATTAGCGGCGGAGAATTGGCGGGAGTTTGGTTTCCTCCTCCTCCCCACGAGAGGCAAGCTAAGCCGAGCGAGAGAGGACGATTCACACCAAACCAAGGAGAACCAGGCCCCCCTATATAATCCGAAACCCCAAAAAGTGGTTTGAACCATTCGGGCAGATGGAGTTAAGTGAAAACCTAGAACCAGAGCGTGAAAGAGATAGAGTAATGCTTCATTTGATGCTTCCCTCGTCTCTCCCTTGTCCCCCTTTATGCCATCACGTAGTCCGGAGATGGAGCAACTGATTGGGTAACCCGACGCGGTTTCCACACATCTCACGAGTCGTTGTCATTCGATGCTGGCAAACATGACATCCGAGACGACCAAACTTTCCCGCACTCCCGCGCAGTCCAAAATATTCAACCGCGGATGCACATCCATTTGTAAAATGACACGTTGCCAGTATCCAGTGTAGTTCTCTTTTTCTTTCCTTTTTGTATAGTCTTTCTTTCTTTCTTTCTTTCTTGTTCTCTACTCCCCAATTTCTATCCAAGTTCTGATCAGTATTTGGTTCTGTTTGTCAACTGAATTTTGTAAAGTCTGCTGAAGTTCACATTAACAATTTGCCTTTTGTTGCATATTTTTAAAAGTAACAAAATCACTACCAGCATCACATGACATTGCTTGACTGTTCTCAAACTTCGAAGAACAAATAGTTAGGTTTTGTTTAACTTGTCAGCTGTCGTGACAGGAACGGGTCGAACGTAAAACAGTGTTTAGCCTTGTATTGCGATTATTATTAACATTTTACGATATATTTCCATGTCTAGAATTTTCAGAGAAGAAATTCAAATTCAAAATTCTCTCAAAAAGTCACACAAACATCCCCACACCACATAAATCAGTTTCTAGTCTCTAGATTGGCTGAAAGGGTAGAGATAGCTGATATATACACTATCTGAAATCAATCCCTGGGGTATTATTCCATCAATCACCGACCCTATCCATCTTGCTCTCTCTCACTTTCTGACCTATCATATATCATATCATCTGCAAGCTTAACCCTCCTCCTCCCAACCATGGTCGAGTTATTCCACTCATGGCACCACACATCACGTTTTGTACGTCTAGCCTATGTGTAGTTACAGCAGTATATTCGCTGATAATTCCATGACGGGATCTCCACGCTCTTCTTTTTATCCATGTGCATTTGTATTTCCAGTCATGAAATCTATGTTTATCTGTTAATGGATCTCTTCTTAATGTTACAGGCTAAAACTTAATCCCGGTATCACAGTGCATTCCAAAATTAATCTCGCTGAATACTTTATGAATCCCTATTGCAAGTCCTGAAGTTCTAGGAATGAATAAACAATACTCATCTGTAAACACTGACTGAATTTTATCAAGGCTACTAAGATTTAAACAAAATTGTCACTCACTTCATTCTTGTGAATGTAGTTATACTCTATAACAATGTATGATTACATATTATGTAGAACTTGGAACAGGGGAAGATGTGGCCGGGATAAGTGATATCATCGTCTCAGTAGCCCAGAAAGAACTGAAGTCTTGTTGCTGGAAGGCTTTCAATTCATCTCCCTAAGTATTTCTCCAGGTCTCGCCTTGAGATAAACTTCCCAAAACATGTAAACATCACATGTACCTGGTATTCAGACATCATCATCACGGTCACCATCACGAGCTGGTGTCTTGTAACCAACGTAGAATGGCAGGAATTCAGGGTGTCATTGCCTTCTTGTGTTCAGAGCAAGGCCACCAGCCATCCAACCTGATCCTAATTGATATGTAAGGTTAGACGACTGAAGGCCGACGCACGTGGACGGCTATGTAATGACCTCTGGTTTTGTCTTGCAACATGTCATGTGATGTGATGTGAGATAAGGAATAATTGCTGAGCAGCTATATCTGACAGGTCTATATTCACTTTAGACACATCAATGGTTACCACATCACTCATTACTGCTACCTCTACTTCTCCATTAATTGACTACACATCTCACAATGTCATTGTAGTAACTAGTCATTCATCGCCCAAACACCTTTAAAAGCTTGGATATATTTAATATTTTTTTTAAGTCCCTGTATGTTCTTATTACATGTGACCATAGACTTACTAAGTCTATGATGTGACAAAGTTAATTCTGACAAATCCCTCCCATCAAACAAAATGTTCTTATTCATTTTTTCATGATAACATATCAGTTAGGCAACTTTATCTGCTTTATCTGCTTAGGTTTGCTTCTAAGATTTTCTCCACAATAGTGCTGCCTCTTTTAATACAAAGTATACTAATTAGTTATTTAGTGTTATGTATTTGTAATGTATATCAAACAGAGAGTATAATTTTGTATCACTAATTATGTAATCCTTACAAATATAAATATTGAGAGTCGTATACAGCCTAGCTTTCGATCCTAGCAGAATCGTCGTCAGGGCACAAATGACAGTTACTACAGAAAAAACACAGAATATATACCAACATAAACACAAGTATGGAAGGGGGGCTGGAAAGAGGAAAGGAGGCGGAGACACAAAACAATGAAAGCAACTGTGCGTGGGTGAGTGTCAGGACTGCTTGACCAATCAGGTCAAACAGGCATGGGTGGGTCCTTAAGTGGCTGCAGTCAAAGAAAATGTGATGAGAGTGTAAGGCTTAGAGAAGAATAGAGGTAGGGACCTGATTGGTCAAGCAGTCCTGACACTCACCCACGCACAGTTGCTTTCATTGTTTTGTGTCTCCGCCTCCTTTCCTCTTTCCAGCCCCCCTTCCATACTTGTGTTTATGTTGGTATATATTCTGTGTTTATGTTGGTATATATTCTGTGTTTTTTCTGTAGTAACTGTCATTTGTGCCCTGACGAAGATTCTGCTAGGATCGAAAGCTAGGCTGTATACGACTCTCATTTTACCACATTGGCGATTTTTTAGTAGACAAGCAGTTTTCAGCAGTATTTTCCATATTCAAATATAAATATTGTTAAAACTTGTATTTTGTGGAAAAAACAAAATTTAATTTATAATGTAGATGAAATGTCAGATAAATTAAACAACGTTGGTTTCCTTCTCAGTACCCGACTACTAATCTAACACAATTCCATACCATTACGCTTTCTTCCCATCAATCTGTATCAGATAAATGGGCAACACAAGTTTGCCACATGAAAGAGACACATTGATGTACACCTCTAGGCACTGAGCTGACTAACACCTTGGAAGTGGTATCAAATGCCAAGTATTGCCCAGAGAAGAGAAAAGTGTCTCTTATAAACAAACCAATCATATAAACAAGTTTCAGACGTAGAAATGGGATGGTAGTGAGGGTAGAGTCTCACACTGTGTGTAAACGTTGCATTAACCCTCCAATGTTTATGGATATGTGTTAATGTCGTGTATAGGATGGCATTTTGTACAAATTGATATCACGTGGGTTAATTTCATAAGCTTCCATTTCCACCCCAAGCGATGTGACTCTAGACCGAGCACGATCTTGTAAAGCTAGAGCCACAGGACAATCAGGGGGGTGTTTCACAAAGATTCAAAGTTGAACATAACTCTAAGTTGGACCTAACAATTATGGTAGCCTTGGAATAAAACATACTCAGAAGCCCCCTGAAAATGAGCCTTTTAACAAAAATTGATATCTTTAAGGTTCCTTGATAATAACAAATATTACTGATTTCAATCAAAATGTATGCCTTTTGAAAGGACTGTTCCAACAATTTTACAAAGAAACTAATGGCTTTCCATAATAGTTAGGTCCAACTTAGAATTTCAGTTCAACTTGGGATCCTTGTGAAACACCCCCTGAAATGTAGATGCAGGTAAAATAGATCAATAGCAGAAATGGTATTCGTCTTGTCACATCCAATAAATACAGAATTCCTGATGGAGACTTATCGAATGCCACCGCAGGACGTTGCCTCAAAGATTCGGTAGTAGACGAGAAGACTTGTTTCTTGAAACATTAGTCATTTAGCAAATCCATAACCTAATTTAAGGAGCTCGAAGTGTACGATAACCATGAACATATTAAGTGAAACTTTTTTTTCCTTCATGAAATGGCATAACTGTAACCCATCCAATTCAACAATGACACACGCATATTAAAGGGGTAGTTCAGTTTTGGTAGAGAGGGCGCTGCACAACGCAATTTTTTTGTGAGGTAATGAAAAACTGAGTGTCGAATTTGAAAGAACATGCAATTTTAATGGCAGAATAAACTTTATTTGGTCAAAATCGGTTCAGAAATGGCTGAAATATCAGTAAATATATCTGATCGTAATAAATTTGAGCCCCAAATTTATTCGATGATTTAAAATAAATTTTGTTTAATGCTTACACTTTTTCAAAAAATTTTCAAAAGTGGTTTTGAAATAGTTGTTGATGATCTCTCTATTTAATCATTATTTCAACAAAACATCACATGCATAATTTTTTATGAAAAATGGTTGAAACCAATGCCTTTTGAGAGAGCGCCCTCTTGTGTTTTAATGGCTCTTTTTTAATGATAACAGGCTTTTTATTTAGTCGTTTTGTATACCTTTCGAGCATGGTGGAGTTATAACTACATGTATTAGTTTGTAATATTACTGTGCAGGTTTTGGTTACTAAAGTTCAGCCTTACCAATACTGTACTACACCTTTAAAGACATTTATGCTGTCTTGAAGTGCAAAAATGAATTAGGTGAAACTTATAAAGGTACAAAAAACATTATGATTTTTATGAAAGTGTTACATGTACGATTTGCCAAAGCCAGTGTTCCTTTTATTTACTTATTTTCATTTATGCTTGTAACTAAACAGAACTTATCTGTTTGCCATGACGTTTTTACAGACTATTCTGCATGCATAGATGCTGAAACTAATACCCAATCATATTTCTGCACATGACAATCAGACAAGTTGACTACAATGTTAAGTTTGTTAACCAGTGCCTTTAATAAATTATGAGTCAAGTGCACAGGCCTGTTCAGAAATGATGAAAAGGACAAATATTTATGGCTCAAGGTAAAGGTAAGATCTAATCAAAATGTGAACTGAAGAAAAAACCATTCTTTCCGTTGCTGTCAAGAATAACCTTCCTCATCCTCTTCCACTTGGTGGGAGTATTTCTTTCCACTCTGTGCATCTTGATGAGGTCGCAATCTGACACTAAAATCTGGGTAAGCAAATAGCGCTCTGCACACTTGGGTTACACAAGTATCCTAAATAGAATCTGGCATTAATTCACTGGAGACTGAAGCGAGCGCTGCATTAAGGTGGTGTTCTAATGCATGAAATGCAGTGCTCTAGTTCTTCTCATAAGAAAGTTTACCTCTACCATTTTCTTTCTTTCAAAGAAGCACCTCAATGTTTGTATCTTTCTTTCTTCGTTTAGTAATGGCTTTTGTTTTACAGATGGATTGATATTCATTTCAATCAAGGGTTGCTAACAAACAAAGAAATGGAACAGATTTTACTATTTAAAAATGACCTTCACCAAAGAATAGGTGGTGCAAATGAAATCTGACCTCATTTTCCATATTGATCATATCTGATGAGAATAAATAGGTCAACCTGCCAGGACAAATGCATAATTTCTTTTATCTGATGATTAAATCTTGATAATCCTTCATGAAAATAGGAGTAGGCGTTACCTGCTGCCACAAAGAAAAACAGATATAAATGGGTGTATTTTGCTCGTCATAATATAGTTTTGTAAAGTGTGATGATAACTTAATACAATATTTTCTATGTGTTTATATCATATTCAACACAAATATATATCTCGAACATAAACAGGCATGTTTGTATGCTTCATCCTATGCCACATTTTTTCCTCACATGTGAATAGACTCAAACCTGTGAATGTGAACAGACCTTACATGTAATACTGCCCTAATCCTGTCCCTCATTTTGTCAGTAATCTTGAGGGGAACTCTATCCATAATTCATCAAGATTTCCCAGGTTCCTTGCGCAGCCGCCACCTGCCACTGTTACTGCCCTTTCAGAGTGAAACACGTTTTCTTGTTTTTCTGAGTAGTCAATTTCCCTTCTCTCTTGTTTTTATCATAACATTCCCTCTCTTTTTATTCGCAAGAAACGGGAGGAAGACAATTCCCAGTGTGAAGTAGTACTAGAAGAGAGATGGGAGATTCGGATGATAACGAAGAAGAGGTGAAAATAATGGGAGAGTAAAGGAAAAGAGCGAAAGAGAGAGATGGAATAAGTAAGTAAGGTCAGAGTAAACATGGATTCAATCCAAACTAGACTAGAAAATTCAGAGGAAAACAAATAAAGAGAGATGGAGAGAACGAAATTAAGAGAGAGGGAAGGAATAAGCCTTTGGGAACAGGGAGGGACGAAAAACATGTGGTTCAGAAAGCCAGGAAAGGAAAGAGAGAAATCCCACAGACATGGGAACAATATAAGACAGGAAGAGACCTAAATAGAAAGGCAGGGAGGAAAGGGTATGAGTGGGTAGATGATGATCAGTGACAGAAAATAGAAATAACGAGGGCCAAGAGGACTGGAGTAAGGAGAAAAACAGGATACAGTGAGAGGGACCATACATCGAGAGAGAAAGAGAGGGAATATTACTAAATTCTACAATAAATGAAGGGGAATAATAGTATTACCAATTTTTTTTACAATAAATGAAGAGGAATAGTATTACAAAATTTCACAATAAATGAGGAGGAATAATACTGCAAATTTTCCAATAAATGAGAAGGTATAATATTACATATTTTACAATAAATTCGAGAGAATCATATTACTATGATTATTAAACATGATACAATGTAAACAGTTACATCACGTTTCTCTTCCTCTTCTTTCATATGTCAACAGATTGGTTCGTTCACGTAGAGCCACAGGAGAGCCATGGGAGAGCCAAATTGGTTATGGACTAGGTTGATATCTTGGACATAACAGAACTGCTGATTTTAAACTTTTGTGATTTAGAAATATATATGATTTCACAATATTGTTGGAAACATAAATGGAAAAGTAAATAACCCAATTTACTACAATGTATGGGTATCTTCAATATGGATAGTGGATTAGATAACTGTAAAATTGTCAAGTATTTTGAAAGAAAGTGTATTCCCTTCAAATAGCAAATACTGTACATACTAAATGTAACTTTTCCAAAACTGCTATTTAGCTTTATCTCGGTTGCATTTTACAGATTTGCTTCAAAATTTAAGTGACTGAACATGCATTAATCAGTGCTCTAAATTAGCATAGGCCCACTTGCCCGGGGCCACTAAAAATTAGCTCCGGGCTACTAAATTTCATTGATCCTAAATTCTACTGGCCTGTTCGGGCAACCCAATTTTAACAGAATTTGTTATGTTTTTCTTTGTTTTGCTAGCCGAACTGGGCCACCACATACAGTTAATTGTATGTCATTCATGCCAAATTTTACTTGCCCATCGTGCAAGACAGTGTATGAAGACTTGTTAATATTTTCTTTTGTTTGTGCCCACAATTTTGGGGGGTTTGAGGACACCCAAATTTGACTGGTCTTGATTTCACTCACCCAACCGGCCACCACATGGAAGTTAACTTCTAGCAGCAAAATAGAGCATGCTAGAAGTTCTTTTGTATCGTACAATACAAAACACAACACACAGATCACTGTTCAACAGTTGTATGGCATATGAACCCAAACTCAAGATGGCGCACTTCAAGATCTCAACACAAGACTCATTCAACACTCTTTGGATGAAATCCAGAGGCAAGCTTCTTCATCAGCTTGAAAGTACAAAAAGTCTTGCCATAGTGACAAAGTCTTTTTTGATACATTAAATAAATGTATATGAAACAACATGATTATCTGTTTATTTCACCCTAAGTTTGTTTGACTGCCCAACAGGACAACACAATACAACAGCTTGGGAGGGGCTTAAAATTATCATTGTCATAAATAATGATAATAATAACGATAAGTTTGAGCACTGCAAACTGAAACGTCACCAAAGGGTTTGACAAAGATTCGCACAGAAATTATGACGAAAAGGAAGAAGTCCTGATGGTTTTAAAATTCAAATGCTGATCTTACCTTGGGTTTGATGAGTTGATGTTGGACGATGTGAGAGGAGCACCCTCCTTGGTGTGTCTGAAATGCTTGCCTCCTCCTGCCCGCTCCTCCTCATCGTGACTGGACAGGATTTCTTCCAGAAGACCTCTCCCTAGAATACAAAATACAAGAAATCATAAATTCATGTATTCATTTATATACAGAATGCTCATTACATATGTTGAAGGGATTAGTAACTTTTTCTGAATCAACCAAACTCGCTTTAATACATCTCTTTTTGTTTTTTCATGCCTGGTTACTTTCCTCCTACCATTAGATACCAGCTTTGTTTTTGTTTTTATCATTGTGATATTTATGATTTATTTTGTAAAAATCCCAAGGATCATTGAAACTGTAAACAAACTAATATGGCAATGAGTTTACAGCAAAAGAATTTTACATTTTTGCTCATCACTCAATGGACATATCAGATCACAGAAATACTTTTTATCAACCCCTTTGTCAGTTTTTGCAATTGTTAACATTTAAACGATCACTTGAAAGGGGTGTGATGTATTGGTATCAATCTACAATCAATCTTCTATCCCAATAGTTATATAAACAATGCCCTCTATCCAGAATGGCATCTTAACTCTGGTAATGAATAACCTTACACTCCTCGTCAGACGTGCCACCTTTATTGCCTACATTTAATTATTAATTATTAAGACATTATAAAGACAAAGAAATCCCTGCACATTCATGCCCGTTCGTTAAATTTGCAGGTAGTGATAGCAAGACGGAAGATACTATAACACATTACAAGTACCAAATAAGTTAATGTCAGAAAGATTTTCCTATCTCTGTATAAAATGTCAACTCTAGTACCCTGTGTTTTATAATTGTTTTTATACAGCAATATCCTACCCATGAACAAAAAATTGAAAAGAAAAAATTGAAACAAAATAAAACAAGACTGCTTGAAACATTTACCTAGATGAGAGACCTTGGCTCTAGGTTCTCTGGAGTGCGGAACGGGGGCGCTCCTCCTCGGTGCTGGGGTGTCTAAAGGGGACGTCTGGGTACCGTGGCTTGAACTATAGGATGGGACACCCATGGACCTCTGGAGAGCACCCCCACTATGCCCCTCTCTTCCTGCTGGGGGATGATGGAAGGTGACGGCTGGAGTGTACTTGTTACGCTTCTCACGCTTCGGTGGGGTAGTGCTTTGCTCGCCGGGGGCTAGCTTTGCTCTCCCTGACTGGGGAACTCTGTTCTCCTCTGATCCACTACGGAGAGGCGGGCTCTCTTGAAGGTGTACAGGGGATCTTAGGGGGCTGTTGCCATGGCGATTGGCACCCACTGTTGATTGTTCATTGCCAGTGTGAGAGGTTGGAGGCTGGGTTGCCTTTGCTGGTGGGCCAGAATGTGCAGTCCCAATATCTGGGACAGCCATGACTTGACGTGATGGTGGAACATTTCTGTCAGACATCTCCCTCATAGCAGCCTGCAAGGAAAGGGGGAAAGAACATTCATTTCTGTTTCACTTCAAGAGCAAACGAAATACTGCCACAACTCTCACAACAAGCACTTACTAAATTGTAGGGCAGCATCATATTTGTGTGTTTTTTTTGTATTTCAAACATAGGTAAACTACTCATTTTCATTTGTATTTTGTAGTTGAAAAACTTGAAATACCATATAGAATGACAATACATATCTAGAGTCAATAGATGACAAAAAATAATATATTTTTGATCATCCATTATGCTATCAAGTTTGCTATTTCAACATCGTAAAGTGAACTAAACATTATTGAAGGAACTTTATTTTCAATAAAATCAAATAATGGAAATCATTCAAAATGCTCACCTGCATTATTAGTATTGTCTCTGCAATTTGCTATTATTTTCATTGATTTTCCAACATTTAATAACATAAAACTTTTTTTAATTGTCACCTGCATCTCTTGGTGTTCCCTCTGCAATCCCCTCAGTCTTTCCAACCTCAGCTGCGTCAGCTCCTCGAGCTCTCGCTGGACATCGACCCCCTCCCCGCCCCATCGCTGACCCATAGGGTGACCCCAGGGGGGCAGTGGGGCGGGAGGGTGACCAGGCCCAGCGTGCTCTAGGACAGACAACTTCTCCATGATCTGATTCATCTTAGACTCCAGATCACTTTGAGTCTGCACGCAAAGACAAATAGAGTAAAAGGTTATCATAAATATGTGCGTATCAAATGTATTGTACATTCAACAATTTTTTTAGAAAGATGACTATAATGTATTGTGTTTAAGGACAGACAACAGGCAACTGCTTACTCATATATGAGTATCCATACATAATGAGACAGACTTAAATTAAGAGGTTCCTCATATGTGGTCTAGCCTGGGCTAAAGACCAGTACACATTTGTCATTTAGGCACACAAGTTAATCTCTTGTTATCATATCCATGACTTCATTTCTCTCCCCATGTCATCTTGATGTGTGAATTCACAGTTGGTTTTGGTCTGTTCAAAACAAATAAAAAGAGGACTAAAAAATAACGAAGTAATAACTGACCTTAATAAGAGGCACCGTGGCAGCCACTGCAGCAGCAGCTGCTGCTGTTGCTGCTGCCATGCTGCTCTCATCTGTTCTTGTGTTGCTGGCTTCTTGCTTCAAACCATTCGGCCTGTTGCTAGAAACCAACTTGGGCTGAAAATACCGTTTGACTGGTTTTGCGCCTTCATGCCTGCATGATAAAATGCATTGATAGAAAACAGAACATTTTGTAAGATTGTATTTCAAAATGTCAACTGCAATACACTTTATGTATGAAAACAATGGACACTTACACTTTCAACACTGGAACAAATTGGTATCATTTTTTTTTTTGGCAAGTTACTTTACAAAACTAAATCAAACAATTCCTGATGGTGAAAATGAATTTGTCAGTTTACACATGTAATTATTTAAGTTTCTCCCTATTGAGGTTTGTAAAAACAAAATATATTTATGAACTAGATGGATCTTCGACTGCGCGCAGTCAAAAATTATGCCTCCGCTATCACGCGATTTTAATATCAAGCCCAAATTAACTTGCACTGAATTTTTTAAAAATATTTTTCATATATTGTGAGTCCTGTGACCTTGACCATATGACCCCAAACTGTGATGGCTACATTGGCTTCCTAAGAAACATTCAGGTACCAAGTTTGATTGAAATCTGACATTTAGTTATTGAGATTTTGCCATTACAAGCTTTTTTGCATGTATAATAAGTCCTGTGACCTTGACCTCACCCTCATGACCCCAACATTTTATGGCTACGTTGACTTTTTATGATACATTCAGGTACCGAGTTTGATTGAAATCTGACATTCAGTTCTTGAAATGTTGCCATTACAAGCCATTTTCGCATATACATGTATATTGAGTCCTGTGACCTTGCCACTTGACCTCATGACCCCCCAAATCTAATCAGATCATTGCCACCCCAAAATGTACACTCATACTAAGTTTGAAATTGATCCGTCAACCGGTTCTTGAGATATCGCGAGAACGAGGCATTTTTGCATATATATGAGTCCCGTGACCTTGACCTCATGACCCTAAAATCTAATCAGATCATTGTCACCCCAATATGTATACTCATGGGCAATTCCAAGCAAACATTGACATAACCACTGATTTTTCAAATTCGTTGTACCATAACAAATTTGGTATCAAATGAAAGCTAAAAGATTGAACTTTCCAAAAATGTATTTTGTTTTTGAAAAAAAAATTGTAAACTATTATTTTATTGTTAATATATAGCATAAATTAATTTTCAGTTATTTTCACAAAACATTCAATTAAATATTAAGCATAAAAGAACTGCGAAAAGGAGTTTTCATAAAATTTTATTTCAGTGTTGATAGGATCATTGCTTCAATTTTTCAGATAAATATCAATTTCGTCATTTTCGCTCTTCGTTCCGCTTTAGTGACTGTCTCATTTACAATCATTAATATGTCACGGCGTTACACTAAAAACATATATTTTTAATATTTCTGGAAAAATATGAATGGGAATGAAATAATTTTTTGTTTTCTCTGTATTAGCCCATAGGGCTATAATATGCATGCTGAATAGCAGCATTATCTTTTACCACTTATTAATATAATCAATATTAATTTGGTCACGGCGTTACATTTTGTGTAACGCCGTGACGCTACCTACTGGATTCCCATTGACATAACACAGTAGACATAATCAAATAGTGTAAGATATTTTTTGTAGGTATGCTTGGGCATTGCTCATGCTATAATTATATGAATAGGGTCAGTTGATAATGTTTCCATCTCAAAGTTACCTGAGTCATGTATGTGTATGGGTTGTATGTCCGTCTGTATGTATGTGCATCTGTACATCAGTGTTCTTTTTTTTGCAATATCTCAAGAATCGTTGGATGGATTTCGTTCAAACTTTGTACAATCCATGTATTTAGAGGTACGGATTATTGGATATGATTTTGGTCCATGAGGTCAAAGGTCAAAGGTCACAACGCTAACAAATATGCAAAAATTATATTATTATCAAGATAGTTTGAGAATCCTTGAAGGATAACATGATAATAATACTGGTATGCGTCCAGTGAAGTATATGACCTGATTAGGGAATGGGGTCATGGGAGGTCATAGGTCAACAGGTCAAAATATTGTTGTTGCTTTTTGTTCTCACAATTAAGTTCCAGAATCAATGTTAGAAAGAGTGCTGTAGGTAAAAGACAATTTTCTGAAACTGTTTGGGGCACAGGTCAAAGGTCACTCGGATAATTACCAATTCAAAAACAAACATTTACTAACTCTGAAATCATATTACATGAAACAAATCACTTGCAAATATGCACTGTGCAGACATAATAAAATTAAACATTTGCATGTTATTTTGAGAAACAAGGTCAAAGGTCAGATGTCAAAGGTCTCATATTTCATTGTTACATTTAAGTATGTATTTTGGTTTTAATATTTGATGGTTCCATTAACTAACTTCTGAAATAGATAAGAATTTCAATTATGTCCTAAAAGATTTTTTGATCAATAGAGGGCGATGTGCTGCAAATTTGTGTCATGCGGATGATCATTTAATAGCATCTTGGTTATATCACCCATTCATCTAGTTCTTTATTGATTCTAGATCACTACATTAAAATTATATCATATTATTCATCTCTTTAATATCTCCCATATATATAACATGTACAATTCAGAGGTCACGGCGTTACAGTCACGGCGTTACAGTGCATAGATACATTTATGATATCATATTTACTATGAGCATTGGATTTTTTCTACATTTTTATTTGGATGTTCTAGCTTGATGTCTAGTACAAAGAATCAATGTGACAAAAGTGCAAAATGTTCCTGTAGTTCACAGAGTTTACTTAGTTTCTTAGCATGTAAGAAACCCATGTCTTTTTGCCGTCACGGTGTTACGGCAGATATTGATATTCATAATTAATAATTTGTTGGGAATTTTGGTTTTCTTGCCTATTGTAAATTATTGGTAGGATAGTGGTTACAGATGCATATCAAAAGTTGGTTCTAGATATTTAGATTTTATGAGTTATTTGGACTTTCATTGTGAGAAACACCCTCTGACCGTCACGGCGTTTGCTTGGAATTGCCCTCATACCAAGTTTGAAATTGATCCGTCAACCGGTTCTTGAGATATTGCGAGAACGAGGTATTTTTGCATATATATTGAGTCCTGTGACCTTGACCTTTGACCTCATGACCCCCAAAATCTAATCAGATCATTGTCACCCCAATATGTACACTCATACCAAGTTTGAAATTGATCCGTCAACTGGTTCTTGAGATATCGCGAGAAAGAGGCATTTTTGCACATATATTGAGTCAGGTGACCTTGACCTTTGACCTCATGACCCCTAAAATCTAATCCGATCATTGTCACCCCAATATGTACACTCATACCAAGTTTGAAATTGATCCGTCAACCGGTTCTGGAGATATCGCGAGAACGAAAACGGGACGGACGGACGGACGGACGGACGGACGGACGTACGTACGTAAGGACGGACGGACGGACGTACGTACGTACGGACGGACGGACGGACAACCCAAAAACATAATGCCTCCGGCCACTTCGTTGGCGGAGGCATACAAATTATCAAACTGTCATCGTCCAAATCCTACACACACCTAGCAGAGGTATTTTCAGTACTAGATCTAAACTGGTTAAATCATGAACGTGTACAGGTATTCATAATGAAAGGGATAAATGTATAATTTAATATAACATTAATTAAATTTAAAATTAGAGAGTACTTTTTTTTTTTCAGTTCAGGAATGACCCCCAACATACTGAGGCTAGGGTCTTTGGAGAAATGTGCATAAATACACAAATCATAAATAGGACTGGAGCAAAACCCTGCACTTGTGGGTAAAAATCAAAATGTAGATTTTCATACCATTAGAAAGGCTTTTATTTGATGCTTTGTTCTTTAAAAAAAGGTCAATAATTGACAAATACATTTGTTTCAATTTTACAAACATAAGTCTTCTACACACATTATGTGAACGTAAAATGCCCATTTCTTCAAAACATGAATTACCGACAAGTGCAGGGTTTTGCTATATCCAGTCACTAACTGTCTCCAATGGGTTAATACCTTTTCAATAGTTGTTCGCGCATGACCTGTTGCCGTTGACCTTTGCTGAACTGAGTGACCCTAACATCCCCAGGCTGGCCAAACTGAGCACCATAGGAGAGCACACCGCTGGTTGGAGCTCCTTGCCTCAGAATACCTGATGCCTATTAAATTAAGGACAATTTATGCAATGCTAGAAATTAATTTCTTATTTTGCAACGTGGTTTAGTCAGACAAGTAAAAACAAGATTTTTTTCAAAATCTAGTGGCCCAGAAGCCAAATATGGTGGCCCCTAATAAAGAAAAAATGAACAAAACTATGTTACAATTTAGCTGCCCAAATAGGCCAGTGGAATTAAGCATCAATGGAATTTGGTTACTTGAAGCTAATTTTTAGTGGCCCTGGGCCAGCAGACCTGTGCTAATGAATAAATTTTAACAATGACTCATGTACTGCAATTTAGTTTTAAAAGGGTGTTTTTTGTTTGTGACCACCAACATTTTAACAAGTTCGTAATTTGACTTGCCCATCTAGGCCAACAAGAAAACAAATCTGGACATACTATGAATAATATCTAAAACATATTTATACAAATATAAAATCAAAGCTGTTATGTTGTAAGGTGGCAGTATATCTGCAGCAAGTTGGTTAATATTATTTTTCAAGGATGAAAAATAATGACATTAGGCTGCAACTTGGAGTTTTCAAATGGGATCAAAAGGGCCCCCACGCCAAACTGTCTACTCTATTATGAAGATGGTGAGGTAAGGTATGTTCAACTGATACAATAGCAAACTGTATATTTAGCAAAATGTATATTGAGCAAACCAAAACATAAAATTGTGCAATGTGCCTGTTTCTGTGAAGCACATTGGACTAACTTACCTTGCTTGGTGGAGCTGTACTTGATGACAGTGTGTTTTTCACTGCTGCTCCATCCTTTCTTGAAATATTTAAGGCATTATTGTCTGTGAGAAAAACAATAATAAACATTTTGATAGAATTTCCAATATTGACTTTGACTGTGTAAATTATTTTACAGGTTTTGCTTGCCTAAAATGGGCAAATATTTTCCTTGTTTTCCCTCAAAAAAATCTGTCTAAATACAGCATTCACTAATGCCAGGAAAGGCTTTCTTACACATGTACTGTATGTAACACCTAAATCACTCAACATTACACCCCCCCCCCCCCCCCCCAACAAAAAAAAATAATAAATACTACTAATAATAATAATAATAGTTATAATAACACCAGAAAGTAAATCTCATCTGTTCAATTTACAGAGAGTAATGAACAATTTTGAAATTAAATTATTCCCCATTAATTAAACAAACTTCAAGTATTCCACATTTTAACAAATTTATATTTAAAATGATAAACTCATACAATAAACAATGGATAGTATAACAGAAAATGTAAGTATATAGCTACTCACTTGATTGTCCGAGGGATGATGTGTGCTCCTCTCGTCTTGGAGCTTCCTGAGGTTCCTTGATATCCCTCACAGAAGAACGGAGGGTATTGCGTCCTTGCTGGGGATAAGCAGAAATTTTAGTCTCTGAACTATCAGGTCGACTAGTACTTCCCTTCCCAGGGGAATGGAGTTGTTCGTTTCCCAGCTGAGATATGAAAGATGAACTGATAGGAGCTGATCCAAGAGGGAGGGTAGCATGTCTCTCCCCTGTGACTGCATCTTGCTTCAAGTGCCTCTGAACATCCCCAGTCTCCCTCTGCTCTTCATAGCCAACAGGCCGATTCCCAGGTAGTGCTGGCGGTAAATGTAAGCTGCTGGCGGCCAGACTGCCACCACCGGATTCAAACGGGGATCTGCGTTCCTTCAGGTACTTGGCCTTGATTCGCACACGCACTGAGCCAGTCCCCGAGTGGCTGGATGTCTCAGAGATAGCAGAGGTGTCCGGTGTGGCAGACCTGGCACGCTGGATACTATGATGCGTCATGTCGGGGGCACTAGACCGCTGCAACACGTCACTTGCAGAAATATCACTTGACACGTTGGCGTGGCCATCTTGGGAGATGCTATGTCCTTGGGGCTGATACGGGGAGAAGAGCTCAGGAGCAGCCATTTCGAATTCTTCATTCTTTTGGTCAGCTCATGTTTCTTGAATGTCTGTACCGTATTTGTCGGTGTATTAACCGCTCCGGTGTATTAACCGCACCCCTAAAAAAAAAAAAAAAAAAAAAAAAAAAAAAAAAAAAATGGTGGTTAATACGGTCGTGTATTAACCGCACCCCCCTTTTTTTTTCTTTTTTTTTTTGAAAAAAAGTGCGGGTAATACACCGACAAATACGGTATATAAAAGAATTCAAAACAGAAAACTATTTGAATTTATGTATTAAGTACAGTGTTGGTTGCAGGAAACAATCTATTGAAACTATTGGTAAGTCCAAACATAGATATTTCAGATTAGTATCATATTCATGCAGGTCAACTTTGCTGAAATTACACTTTTTCCATGTGTACATTTCAGCATCATTGACCACTGTATGCAATTAGTATCAGCATGCCCATGCATGCCAATCAGTGTTGAAGTGTATCTCACATACAGGGATATCGTCTTCAAATCAAATGCGAGAGCTATTTGTGGGGGGGGGGGGGGGGCTGCAACAGATGCACATCTACAATAACCAGAACGTCAATGACGTAGCGCTCATCCGGCATCTCGCAACATCAAATATCGCAAATTTCATGTGGTACACTTTTCAACTGGTCAAAAAATTAAAATGTGATGCCCTGGAAGGGACATAAAAATTAATTTAAAAAAAAATAGAGTGAACAAAATATAAATTTGACGCCCCAGAAGGGACATGGGGGAAAAAAATATTTAAAAATAAATATATTAAAAAAATTAAAAAAATAAAAAAATAAATTAAAAAAAATATATAATAAAATAAAATAAATTAAACAAAATAAATAAATAAATAAATAATAAAAATAAATAAATTAATTAATTAATTAATTAATTAATTAAAAATTACCATAATTAATTAATGGAGAAAAATTTCAAAATTCTGTGTAGAAGTTTAGTGTACCAAAGTTAGCTCTACCAGATAAAGCAAACCAAATCAAAATCGGTCGAGAAATGAAGGAGAAGAAGCATTTTTTGTGATTTTTGGAATAAATTTGCATAAATTACCATAATTAATTAATGGAGAAAAATTTCAAAATTCTGTGTAGAAGTTTAGTGTACCAAAGTTAGCTCTACCAGATAAAGCAAACCAAATCAAAATCGGTCAAGAAATGAAGGAGAAGAAGCATTTTTTGTGATTTCGAATAAATTTGCATAAATTAGCATATATAATGAATTTCACGATTCTGTGTAGAAGTTTTAAATCCCCCTCCTAGCCCTATCTTATGAAACAATCAGAATCAAAATCGGTTGAAAAATAACGAAGAAGAAGCATTTTGAAAATTGTGGACGCATGGACGGACGGACGGACGGAAGGACGGACGGAAGGACGGACGGACGGACGGACGGACGACGGACGCCACGCCATGGCATAAGCTCATCGGGCCCTTCGGGCCGGATGAGCTAAAAATGGTCAGACATAGGTATGACCATTTACACACCAGACACACAATATCATCGTCGGAGCAAACAGTGTATACTTATTGCATGGGCGACAGTCGTTCCCATTACTGGCACCTGTGCATTGACACAGAATGCATAGTACAGTATTGTAATGACTGTATTAGTGGACAGATGGGGCATTTTATCGTAACGGTACCCCACTACTGCCCATTAACAGTGCCTTATTGAAAAAGTTGCTGCAAATATGTGTGCGACATCAGCATTGTTTTACAATCTATTCATAATCGTTATCTTTAACTGATAAAAAGGATATCAAGCAAATATTTGTGAATTCTCAAAAAATTGGCAATGCCAATGGTTTATTTATAAGCTTATTTGGAGCGTATTCACTAGCACAAACAGCAATTTTATGTGAACCAGAACCATTTATGAAGGTGTATTGTAACTTTGCGCACAAAAATTCAGATTTTTTTTTTTTTTTTTTTTTTTTTTTTTCCTTTTTTATTTTTCATTTTTTCTTTTTTCTTTCTAAGTGTCGTAGGATCAACAAAATTACTGTAATCTCAATGAAACAAGCATTAAAATAGTCCCCCTATTCTGAGGATTCGATGTATCTAAAACATTTTCGATTTAAACTCGCAATTCATGTGATATTGGCCCGATTCCGTAAGTCGTAACCATGTCACATCAACAAGAAATTCTTCACCGAGTACGGTAGTCTTGAAACTTCGCGCATCATACCCATTGACTCAACAAGCATTCCCGTGTAGCAAACTTTAACATGCATTTCAATGGGAGTGTGAAGATGCAAAATTGGGCGCTAATACAGTTTTGTACCCCTTTTTTTCTTTTTTTTTCTTTTTCCCAACGCTTTATTTGTCTTTAAACTCAACTAAATTAGTTTGTATTACTCACTGCACTTTGTCCTTATCCCTCGATGGTCTATTGTAATATTTTGGTCAACATTTAAATAATGCTGTAACCGATCATCGGATCGGCATGCCGATCCCGATCCGATCAAGGTTGATCGGCTCGTTTTTGCCGATTTCCGATCATGCAGAAAAAATCAGAAGATCGGGGGAAATCCCCAAAAACATATTTCGGGAAAATAAATGAATACCAAACCAACATACACCGTGTCCCAGAAAAAACGAAACCGGGTTTCATGGCAGAAATGTTATGTTATAATGAATAATTTCCTTGATGATATATATATGTCTGAAAAGCTATGTGTCTCTTCTTTTATTTGATATACAACTTATGGCACATAATTCACGCATGACTGAATTAGAACGATAGAAAGTGGTGTTACCAAAATTCAATTTGCGCGCAGAAATTGCAAGTTTGGGTGAGGTTTTGGGGAGAGTTTTAAGAGTAGTAAACGTACTTATTTTGAAAAAGGACAGACACCGCATGAAAATTCATAATTTTATCTTTTATATGACACCTCATGATTAAAAATTAATTATATATGCCAGAGAACGAATACAATGAAAACATGCTTGATTCCAGCCCAAATGAGTAACTTTCCTGATCTAGCCTGTTTCCTGATCCCCATGTTTGTGTAAATTCACTCATGCATCAAAGTCCATTGTCAGCTGCTAGTCAGGAAAGCTGAGCGACTTCTTACTCAACTTTCACTCATTCGGGCAGAAATCAGGCATGTTTTCATTGTACTCGTTCTCTGGCATAAATCATTTATTTTTTAGCATGAGGTGTCATGTAAAAGATAAAAATATGAACTTTTATGTGGCGTTTGTCCTTATTAAAAATAAGTACGTTTACAACTCTTAAAACTCACCCAAACTTCAAATTTATGCGTGCAAATTGAATATTGGTAACACCACTTTCCATTGTTCTAATTCAGTCATGCTTGAAGTATGTGCCATAAGTTGCACATCAAATGAAAGAAGAGACACAGAGCTTTCCAGGCATATATATATCATCAATTAAATTATTCATTATGACAGAAAATTTCTGCCATGAAACCCGGTTTCGTTTTTTCTGGGACACGGTGTATATCCATATGAATAAGCCCAAGATTATCTTGTATGTGTATGCTTTCATTTCAAACTGATTACCTCTCCTTTTACAAAATTACTTGCTGCGATTCTGAAAGGTTACGCCAAATTAATCACATGGGACTAAGCTCAGAATCGTCGCGAGTAATTTTGTAAAAGAAGAGGTAATCAATAATGGTAAATATATTACTCATTGCGGATATAGTATCGAAAATAATATCGCTAGTGATATTCGTTTGTCTCGCAATGTATGGTCAACATGGAATCTAAATGATCACGACGTTTCGTATGCCGCTGCAATACTTTGTCAAGTGATATAAAATAATGTAAACAATCGTGTTTTATGCTCTTGTGCGGCTCCAAACCGCGTTATCTCGCATGAGCGAGTGCATTCCTAATTGGTCCATAACGGGCAAATTCTATTGGCCGGTGTACACAGGTGCTAAACCAATTTTTTTTTTACCGATCCGATCCGATTTTCATCGATCGATTTTTGCCGATCCGATCAAACGATCCGATCAACAACTTGAACAAGGTCAGTTACAGCACTACATTTAAGCCCTTTTTTTGGTAACTCAAGTGAACGCTACCGCGGAGCGGTAGCGTTCAAGGTCGGGCTCATAGTGCCCCCGAATTTATGCGCTAATGTGCACAATAAGTGTGCTTAAAATTATAGATATGATACGGTACTTACCACCGTGTAGATGATACATATGTTATGCAACTATGGGGTGGATCAGAATGATGATTTTTCGCTCCATTCCGCATCAAAATGAGTGATTTATGCACATCATCGACTTCTATCTGTGTTGTATCGCGACTTCTGAACGATCGATTAGCGTTAGACCACTAAACGCGCGAGTCAGATCTGCCATCTATTCGGCGGGCGCGGTACATGAATGGAGACCGTACCGCGCGTTCGCCTGATCATCGCTCGTTCCTAAGTCGCGATACAACACAGATAGAAGTCGAAGAGGTGCATAAATCACTCATTTTGATGCAGAATGGAGCGAAAAATCATCATTCTGATCCACCCCATAGTTGCATAACATATGTATCATCTACACGGTGGTAAGTACCGTATCATATCTATAATTTTAAGCACACTTATTGTGCACATTAGCGCATAAATTCGGGGGCACTATGAGCCCGACCTTGAACGCTACCGCTCCGCGGTAGCGTTCACTCGAGTTATTTTTTTGGCGACTTTAATCGTTGGTTTTGAAAGCATCGCGGCACCAGCTTCGCGGTCGCAAAAATCGAAATAGCGGGACTTCACGAGCAGCTATGCTGTTAGCTACCGCTGACATGAACGTGGAGAGAGTACCGCACTCCTGCGCGCGCCGTACCGGTTACGTCTATATGTATGGTGGCTATAAATCTGAAACATAATCAATTGATCAAGCGGGTGGCCGTATGATCGTGTTTTTTTTTAGTTCCACATTTAGAGCCACCATACATCGCTTCAGCTATGGATGTAACCGGTACGGCCCGCGCGAGCACGTACGACAGGAGTACGGTACTCTCTCCACGTTCAAGTCACCGGGTAGCTAACGGCATAGCTAGCTGCTCGTGAAGTCCCGCTATTTCGATTGTTGCGACCGCGAAGCTGGTGCCGCAACGCTTTCAAAGCCATCGATTAAAGTCGCCAAAAAAGGCTTAAATGTTGACCAAAATATTACAACAGACTATTGAGGGATAAGGACAAAGTGCAGTGAGTAATACAAACTAATTTAGTTGAGTTTAAAGACAAATAAAGCGTTGGAAAAAAAAAGAGAAAAAAATGGGTACGAAACTGCATTAGCGCCCAAAATTGTGCGCGTATTAGTATTACTATTAGCATCTTGACACGCACAGCGTTGTCAAGCTTTCTACGGAGATTGCGCGATCCGAAAGTAAATTTGAAAGGAAGGGCGAATAAAGGAGCATTTTTTGCGCAGCATTTCGATAAAAACACGTCTGTTCTACTGGAAGAATTTCAATTTAATTTGATGATTTTCCCTTGTCCATAATTTAGTTTCAACACCAAAGTTGTGTCGATCTTGTAAAGTTGTGATATACGAAAAAAAACACACAAAAAGTTAGTTTTTTCTCAAGAAATATTTATCTTTGTTTGCTAATTTTTTGATTAATTAGTAAGTTATGTGTGCTCTTTTATTTGGCGTCAGATATTTTCGTCGCCGTGTACGTGTTCTAATTTTTGCGTATCGCCAATATGATGCGCGAAGTTATAAAACTTGTCCATCCTGACAATGACATTGTGCATTATTTTGTAGATGTGCAACAAACACTATTTTGTATGTATGGGACCGTTATATAACCAAACATCACTTGGATCAGTAACGGTATCTACGAAATGTTATAATTATAAAAGGAGGAAATAACTAAATTGTTGTGTTTGTAAATAAATAATAGAATACTCACTGAAACTGTGTCGTAACTCAACGAAGAAACCAGATAATAACAATCCGCTTGCTTGTTATTTTCTGCAAATCGGTTAAAATTAATTTCACCGCCAGCAATCCAGCAGGATCGTTCCTGATGTATTTTTATAGACGTTCTTCTATATTTTAAATTTTTTATATAAAGCTTATCAAAATTAAAAATTAAAAAGATCACTGATATATGCTATATATTTATTTCAGTTTATTAACAGACGTTTATTTGTAATCATGATTTAAAATACGAAATCTACTAGAACTGTAAATTGGCACCATAACAGTGTTGTTGTCGGTATTTAGGTGGTGGGGGTGGGGTGGGGTGGGGGAGGGGGGGGGCGGGGGTCTGCGGATCGGCGGAACGCATGGGCGTCGATCACGTGGGGGGGTATATTCCCCCCCCCCCCCCCCCCTCCCCTCAATATTTAGGGTTCTGAAATATACAATCACATTAAAATGAAGGGGCATTACCCGCTCTCATTCATTACATGAACGTTAATACAACAGTCTTCTTTAAACCACAGCTAAGTGCCACAGCCAGTGCTAAGCCCCCGGGGGAGGGGGGGGGGGGGGGTGGGGGTCACTCTCATACACAAGTGCTACCCACCTGTGTCAACCTAAATGGACCCTGAATTGCGTATCGCACCTTTTACACCCCTAAATGGCGTAATACTTAAACCTAGCGCAACGGTCGTGCACCTAAAAAGGTACCCTTTTTGTGATTTTGTTCTTGTCAATGAACCTTTAAAGGGATCTAGTAACTTTGTTAACATGTGCAAACAGTGATGAATTGTTGTTATCTGATATGTCCACTTGTTATTGTGTGAAAATGTCAAGATAAAAAGATAGTTGAGTTTTGGTAAACTGAATTTTAGTACTCAAAACCTGCACCATTACATTACAAACTAAGCTTCCACCATGCTCGAAAGGTATAAACAATTACAAACGACTAAGTAAAACGCCTGTTATCAATCAAAAATAGCCGTTAAAACGCAAGAGGGCGCTTTCTAAAAACTCATTGGTTTTCAACCATTTTCAATTTTTCATACAAAATTATGCATGTGATGTTTTGTTAAAATATTGATAAAATAGAGATTTTTTTAATTTTTGTTTAAAGAAGTATTTTCTTAAGAGTCAAGATATTATCAAGTACTATCAAATTTCATTCCAAGGTATGCACCAGATTGCATTTTTTCGAGTGAAAAAAATGCAAAAGCTCCCTACCGTGGGAGGGGGGACACCCCACTCCCACACCCTCCCCCAAACAAATATAGACATCATAAGACATGAACGGCGATGTGAGCGTATTTGAGTCTGATGTGTGTGTAGGTCTAATCATGAGTGAGATAATTGCATTATTTTCGATTGAAAAAATTTAAAAGCTCCCTACCGTGGGAGGGGGGACACACCCTCCCCCCCCCCCCCCCCCCTTTGCGCCCTCGGGCTTGGTCGCTCCGCTCCCTCGCAGTTGTGCCCCTCAATCCGTTGACCCTCGCTATGCCACTGGGTTCCGTAAGTGGCGGTAATTACATGCATTGTTTATGAATTACACAACCCTTTGCAAATTGTTGGGCATCTATTTGATATCACACAACCGTACTAAAAAAAAACATATAATTATGTGTATGGTGGTCCCCTTTATTATTAACATCTCCATCAGGGTACTTGCATTGTGCACAGCTATAAATCCGAAAAATAGGGGCTCTACCCCCTGGGCCCCGGCACTGGGCTAAATAGCAGGCCCCTTCTCCCCACCCTTCTA